>JAIUZE010000113.1:0-472095 GCA_022085475.1 Heliosperma pusillum
AATAAGAATAATAATAATAATAAGAATAATAATAATAATAATAATAATAATAATAATAATAATAATAATAATAATAATAATAATAATAATAATAATAATAATAATAATAATAATAATAATAATAATAATAATAATAATAATAATAATAATAATAATAATAATATAGCCCTATAGGGTGGTTAATCTTTTTCTGGAGGGTCGGTGCCCTATAGCCCTTGGTGAGTACATTGCTAGCGCTCCGCTCACGCCGCTTGTTAAACCAGGCGGGGGTGTTCGCCCTATCGCTGTTGGCACTGTCTGGAGACGTCTTGTCTCTAAGGCTGGTGCTTGTCTGGTTGGTCCTTCGTTGTCTGCTTATTTTGGTGGCCTTCAGTTTGGGGTTGGGGTGTCCGGTGGAGGAGAGGCTATCTTGCATGCCTTGAACCGGCTCATTGAGGCCCGTGGTGGTGATGTGGGACTGTCTATGTTGCTAGTTGATTTCCAAAATGCTTTCAACCTTGTTGATCGTGTGACTATGCTACAGGAAGTCCGCCGTCGTTGTCCGGTTCTTTCCCGTTGGGTGGAGTTTTGTTACTCTAGCCTTGCCCGTCTTTATTATGGGGAGCATTGTTTGTGGTCTTGTCAGGGTGTCCAGCAGGGTGATCCTTTAGGGCCTTTGCTTTTCGCTTTGGTTTTGCATCCCCTAGTGTGCAACATCCGGGATTCCTTTGATCTTACTTTGCAAGCATGGTATTTGGATGATGGCACCATTGTTGGGGACACTTTAGAGGTGGGGAGAGTTTTGGATTTGATTATGGTGGATGGGCCTCGTTTCGGTCTCTATCTTAATGTGGCTAAGTTTGAGGTCTTTTGGCCTATTGAGGATCCTCGGAGTCGGCTACCCGGTGTTTTCCCCCCTTCTATTGCTCGGCCATTGCGTGGTGTTTCTGTTTTGGGTGGGCCTGTCAGTACTTGTCCCATTTTTGGCAGTGAGCTTGTGGCGAGGAGAGTGACTAAGACCGTTGAGCTTATGGACTTAGTCGCGAGGATTGAGGACCCGCAATGTGAGTTGCTTCTGCTTCGGGCCTGTACTGGTATTTCTAAACTCTATTTTTCCCTCCGTACTTGCTCATCGGAGGTCTTTGGGTCTGTCCATCTTCGCTTTGATGCAGCGCTTCGTTCTAGCTTGGAACGTATTGTCACCGCGTCTGGGCCTGGTTTTGGGGATTGGCAGTGGCGCCTTGCCACTTTCCCTTTTCATTTGGGTGGACTCGGTGTTTATGCTGCGGGGGATGTTTTACACTATGCTTTTCTAGCTTCCCGTTTGCAGTCTGCAGTTTTGCAGGATGCGCTCTTGCGGCCTTCTGGTATTGTATGTGCTGGTCCTACTTTTGACGATGCCTTGCGGGTGTTTTCGGAAACTACAGGTTCTGATTTTTTACGTGATCCGCGTGAAATCGCTGCCCCTAAACTTATGAAGAAATTGGCAGATATATATTTCGCGACGGTTGCTGCTTCTTCAGAATCTGTTTTCTCTTTGACGCCGCGTCAGCTTGCGTTGTGGAAGTCTCAGCAGGGTGCCCCCTCTTCTGATTGGTTGCGTGCGGTTCCTATCTCTGGGTTGGGTCAGACTATGAACAGGAGGACTTACCGTTGTGTGCTGGGGTATCGCCTCGGTGTTCCGTTATTCGCGATATCTAGGCCTTGTCCTGCTTGCTCTCGGGTTTTTCCTGATGATGTGTATGGGGACCACGCTGTTTCTTGTGCTGGTACTGTGGGGGTTAAGCGTCGACATAACCTCGTTCGTGACACCTTAATTGACATCTGTTATAGGTCTGGTGTTTCTGCGGGTAAGGAGGTTGATATCGGTTTGGTTGACGGGCACGACAGATCTCTTCGTCCTGCGGATTTGCTTCTTTATTCCTGGGACAGAGGGCGTGATGTGTGTGTTGATTTGACAGGGTCTTCCCCTTTGACTCAGAGTGGGATGTCCGATTTTGTGTCGGGACGGGTTGTTGCCGATGCTGCTCAGCGCAAATGTGCTAAGTATAGGGATTTATGCGCGGCTGCTGGATATGGTTTCCTACCCTTCTCTTTCTCTTCGCTTGGGGAGCTGGGCTCGGATGCTGTTGACTTGCTCAAGCGGATCCATAAATTCTCGGTATCTCAGGATGCTGGGGCTCGGGTGGCCGCTTATATTTTTGCTAGGCTTAGTTTTGCTATTGCTAAGGGGGTGGGGGCCCAGATTGTCTCTCGGCTCCCCACCAACTTCATGTAAACTTTTCATTTTATTTTAATGAAAGCTGCGCGCATATAATAATAAAAAAAAAAAAAAAAAAAAAAATAATAATAATAATAATAATAATAAAAATAATAATAATAATAATAATAATAATAATAATAATAATAATAATAATAATAATAATAATAATAATAATAATAATAATAATAATAATAATAATAATAATTGTCCCTTCGGGGACATCTGATAAAATTGGAACGATACAGAGAAGATTAACATGGCCCCTGCGCAATGATGACACGCATAAATCGAGAAATGGTCCAAATTTTTTTCTAAGCTTAGTAGAGATATTTTCTGGGGAAGGGATGCTACTCACAGGAAACTCATCTTCAAAGGGTGGCAGAGCATCTGTGTTCCCTGGGATGAAGGAGGGTTTAATATTAAGTCCATAGAAAGCTGGAACAAGGCTAACATGCTTAGATGGCTTTGGAAGTTAGAACATCAGACTGGTTCTGTCTGGGTAAGCTGGGTGGATCAGTATGTTTTAGGCAGCTGTTCTATTTGGGATCTGGAATTGAAGGATCATATGTCTGAAAGTCTAAGAGGTATTCTTAGAGTAAGGAATGATTTCTTATCACAGGTGGGAGGTAAGATTCAGGCTAAGGTTTTGCTTGCTGACTGTCAAAAGAATGGACAAATCTCTCTTAGCAAGGTTTATGATTTAGTCAGGCATAAGCTTTCATCTACAGCTGTGTTTGCTGTCATTCATAAGGGCACTATGATTCCTCGGCATAGAGTTACTCTCATGCTTGCAGTTCAGGGTAAGTTAGCTACTATTGATATGCTTGCTGCTCGTGGTCTTCCTATTGCGAACAGATGCAGTCTGTGTAAGAGGGCTGCTGAGAGCGTTTCTCATCTCTTTTTCCAGTGCTTTTTCTCTATTTCAGTTCTCCATTCCATTAAAAGATGGCTGAAGATTTGTAGGTACTGATATCTGCTCTCTTCTTGAATGGGCTGGGAAAAAGCGAAATAGGAGGCATTGGCGTAATGGTATGGTTACTAGTAGCATAGGGAGCTTGGTAAACGAATTGTGGAGGGAAAGGAATTGTCGGATTTTTGAGGGACATGAGTCTGATCCTATCAAACTAGTTCGAAGGATTACTTTCAATGTTAGTACGTTAATACTAAGTAAATGCCCGGAAGCTATCCATGAGGAAGTATTAGATTGTCTTAATTCTAGGGATTTGGTTTACTAGCTTGGGTTTTTATCATTCTTTAGGGGTTATTCTTGTAAGAAACTCATGTACTTCTTTTGAAATATAATGAGAAATACCTTTCTTGCAAAAAAATAATAATAATAATAATAATAATAATAATAACAACATTTAAATTCATCGCTTCTCTCTCTTGTCGGTTTTAGAGAGAGGATTCTCTCTAAATTGAGAAGACGCCATTGTTGCTCGTGCTTGCTCCATGGCTCGAGGGAGAGGTAGACCGCCTAAAATTCGGATTTCTCACGCGTCCCCACGTGATCCTAAATCTAATGGTACTGATTTTTATGGTTTTCCTTCTAATTTTTCCATGGGTTCTTCTCCTACTCGAGATTCTTTAACTGTCAATGACGTTATCCAGGATGCTATTTCGTCTTCTTGTACTTCTTCGAAGCTTAACAAGGTCCCTGATATGTTACATTCTCCCACTTTAGCGTCAATTCCAAGTGGGTTGAGTTGTCCTAAAACAGGGGACGTCATTAACGTTTCTGTTGTTGCTTCTAAATCTTGTGTTATAACTGATTGCTCTAATGCCCATGTCAAAACTACTGGAATTACTGGTAAATCTTGGGCTGATGTAACTAAGAAACATAGTCAGGTTGGAATGAGTTTATTCTTTCATGAGAAAAGTGCTCATTCAACATAAATTGACATTCACATGGAAGATGTTAAAGATGAAATTGCTAGATGGAGGTTTACTCTTATGGGTACTGTTCTAAGAGGTACACCATCTCTTAAACTTGTTTCAGATTTTGTAAACAAGAATTGGAATCATGGTCCTTTGCCCTTAGTTCAATACTTTAAGAAGGTTGGTTTAGCTTTAAGTTTGACAGTGAGGGTGATATGTAAGAGGTGATGAAAAGGGGTCCTTGTAAGATAGGATCCAACTCTCTAATCCTCAAGCAATGGTCTCCCTCTTTCTCTTGCAATATGGAAACTGTTACTAAACTTCATATCTGGGTTCTATTTCCTGATTTAGATCCTTTTCTTTGGACTGATTTTGTGCTTAGTAAGATTGCTAGTAAGGTGGGTAAGCCTCTCTTTGCTGATCTAACAACCACCTGTAAAGCTAAGTTGTCTTTTGCTAGAGTAATGATAGAAGTGGATGTTTCTGCTGATCTTGTTGAGCATATTGTTATTAATTCCCCTTACATAGGACAATCTGTTCAGAGGGTTGTTAATGAATGGGTTCCATATTACTGCAAAACCTGTAAGAAGCTTGGACATTTGTCCTCTTCTTGCAAAAAGAATAAGGCTCATGTTCCTAAACCTCTTTCTGAGGAAGGTGGAGTTAAAATGGGTAAGAACCCTGGAGTCAATGATACTCAGACAGGTTCTAAACCTGCCTCTTGTTCAGCTCTCCCTGAACCTGATTTGCCTTGTATAGGGTCTGACTCAGAATGTCACTTGCTAGGTGATACCTCAGACTCTCAGAAGGACATGAGTGTCTTGCAGAAGGGTGATGGCTCAGAATGCTGTGAGCTAAGCCAAATCCCTCTGCCAACACATCATGCTTCTACTACTGAGAGGGTTGTAAAGCACTCAGGATGCAGTGAACTAGGGCAAGTCTCTGTGCAAAGTAATGTTGGTTCTAAGGATGCTAAGTTAATAGGTGGAGTTATTGTTAAGGTCTCCTCTAAGGGTTCTGATGTTATTTAGTCTCCAAAACAAATATCAAGTTCTGGGACAATTTGGTGATGATGAAATGGTCTCTGGTGCTTCCATTGAAGTGGAACCCCTTGATAAACAGTTTCCATGATCATAGCAACTTGGAATATTCAAGGTTTTAATAAGGTAGTTAAGCATCTAGAGGTTAGTAATGTCCTTAGAGAGAATAATATTGATGTTCTTTGTTTATTGTAAACTAGAGTTAAGCAAAATAAAGCCCCTAGAATCTTGTTAATAGGTTCAAGAGGTTGAGTCACTATACAAATTATAACTCTCATTCTAATGGTCAAATTTGGTTGCTTTGGAATAATGTGACTACTTCTGTGAATATTCTGGAGAAGCATGCTCAAGTTATTCATTGTAAGGTGAAGCATTTTGCTATAGGGAGGAGTTTCCATATGTCTGTCATCTATGGTAGTAACAACCCTGATCATAGACATAACCTATAGCAGTCTCTCTCAACCTTTGCTGGTCTAGTTGGCCCTTGGGTCACTATGGGTGACTTCAATGTTGTTAGATATTATCATGAAAAGATTAGTGACACTCATATTGTTTTCTCTGAGCTGGCTGATTTTAATGATTGTCTACTCCATTGTGGTCTGAATGATCTTCATGGCACTGGGCTAGTTTTACTTGGTTTAATAAACATGACATTACTTCTAGAGTCTACTCAAAATTGGACAGGATAATGGTGAACACTGATTGGTTGGTTTAATTTCCTCAAACTTCTGCTCAATTTCTTCCTCCTGGGATCTCTGATCATTGCCCTGCTTCCTTTCACAATGATCTTATCCCTAGGAAGCAATTTAGTTTTCTTAACTGTTGGATTGCTCATCCTGCTTTCCTTCAGACCATCTCGAATGCTTGGGATTGTCATATCCCTGGTAATGCAATGTTTCAGCTGATGGGTAAACTGAAAAAGGTCAGGGTGAGTCTTCAGCTTCTTCACAAGGAAATTTTTTCTAATATTGGTCAAAGGATAAAAATGAAAAAACTGGAGTTGGCTTAGTGTTTTGATGATCTTCAAAGGCATCCTTTGTCTGCAGACTTTATAACTAAAGAGAAAGAGATAGCTTAGACTTTTATTAAACTCAAAGAGGCTGAAGTTAGTATTATTTCTCAAAGAGCTAAACTGCATGATATCAAATATAATGATGTTTGTTCCTTTTTTTTCTTTGCTAAAATTAAGGAGAGGCAGCAGTGTCAAATGATTGAGGAGATAATTGGCTATGATGGCTTGCATTACCATGTACCTCAAGAGGTAGGGGATGCTTTTGGTGAGTATTACAGACAACTTCTTGGGACACCTGCTCTTGTTCAGCATGCTGATGAAGATACTATTGCTAGTGGTGCTTGTGTAAAAGAGCAAGATTATTCTTCTTTGATTGCTCTTATTACAAGGGAGGAAATTAAGAATGCCCTTTTTTCTATGGGTTCTAACAAGAGTCCTGGTCTTGATAGTTTTTCTGCTAGGTTCTTTAAGGCCACTTGAAGCATTGTAGGAGGTGATTTCTGCAAGGCTGTGGAAGATTTCTTTCGAACTGCTTTCTTACCCAAGCAAGCTAGTGTAACCATTCTTACCCTCATACCTAAGAAGCCTATTGTTCAATCAGTCAGGGACTTCAGGCCAATTTCTTGCTGTTCTATAATCTATAAAACAATTAGTAAGATCTTAACTAATAGGTTCCAGATTATTCTGCCTTCTCTGATTGGATTTGAACAGGCTGCTTTTGTCAAGGAAAGGAATATTTTTGAGAATATTATGCTTACTCAGGGGTTACTCAAGGGCTATAAAAAGAAAAATCTTACTCCAAGATGCATGCTCAAGATTGATATCAGTAAAGCATTTGATTCTGTTCAATGGGATTTCATACTCAATATGCTCAAGTCTTTAAAGTTTCCTGAACTTTTTATCAAATGGATCATGGGATGCATTACTGGTTCCTGGTTCACTATTAAGGTTAATGGCTCAAACTTTGGCTTTTACAAATGTAATTGTGGCTTAAGACAAGGTGATCCTCTTTCACCTAGTCTCTTTGTCCTTAGCATGGAGATCTTATGTAGGAGTTTAAGAAGAATGAATAAAGAGCAGGATGTCTCCTTTTATCCCAAATGCACTAAACTTGGGTTGAATCATCTTATTTTTGCTGATGATCTCATGATATTCACTAGGGGCGATTTGCCTTCTGTCAAAAAAGCTGCTAATATTCTTCATTCCTTCTCTATTTGTTCTGGTCTTAGAGCTAATTTTGAGAAGACTGAAGCCTATTTTGAAGGGGTCTCTGATGATCTTAAAACTCAAATCCTTAATGCAATTGGGATGACTGAAGGATCTTTTCCTTTTAGATATCTTGGCATGCCCATTAATCATTCCAGACTCACTCAACATATGTATGAAGGGCTTACTCTTAAAATTACCAACCTCCTACATAAATGTTCACATACAAATCTTTCTTATGCTGGCAGAATTCAGATTATTAACTCTATGATTTTTGGTCTGGGAAACTTATGGAGTAGTAACATTCTTCTGCCCAAATCTGTTTGCATGTTTGTTAATAGAGCTTGCAGGCAATTCTTTTGGGGTGTCACTGTAGGTGTCAGGAAAATCTTCTTTAAGAGCTGGGAGTCTACTTGTGTACCCTGGTCTGAAGGTGACTTTCAGGTGAAAGATATTACTGCGTGGAACAAAGCTACATGCTGAAATGGCTCTGGCACATTGATAGAGGGACAAGGTTCATCTGGTCTTCTTGGATCAGGAATTACTTCATTTCCTCTGATATTACCATTTGGGAGCTGCAGATTAGAGAGTTCCATCCTGAGAGCCTTACGAGTATCATCACTAATATAGATAGATGTGCTCTGCAGATTGGGGGTCTCCAGAGAGTCAAGGAGCTCCTGAATGCTTGTTCTACTCAAAACAAATTCTCCATTGGCAAGGCTTATGAGGCTCTAAGACTCACTCTCCTCACTAATTCTTTGTTCAACAAGATTAGCAAAGCTTGTATCCTGCCAAGGCATAGAATCATGCTATCTCTTGCTATACAAAGAAAGCTGGCTACTACTGATCAACTCATTTGTAGAGGGCTCACAGATGTCCTCTCTGTCAGAAGGCTGCTGAGAGTTCTAAGCATCTATTTTTCCAATGTTCATTCTCAAAGTCCTTGATCTCTTGCATTGCTCGCTGGGTAGGTCTTCCTGAGGGAGTATGTCAGCTTCATCCTCTCTTGGTCTGGAATATCAGGAGCAAAGTGAACAGTTGGAAGAAGAACTGGGCTTTATGCTGTATTGCTGCCACAGTCTACACAATTTGGAGGGAAAGGAACAAAAGGATTTTTGAGGGGCTACATCGACCTATTGCAGCTTTTACTCGGGAAATTCAAGTCATTGTTAGTGCTACGCTACTTACTAAATGTGCCAAGATTAATCATAAAGAAATCCTAGAGGCTTTAAATGCTTAGTTTGTTTTGAATGTTTTTCTTGTGGTTATGCTTCTTTAAGAAAACTCATGTATCCTTCTTTTAATGAAAGCTGCGCGCATCTTATAATAATAAAAAAAAAAAAAAAAAAATAATAATAATAATTTAAGTCCCCACCAACTTCTTGTAAATTTTACTTTTTATTTGAATGAAAGTTGCGCACATCTTCATTAAAAAAAAATAATAATAATAATAAAAATAATAATCAGAGATATTATATCCTATTATGTACATATCTCATCATTAATCTACTTGTTATAAGAGATATTATAATCTGCTTCCTTAAATGTATTATACTCTTATACATTTATACCTTATTGACTTATTATATATTTCACAATTATTACTATCTTACAATAATTTATTTACCTTGTGTCTCATAAAAAAAAATTTAATATTATATAACACCATAACTAAAGGTCAAACATTTTATGCAAACGATATATACGAAAACTACCCCTATGTAGATGAAATTCTTAGAAATAAAGCACGGGTTCTATACTAGTGTTAAATTAATAACCTAACCTTAAATTAACTAATGATAGTTAACTCACATATGCCACATGTCAATTTTGCATTGGTTGTGTATGAGAATTCGCATACACATTGTGGGGAAAAATGATTATACATCGGAGGTACTACCTCACAGTAGTATGATTTTGAGTTTTTGTTCATTTTCTTCGAGCTTTTTAAAGTTTATAATTAAATTTTACATTTTATATATAATGTTTTTTGAGTTTTATTGTAATTTTTTTTAGCTTAATGTTCAAATTAATAAACGCAAAAACTTTATTGGTAAAACTATACTATACTCAAAAACTTTATTGTAAAGCTCAAAAACTACCTTCTATGTGGTAGTAAATCAGAGGTACAATCCACTTACTGCACATTGTGTATGTGTATCAACTTCCGTGTAAATTATACACGGATATATCTCTAATAAGAATTTGTGTTTATCCCAAAAAAAAAGAAAAAAGAAAAAAAAAAGTTCTATATAATGCCCACTAGTACAAATTTCGTCGCCCCCAATTAATGCAAGACTAGTGAACTAATATGACAGAGGGGATGAACATGAACATTAGATTTCTGTATATTCAATTATTTCTTCCAATTAGTAGTAGACTTGGTCAAGCATTCAAACAACCCACTGTCCAAACTTTTGTCAACTTCAATTATTCATACAATATTCAGCAAGTAATAGTATAATATGCCTAAATTCCTTGGTAAAATGTTTGCAGTCTTCATATTATTCAATACATTTTCTCAACTAATTCCACCCATTTTCGTCATTTCATTAATTTTACATCTAAATTTTACATATTATTTACTTGGGTATTGCTCAAAGTTTCAATTTTTTTATTTGGGGCAGCTTAAAATAAACCCAATTCACAACAATTTGATTATTTTAGGTTAATTGAATTGGGTAAAAGTTAGTTGTTGGAGTAAAGATTGAAACTTTGGGTGAAAATTAAGAAATTGGTAAAACAAAAAAAACTTTTACAGTGGATTAATCTCAAAATGGGTTGGGGTCGGCCGACATGAATCATTCTTTGAAATAGAAACATTAGTTACATAAGATGGGAAGTTGGTTGGTGTTTTTTCTTGTGTTTTGGTGTTTTTCAGGAAAAGCATTGGATGATAAGGAGGTGATCAAGGGTGTGGTCAATGTGTTTGGTCTTATTTCAACTTCTGAAAAATCAGATGAAATTTTGGTATGAAATTTTGTCTGTTTTATTATATTGAGCTTATTTGCTTAGTTTTTGTGTAGTTTTAGCTAGTTATTGACTTTGATTTGAAGTTGTCATTTATCTAATTTCCTTTTGTTTTCATAATTGGTGTTTGGCTCTGAGAATAGCAATAACAGATCAAATTTGGTTTCATTAATGTAGTCTAGAGATTCTCATTTCAATCATGTGTTTACCTTTTCTACCCAAAAGTTTCATTACTCTTTGGTTCCGGATTCTGATAAAATAAAACAAAATGGCTCACTAAAGTGAATGTGCTTCTTTCTATTGTGAAGTACCACTCGAATAGTCATTCGACGTAGTTTCGATACAATTTTCATCTTGGATCATTCGGAAACAGTCTTCTTGTGTTCTTAACACAGTTGTAAGACTGCTTACATCCGACCCTACACTCTGCGGAGCCGGGAGCCATTGAGGCACTGGGGTATGTTGTTGTTGTGTGGAGGAGGGACTACCATGGGCTTACAAAACACATAAATGTTACCTAGTGTGAGCACAAAGATCTCGAAGTAATTTGAGATTGGTGAACTACGGAGATAGTTGATTATACAATTCTTAGCTAGATAAGCTAACATGCCTTGCTCTAATTCTCAACTCTCCAAAATTTCGATTAACGGTTCTATTCTGGCTTTGCCGTTTTTAACTTTTTCTGTTGCTAGTTGTTGAGCTGCAACTTGCAAATTTACTGTGTAAATTTAGATGAAATTTCAATTTTGCTTGTTTGGAGAAGCTTCCTCGAAGAAATAGAGGACTCCCTATGGTCTCACACTCTCAGAGTTCCAGCCCTCGACTTTATGTAGTTTACGTTTGCATATTTAACTTTATAGTGTTGTATGTGGCAGGTGGAAGTATTAGGAAAAAATTGCAGACTGGAGTTGATACATCTAAACCGAATATATAAAAACCTTGGTTTAGGTGCTTCAGAAGCAATAAGCACGACAACGAAAAAACGTGTTCATGATCAGGAGTTAGCAAAGGAGAATGTTCAGAAAGCTCTTAACTTTCTAAGTCCACAGATAACACGAAGCCTTTATAAGTGTTTTAGGAAGAATTATATCGCATCCTCGGTCTCTAGTAAAGATGTGGGCCTTGTTGGTCTATCAGAACATGCGGGGTTCCTATTGCCTATTCCTAATCCCACAGATAACTCAAGGAGGCAATTAGCTGAAGCTCCTTCAAACCCGTCTGATCGGATGGCCCTTCCTCCAGCACACACAACTAGTGACCATCCCAAGAGCAGCCGTAGGACGATTATCATTGTTGTTGCTGCCACTGCAGTTGGGACATTTGTTCTTGCAAGTATTGTCTTTCTACTCGCCCGTAAAGCTTTCAGAAGAAAATCAAATGATGCCACGGGCGACAATGTTGCTAATGGTATAGTTATGTTTAATCTCTAAATTCTCTATATCTCTGAATAATACTTACATATATATTTTTCCATTTCCAATTTTCCAGTGGAGCCAAAGACTTGTTATTTTTTGTTTGGGATTATAATCGATAACGCAAAATAGCTCACTAAAACGTGCTGCCTTCTTTTTATTGTGAAGTACAATAGCAGTTATTTAACGCAATTTTTTGTATGTGTGATGTGGAAACTACCTCTTTGTATTGTTGAACATATTAGAATATAACTAATAACTATAATATATGGGTCTCAACCATCACCTTAAGGTTTTGGTTGAGATGTTTCATCTATGATGGTATCAGAGCCAAAGTGACCGTAGGTCACGTGTTCAAACCCTGGCAACCCCCAATATCTCACAACCTCACAAAGTGGAAAAAACCCGGCACATGGTATGGGGGCTTGTGCACTAACCAACCACTCTCCAAGCCCAATGGGCATTCGAGTGAGAGGGCATATTAGAATATAACTAATAACTATAATATATGGGCCTCAACCATCACCTTAAGGTTTTGGTTGAGATGGTTCATCTATCAGAACACGGGTTGAGGTTGCCTATATCCGACTTCCCTTTACCCACCATATGAGAGAGACGTCGTCGCATTGGGTAATATTGTTGTCTTGTCTCTTTTAAGCTTACTCATGATAGGCACTGGACTTGCAGATTCTTCACCAAACACTGGGCCTTACAAAAAATCTACTGGCAAAGAAAAGATGAGCAATCAGCTGAACTCCGGCAACTTCATCGGTCAAACAGGAGTTGCATCTTTAAGTGGTGGCATTGCGACTGCGTCATCTTCAGCTGTAAACCCCCATCCTGGAAGGCATGGTGCACCTTCTCCTTTGATGCATCCTCCTGGTAGGGCAAATCCCTTGCCTTCTAAACCGCCTGCATCCTTGAGCCCGGTTTCCAACATGGGTGGTCCACCACAACTTCTTCCCTCAATGCCACCAGCAGCACCTCCTCCAAAAAAGGCTGCTCCACCACCTCCAGGTCCCCCGCCTCCACCTGGGCCTCGTGCACCACCACCTCCAGGTCCCCCGCCTCCACCTGGGCCTCGTGCACCACCACCTCCAGGTCCCCCGCCTCCACCTGGGCCTCGTGCATCACCTCCAAAAAGTGGCGCTGTACCACCTCGGCCTCCTTCAGGGGCCGTAAAAGCTGCTAGTAGTTCTGCTGACGATGCGCAAGCAAAGCTTAAACCATTCTTCTGGGATAAGGTCATGGCCAACCCTGATCATTCTATGGTGTGGGACCAATTTAGATCAGGGTCCTTCCAGTGAGTCTCCGACATGCTTAGCTTGATACTCCGTATTTGTCAGCCGATGCTAGTGTAATCCTAGACTCGTATTTATAATATTTTGTATAAAATTGCAGGTTTAACGAGGAGATGATAGAATCGCTATTTGGTTATGTTCCTAGTGGGAACCAAAAAGGGAAGAAGAAAGAATCGTCTTCAGAAAATCCGCATTCAGTGCCACAATCCATTCAACTTATAGATCAGAAGAAGGCGCAAAACCTATCCATTCTCTTGCGAGCACTGAATGTGACTACAGAAGAAATCCGTGATGCTCTCCTTGAAGGTGATTTTCTAAACCGAGTCCCTTTTAAGTTTTATCATGAAATGTGCATTCTTTTCTCCTTTCAGGAATTAAAAGCTTAAATGCTCCTACTTTCCATCGTTTTGTAGGACATGAGCTTCCTTCTGAGCTTCTTGACACTTTGTTGAAGATGGCTCCAACGACTGAAGAGGAATTAAAACTAAGACTTTTCAATGGGGATATATCTCAACTCGGACAAGCTGAGCGATTTTTGAAGGGTATGGTGGACATCCCATTTGCGTTCAAGCGAATGGAGGCATTGCTGTTTATGGTTACTTTTGAGGAAGACGCTACAACAGTGAAGGAGAACTTAACAACTTTAGAGGTGGGTATCTCTCACGTTCCTGACAGTTTATCGGTTCATGAGAATCATGTTCACTTACTATTGTTTTACTTATTAACATGCTATTGCAGTCCGTTTTTCAGATGTCTGTGTTTAATTTTAGTCGTATGCTGAGCAGGCAGCTAGCAAGGAAGTGAGAAGCAGCCGTCTTTTCCTCAAACTGCTAGAAGCAGTCCTTAAGACCGGAAATCGAATGAATACTGGAACAAACCGCGGTGGGGCACAAGCATTTAAACTTGATACCCTTCTGAAATTGGCCGACGTCAGAGGAACAGATGGCAAGACGACCCTTCTCCATTTCGTCGTTCAGGAAATAATCAGGTCTGAAGGAGTGAGAGCCGCTCGTGGTACAGGGGGCAGCAAGAGTACTTCTCTGTCCAGCTACAAGTCAGCTTTGTCCAGCTTCAAGTCCGCTGATCTTTCGGAAGATATCCCGACTGGCGACTCTGAGGACCATTATAGAAGTCTTGGCCTTGAGGTTGTCTCGGGATTGGGTGACCAGCTCCAAAACGTCAGGAAAGCCGCTGGTCTGGATTACGACAGCATTACAGGGACAATAGTCAAGTTCAGAAATGCTTTCCTGAAAACAAAGAATTTTCTCAACAAAGAAATGGATGACACGGCCGAGGAAGGTGGCTTCCACAAAGCGCTAAGAAGCTTTATAAAGCAAGCCGAGGGTGAAATCACAGAATTAACAGAGGAAGAAAAGAGAATAATGATAATCGTAAAGAATGCAACCGATTACTTCCATGGAAAGTCAGGGAAGGACGAAGGGCTAAGATTGTTTGTCATAGTTCGAGATTTCGTGATAATGTTGGAGAAGGTATGTCGGGAGGTGAAAGCAAAACCCGCTTGGCCAAGCAGCAAGCCTCAGAAAACCGACCCTCCTTCCAGACAAACCTCTTCAGAGACCCCTCGTACACCATCAACTCCTGATTTTCGTCAGCTTCTTTTCCCAGCAATCACTGAGCGACGACAAGAGCATTCCAGCTCAGATGATGAATTCGACTAAAACAGAACTAGTCCAATCCTAAGTATCCAAATTCTAATCCAACAAATTTACCTTCTGTCTATTGATTTGCCTTAAATTTTGTCTACATATCCTTGGCTTTATCACACACAGAATCTCGAAATTTATTGATTTATTGCGTGATCATAACATGACATTGTATCTATTTATATTTATCGCTAACAATATTAACTCAATTGTATTATAACGTCGAAAACACTACAAGCTGCAATCAAGTGTACTTTCATATTCATCGATCCGAATTAAACAGAATTATACACACAATCTTCAATTCTTGATAACCAACCCAAAACACTACTTCACATCCTACATCGACAATTAGACAACCGAAACAAACCATACTAATAAATAATCTAGCACCCTAATCTAAAACAACAATGTTTTGTCCATAGTTTCCGCTCCATATCTGCATCTTACGCATCATCATCGGCTGCAGTCGGCTTTCCGGCCTTACTCTTAGGAAGAAGAAGATTGTGAATATTCGGCATCACACCACCATTCGCAATAGTAACATCACCAAGCAACTTACTCAACTCCTCATCGTTCCTCACCGCTAACTGAATATGCCTCGGAACAATCCTCGTCTTCTTATTATCCCTCGCCGCATTCCCAGCCAACTCCAATACCTAATTTCACACACAATTAAAACAATCAATCACAAATTCTCAATAAAATAAAGGATAATTAATTCAATAAATAACCGCGATGAATGTACCTCAGCAGCAAGGTATTCCAGAACAGCAGCGAGATAAACAGGAGCACCAGCACCGACACGCTCAGCATACTTTCCAGCTTTCAAAAATCGAGCGATACGACCAACAGGAAACTGTAACCCGGCTTTACTACTTCTTGATGTCGCCTTTTTCGCTGCACCGGTACCAAGTGTTTTCCCTCTTCCAGCCATTTATTAATCTAGTTTTGAGGTGAGTTTGAAATGTTTTAAATTTGTTGTGTGGGGATTGTGATTTGTGTTTGGGTATATGTAGGAGTTTCGTATTTTGGTGTTGTGAGTTTTGACCAATCAGAGTAGAGGACACGGATCGTGAACGTAGATCGTTGGATTGAGATTAGATCGACGGTGGATATGATTTGGAGATTTGTGAAGGCGGGAATTTTGGAAATTTAATTTTCGCTCGCTTTTCCCGCTTTCTACCTCTAATCTTACTCTCTGGCCCGACTTTTTCATTGCGCAGATCTGAGCCCAGTGGGCTCAGGGTAACCCGTAACTGGTTTGGCCCGAATCGGTACAGCCCAACATGGTGATCAGCTCTAGTTATGTTAAGATATCTCACGTACTGGCGGACTTGGGATTTTTATACACTACTTTATTACTCCATATTATTATTACGTTAAAATAGACAAAGTAAAAAATAAGTTATGTCATGTATATAACATGATATGTTGTGCTTTTGAACCGTATTTTAAATAAATGTATCATGTCAAAAAAAAAAATATTACTCTGTAAATTACTAGGAAACTTTACATCTTATATACTCCCTCCAATCCAATCCAAACTACCCACCTTCCATTTTTGGACAATCCAATCCAAACTACCCATACCATAAATGACTAAAATTTGGACAACTTTATCCCTATAACATATCTATATTTACAAAAAATGTCATTATTTAAACTTACCTACCCCACATCAACCTACTAATTATGGACTACCTCTTTCATCATCTTCCCAAACTACCCTTACCAAAAGCAAGTTTCTTAAAACTTGTGCAAAATGGTATGGGTAGTTTGGATTGGATTGGAGGGAGTAATTTATTTGAAGATACTATGGGGGCACTTGCCCCCATAAGTCCCCACATGTGTCCACCCCCAATATCACGATAAAGTTATTTTGAAACCGTCTCATACTTAATTTAGAAATGTTAATATTATGATGTTATATGATATTATGATGTTATATGACTAATTCTTATAGAAGACTACTTGTTTGATTACAATAACTATGGGTCCCCAAATTAACTACTTATAGACTGACACATCAAGTTCATAATTCTTCTAAACTAACATGTATTACTGAGAGTTGGAGGGTCTCGTTAATTAGGTCGCGACCTGTTTTTACTCTTAATCTCACTTTATTTATCTTGATCTACTTTCATCCTCCCAAAGAGAATTGCACAACCCAAATTATCAACCCAATCATTTCCCAAATTCTCTATCTCACTTTTCTCTTTTACTTTTATAATTATTTTTCCTAACAATTGTTGTTTTTATTGCTCAACCAATAAAAAAATGCACACCTAGAAGGTTACAAGGTGGTCAATTTTGTTCGAAAATGGTCACAAATTGACCTTTTAGTGGAGATGATCACAAATTAACCATCAAAGGTCACCATTATACTTGCTTAATTATGTCATTAGCATGACCAAACAAGGTCGTGACTTAGCAAGTAACCTTGTTTGAGCATGGTCTAAGAAGCAGTTAGCTAGTCTCATTTAAGACAGCCTTAATTTTAAATGAGAAAACCTTTGCCATTTTATAATAATTATAAAAAGTCATTATTTAGTGATAAAAAGTTATAGCTAATAAACATTATTTTATAAGAAAATGTTCATATTTTATCCGTCTTAATTTCAGACGGCCGATTCACCTGTATGAAAGGAGAATTTGCGACTAAGAAATTAATTTAGTAGCCCTAGTAGCGTAAACCTTTCTTAAGAAGGCAAACAATGTTGCTTGTCAAGACACATAATTCTAAGACAATAACTTGTCCAACAACCATCACCAGAATTATGTTAATTCTTCAAGTACGGGATTGATAGCAACACTTGAAGATGACTTGTATTTTTGGCAAACAATGTTAACGGATTTGTCTTCATTATTTGACTTCCACGTGTAATCTTTACATCACAATTATGTTTATCATAGTAATCTTGAGGTTTACAATTTTATTAAGTCAACTAGGGTTTACGTTGTGTCTATACTATAGTATTCTTGCTATAAGGCTATAAATAGATCAACTAACATATACAATTATGCATAAAAGTATATTATTATACCTAAGTATATATATAACTTCCTTCTACATACCAAACTCAAGCATATATATATAAATCCAAATATCTTGATTTCGATTTAATCCAAGTTATCTTGTCCGCACCTTCAAAATAAGATATTTCGCTTACAAACACACATATTATAACCAAAATTCGTACCATATCCTTCTTAAGTTTCGTACTAAAACCTACCTATATACTCAAATCAATTTGTGTCGAAACTACTCCCTTATAAATGGAGCGAGACCAAAACAACTCCAAAGTCATGACGGCTTATCCACCTCTACCTTCTTATACATACCCTCAACATCAACCCCTCTTTGGTGACACAGTGGTAACAAATTATGTACATTCCCTTACTTCTAGTCCATACTATTATTTCATCCCTCGTAATAATTATCCAAATAGTTGCTATTGTACAAATTCTTGTATAAGACAGTCTGCTAATAACTTTGTTGTTAGACCAGTTGTCTTACATGAGACTAACTATCGTGCTAACAATAATGTCCCTTGTGGGTATCCAAGAGTGAGTGCTCCTAATCAAGTAGTACCTCACCATAACACTATAAGCCAATACTATTATCACAATAAGTTACAAGACGGTAGTGATTGTATTGCTAATGGCGATAACTTGGAGCGGGAAGACGATAATGATGATAATAATAGCTCGATTATTGATCCAAAGATAGTAAACCTCTTGGAGCCATTCAGACAACTCTTCAGTGAGCACGAAGGAACGTTAAAGACAATATTTCCGGGGCTCTATTCGAAGCTCTCAGAGTTCTTCAAGAAGGTTAATTCATTAATAAGGGAGAATGTTGAAATAAAGGGAGAAAAATCAACAAGGAGAACCTTGAATAGGAGCTTAAGCCTTGGTGATACATCAACTTGTAAGAATGAAAGGTTTAGAGTTCGACCTATTGACTCGGAAGATACTCTAATGCTTTCCAGGGGTTAAGATTACGATGACTTTGTCGATTGCTGGTCGTAGCAAACTACCTCCGTCACAATCATTTTTTTATCTTTTATGATATCTTTTTTAAAAGGATAAACAAATAATCAAGGCAGAGGAGTATTAATTGTGTGGAAAAAAATGTGTTGTATATTGTTTGCCTTGTATATACGGAGTATTTATTTTGTTATACAAATTGTATATATACTCCGTATAAGTTATGTAAATTAAGTGTGTTACTTTTTCCCATCTTTAGTGACTTTACTACGCAGTAATTACACCTTGTAAATTAAGTATGTGACGTGTAATTTTATTTATTTTTTAATTCACATTATTTTTTAAGGATTTGTTTGACTCTTTGACTAGTCGATGGCCTTGTGTGGATACGTTGGGTATTAGACACTTGTTGCAACTTTGACATATAATTTTGTGTATATTCGCCTATTCGCCTATTCGGGCTAATGTGTATATTTGCGTCTTATCATTTCATCACTATTCTATTACCTTTATCAATTATCAGGTTATCAGGCGATAGTTGTACCATATTCTAATAATTCTAAAATTATAATACGAAGATGATCACAACTTGATGGTACTGAATTTAAAGTCACTCTTAATATAATTGAAAAGAAAATCGAGAATTACAAAGACACAACAACACTAGTAGAAAAAGTGTCATTGACATCGCCATAATAACATCACTTCTTAATAAAAACGATGTAAACAATCTAACATTAGTAATTTACATCGTTTTTAAAATAAAAACGATGTTAATTATATTATTTTTAATATATACATCAGCTGTTAGCATCGGTTGTTTTAAAATTGATGTTAACTTTTTTAGTTACATCAGTTTTTAAGAACCGTTGTTAAATTATTTGGATGATACATCAGTTAATTAGTAAAACGATGTAAAAAAGTTCCATTGCTCACAACTATCAATCGCTAACTCTAGTAATCAAATAACCCGATAGACTCCTCACTCCTTTAGTTGACTCATTTTCATAAATTCTCACAGAAACCCTAATTCTTTCAATAGCCTGCCAGATTCATCAGGTATATCGATTCATTCCTTTAATCCTAATTAAATTTCTTCAATTCCTTTGTTTTCTCTACTGTTTGCTTTTAATCAACCTTGTATTTTTAACTCAATTCAAGTAAGTGTCTCCCCCTTCTCTCGATCTATTCACTCTTTTTAGTTTTTTACTGTTTCATTTCAAGATAATTATTCTTTACATATCCATATAGTGATATGTTTTATGTAATAATTGAGATTTTTTTTCTTATTAATTGATTCTCGTTTTAATCAAATTTTTGTATCTTTGATCTGGGTTTATGCATTCTTTTAATCGATTGGTATGATGTTTTCTGGATAATCATTGTAAATTTATGGAATATAATATTTTTGTGTTGTTATGTTTAGTCTATCGATTACTAAGATTTTTGGAGCTTAATATATCTAGGGTTTCATGCAATATTTTTTTCTAGTTTTGCTGGATGTATTTGATGGAAATACTTGATCTGTGTTTATTATGCTCTACAATGAATCTTAAATTGATTGTTGATAAGCTAAACAACTTAACCTTTAAGAATTATCATACTTGTTTCTGGTTTGAATAAATAATTTTGACTATTGTAGCGATAAAGACGTCTTTGGATCTAAACGCATTGTTGCTACCCTCGTATACAGTATTTGGTACTGTTTGGTGTGTCTAATCTTTTGATTTCACCTTGTAAGTGAATCTGTGAGTGTGTAAAGCACTAGATGTGCCTTAATCAGGTTTATCTAATGATGTCGGTTGAAGGGAATTTTTTTGGATTGTTATAATTGGCATCTTGAATTTTATGTTTAAAATGATTTTTGATGGAGCCCTGGTTATGCTTTCTTGTTGCAGCCATGGCTGGATAAGCTCCTGAAAGCTCCCAATTTGATGCTTGCCAGTATGATTCTGATTCTAAATTGGAGCTGTAAGTGGTACTTTTGGCTTTCTTTTGCCTCTGCGGAGTATTGACACACTTGATTTTATATAGCAATGATGAATTGCAGAAATATTTCATTCTTGTCTAGTTGTGTTAAAGATACATTGATCTACACCAGGTTACCGTATTTGGGACATCGCAGGCAAACACCTTCCTACGGAATAAGAATCCTAGACCTCCACCTCCAGATGATGTTGATTCCTTTCAAAAGAACCGCTTAGATTGAAAGTGCTTCTTAGTAATGGAGTTAGTCACTTGCAAAGTAGAAAATTTTAGGTTCTAGTGACCTTAACCGTTTTAATGTTTGCCCAGAGAGAGACCTAGCTCTAACTGCGGAAATCAGATAATGTAAATTGGTGGGTGTGAATTAACGACAGAAGTAGCAAACAATGTAACGTTTAAATTTTTTTTGGTAGTCTTCTCTTATGAGTTTTAAACCTGAAAAGGAAACGTCATACACGACATTTTATTAGACTACTTGCACAAATGCAGTAAGATGTCAAGAAAAATGTTGAGTATAAAAATATCTTCCAATCTTCTAATGACTTGAGATTGGGTATTTGGGTCGTTATAACATGACCAGCTATTTTGTTTTTTTCATCCTTTGTAATGTCCCTTATTATTATCATCTTTTATAACTACTTCATTTATATTATCGCAACCCAAATTATAGTAGTTATTAATTGTTATTTAATGGCAATTTTCATGTCATTTGGTGGCCAAAGTAATTGGTAGGGGGGCTAAAAATAACATTTTATTAAGATTTCATATTTAATTTTTCGGATTTTAAAAATCGATAATCTGAACTAGTGGCAGTAGATTTAGTCTATTTAGTGAATAAGTAATCTAATGCTATTTTGAATTTATAGTACTCGTGCAATCTATTATATTTGTTCTCCTTCTTTGATGTGCCTTTCATTGTTCCAATCTTATTTTCTTTTATTTTTCTACCTATTTTTTTTTCTTTTCTTTTGATTAGTTACTTTTGAGCTTGATGATGTTTTTCAAAGGGGTTTTTACTGCTGATTGCAGATTGGGAGTCCATGTCGATTGCAAGCTGAACACCGAGGTTGCATGAGAATTGACACTATTTATCTTACTGCTATATGAGATTTGGTATACCGTGTGGTTTATTGCTGGACATAGTTTTCTTAAAATATTAGGTCCATCATGAATTAAGATCAAGGGATTGCTTTGGTAGAACGTTATATCTCTGGCTGAGTGAGTTTATTCAGTGTTATGTTGAGGACTACCTGAAGCACTATATGTTTATGTGATGGATTTTGAATAACTATGGATTGTCTTCTTCTTATTTCTATTAGCATTGTCATATGTGTTCAACCAAGGTAGTGTGGTTGTCTTACTTGGTCAGTTGATTGTCTTATGCAATGAGCTTATGCAAAAATTAATCCAGAATATATAATTATATTGTTTCAATAAAGGTTTGAAGTAGAATTGTTGGTTTTATTACAGTTGGAGTGGATCTACTACTATAGTTTTGTGTAGAAATGTTACTTTTGTAGGTAACAGTAACCCGTCAGGTTGATGGCAGCTTACCTGCTTTAAGGGCAATGGACTATGCGATCTTTTGGATGTGATGCAAATGTGAGTATATTGATCTGCTTGTTATTTGAATAATACTAGTGAGCATGTAATTTGTAATTGTGATTCATTATACATGAGATTGCCTTTTGACAACATATCTGAATAGTGAGGCCACTCGTTTTACATTAGAAAATGGCGAGTGACTTCATACATGAGATATAGCGTAGATCATGATGGTTAGTTGTACATACTTGATCGATTTAAAAGGGTTGTTAAAATACAAGTGTTTCTAGGTATAATTCTTCCTCTACTCATCGACAGTTCTACTCCAATTATTGCAACATTTGGTTATCCTTGACTATCTTGTAGTATAATCTTTTGACTTTGTATGCATATTTCCTTATTTATATTCTGTTTTGATGACATCCAGAAATTCTTGATGCTTCTGTAATAGGGTAAGTCGAGCACTCGTTTTCACTTATACATAGATTCTATCTATTTTATATAGTTTCAGGAAACAGGTCTGCCGCACTTGGCCCAATTTCTCGCCTTTTTTAGACATGAGAAGCCTGACCTGAGAGTATATAAGTGGTTTCTTATGCAAGTGGTGTTGTACGCAGACACATATGGCTGATACTGATGATGAATTGTGAGCTTTTTCAAGCTGAAAACTCAAAGCAATGTGTCTAATTGGAAGGAGCTTAAAAATACAAAACATATATATAGGAGTACTACACTATTACATTAGTAATTTAATTTCGTTTTGTTTGTTATCACCATCATTATTTAGTCAGACGTATTCTACAAGTATCTACTTATGTGTAGATTTAAGAATATTTATGTTCAAAAAACGTGTATATTTATAATGTAATTTATTAAGATTATGGGTTTTGGAATTGTAATTTTTTTTAATTGATTGCAGTTCTCATTTGAGGCGTTTTCCCAAAAAAAAACGCCTCAAATGTAATTTTTTTTATTAAAAAATATACTTCTATACATCGGTTTTAGTCAATAAACGATGTAAAAAAAGTTGATATTTACATCGGTTCGCACCAAAACGGATGTAAATTAGATGCTATTAGCAACATATTTACATCGGTTCTGCACCAAAACCGATGTAAATTAGAGGTTATTAACATCGGTTTTACATAGAAATCGATGTACATTAGATGCTATTAACATCGGTTTTTCATAGAAACTGATGTAAATTAAATGCTACTAACATCGGTTTTAAAACCGATGTTTTTGTTATTAATGCTATAAACAACGCCCCCAGAAACATCGCCCAAAACCGATGTAAATGGACCTAAAAAACCGATGTCAATGGGACTTTTTCTACTAGTGCAAATGATATACCTAAAATTTTCACATTTTAAAACATCTAACTCGTTCAAATAATTGAAAATCAATAAGATACTAAGATAGGTGACAATGTGACATATACTCCATATGCTTTATGTCCCATGCATTATTTTTGGAGAGACCAAGAAATAATGTGTCACGCACGTAAGACAATAATAATGCTGAAATTATTGGGCAAAAGCAGCATAAGGAGGCCAATACACAATAAAATCAATCTTATAACATGTAGCCGGTCCACTAAGATCAACCACAGACGTAACCATATAACCTTGAGCGAACCGGAAATCCCCGGTCCCACCTACAAAGGGTAATTCCGAAACTTGATTATAATAGGCAGTTCCTACATTTAAGAGTTCTCCTTTGTACCCTTTTAAGTTCAATGTCACCCTAGACAAGCATGTGGTACGTTCACCCTCGAAACTCGACGTGACCGCCATGCCCTCGGTGTATCCGAGTACTTTGGAGGTTGGTTCGGGTGTCTCGGTTAAGGGGTCGTGGAAGGCGAATAGCGAACCAAAGGGGTTTGATGTTGTGGTAATGCCGGTTGGTCCAGCTACGCCTTTTACTACAAAATACGCGGTTTTGTTGAATGTTTCGTGTAGGTAGAGGGAGAATTTTAGGGTTTTGAGTCGGTTTCCAGTCGTAATGTGGTGGTGTTTGATGTCATGGGAGAGTGCAAGAGTTGAGAAGAGAACAAGAATTAGGAAGGAGATCAGTAAGGAGGGAGCCATGGGATTGTTAGTTTAACTAAACAATGTTGTATGATATGTTTGTTAATTAGTTAAGTAGGGTATTTTTGAGTTGATATGTCATGTACTCATGTGGGTAGCTTATATAGGCAATGTGAGGTACAAGTGACAAGTACAATTCCCTCAAAAACATTAGTGAAAATGGACAACCTTCTATCCTATTATTCAATTTGAGAGAATTTTGGATCAATATATAATGGTAGCACTTAATTAAATATAGGAGTACTTATTACTACTAGGTAATGAACTTAAATTTAGGTTACCACATCATATACATCTTTTATGTGAGATAATAATTGATAAATGCATATCTTTTGACAGATTAACACCTAACCTAAATACATACAAAATTAAAAACTTCAGTATGTATTTGTGAAACATTAATTAAATTGGGATCGTTTGTTTTCAACAATCATATATGAATTCATTTCTAATAATCGTCAATAGACATGTATATAGCCTTTGATTAATTTCATAACCATCGTTCTCACAAAAAGAAAACTTAATTAGATACTACTTATCATATATTGATAAAAAAAGTCTAATGTGAATAGGTATCAAACTTGGTATTACTGAGTGGCGGCTATCTCACATTTTAAAATTTTATTAACACAGATTGAGAGGGATGATCGAAGTTTAAAAGGGATGATCGAAGTTTAAAAGGTATTCTCTCAAATTTTTTTGACTTTAGTTCATATTATAAAATAATTACAATAATTGTTTTTGAAAAATATCAAAATAGATAGGCCTACAATTTAGGGTTTATAAAATTTATACTCCCTATATTATTACTTGATGAAGTTTATAGAGGGGTGTAGGTGAAGACATTAGACATTATAACACACGAGTGATAGTCCAAAAGGATATGGAATGTCTGCGAGGTCTTGACACTTCACAGCGTTTAAGACAATGATATTTTTTAGTACTCATTAATCAAGAATGATTTTTTTGTCTAAATTTCCATATAACAAAATTGGACAAATGACTATCAAATTACTGGAAAAAGATTACGCATCGGATATATTATCTCATATCCAATTAGTTTTTGAGTTTACATATATTCCGTATTTTTTTTCGAGTATTTACAATTTATACAAGTTAAATAATAATTTTTTGATGGAAAAACTCAAAATTAATTTAATTTATAGGCATAGTGTTTGAACAATTTTGTATTTTTTTTAGCTTAATATTTAAATAAACATGCTCAAAAACTTTATAGTACAAATTTAAATTCTGTAAAATATAATTCAAAAAGTTTATCATAAAACTTAGAAAGTACATTATCATATGTACTAATGTATAATTCATGAACTCTCAAATCACAATCAGAATAATATTATAATTAGGAATATTATTATATATAATATATAATATATAATATATAATATATTTGTATCAAATATCGATCAATTGTCTATTATAATTGAGATTTGTGGCTCCGCTAAAGACATTGATGTAATATAAAGATGAAGATAATGAGTCTTTTTGACATTTGTGATTATGAGTTGTGGTGATGATGGGATACCATATATATTATCAATAAACTGTAGTTATGCAAACGAGCCCTTGCATGAAAAGACATACAATCGCACTTAAAAGATCGGATTTTGTACACTTACTCTCTCTGTTTCAATCACTTATAAAAAAATATTTTAATTAAAGAAAAACAAGCTAAGTGAACTAGAACGAAGAGAGTACAATAAACGTAACTCTTTAAAGTTCAACATATGTTATGAACCATGTTGTATATCCATCAGTCCGGTTAGCCGGTTCAAATATCATTTAGTTTGTTTAGTCAATAATTATACAATAATTAGCAGATATCAACTAACTTAATTAACAAAGTCATGAGACGTGATATTCAAATTCTATCATCATCAAATTTACATTTATGGTTCCTTTTCCACCATTAAAAAAATTGTACAATAATTTAGAGCATAATTACTTTATACTTTTACACAATATTTTAATCTTGTACCACGTTATATTGTTTACACGTTTCCAAAAAAACAATATTATTAACAGAAAACATCCCCCTCAGGTTGTCATAATACAAAACATTTCATTATGCAACATTGCAGCTCATAAAGTGTGGGCACAGACAAATTAAATTATACTCCCTAATTATTTTGCCCACTATTATTATTATTATTATTAATTAATCAATCATAATATAAGGCATGCGTGAGATCGAAGTTATATCTCAAAATACAATTTTTATTATCGATTCAATTTTGTATTTGTCAGAGTAAATATTATACTAATACATGAAAACAAATACATATTACTTTATCACTGGAAAGATAACATAATTTAGTAAAAGTAAATAAGGTTCCTTTGAGAAAGGAATCCAAATACGCTGCAGGGGCGGCTAAGGCCCAGTTCAACCATGCGCGCCCGAACAGGGCCTCCAAAATTTGGGCCCAAAGTCGTAAATCTGACATATTAATTAAAAAAAAAAAAAAATTTCCTAAAAGCTAAGCGTTTGATTTTCCATTATTGACACCATTATTTTCTTCCCCAAAAATCTCCTTCCCCAAAAATCTCCTTCCCCAAATAACTTTTGATTTTCCATGGCAAAAAAATTAAAACGTTCAATTAAATTCTACCTTTATAAACTTCAATTTTTAGCACAAATTAAAATCACCTTTAATCCCTCAATTTCCTTTTGAATAAGTCAATCAGATTAACCATTATTATTATTTCAATACTTAGTTTTAAGTGTCTAGAAGAAATCAACCAAGGCATCAATTCTGGCAAGGTAAAATTTCTTTTCTAGTTTTATAAGTGTTATTTTAATTTGTAATATATATTCATCTCAATTTAATTAGTCATATAGACGTTTGACTGATGAGCAAATAGCGATGATTCCGATTTCCGACTTTCTGATCAAATTTTATTAAGATTTCTTTGGTTAATTTGACTAATATATTTATGTCGTATTTTATTGAAGGTTTGGTGATCAATTTTGGAACTTTATTGATGGGATTTAATCAAAGTTTTGAATAAATGTAGGATTTAATCAAAGTTTACTAGTGTACTTTTATTCATAGAGTGAATGGAATAATTGACATTATATTTTATTTTTTTAATAAAGTTTCAACTCAAAGTTTTAGGGCCTCCATTTCTTTTTAGCACCGGGCCTCGAACTATTTTAAGACGCCTCTGATACGCTGTAAATGTATATGTATTGTATTTGATTGACAGAGTTTTCACATGGGTCGTGTTATGGACTAATGTTTTTCAGTGGAGTATTACTAATGTTGTAACTCTTGTAAGTGCATACTTCGTGTTAGTGAAAAAAATAAATCATACCGATAAAAGAGGAGAGAGTGACTATTTCATTTGTTGGAATTATGCATTGGATCAGTTTAGTTGTCGTCTCGAGTGACTACGCGGGGTATTTGCTAATTTGTATGGGCTAGAAATCTGTTTTGGGCCTATGGTCTGTTTTGAGCATTTAATGGTTTTCGGTGTTAGGTCTTAGAGACTAGTATATAAACTCTATAAGTCTAACCCTAACATTTATGCATATCAAAACATTTTGAGTCTGAATCTGAAAACTCTGTAAAATTCTTCAACATTAATAAAACTCTTCTCCCTATTGCCCTGTGAACTTGTATCTATAAAACACGATACATCATTATATAGTAAACTGACAGTCTGACACCAAGGTAACTTAGGAAACTCAATAACCTAAATATCTTATACTCTAATAATATAAGATATTATCTCATATATCATAGTCCAAAACGATATATCGATATCTCGACAATATCTCAATAATTTCTCTATTTTATTTTAAAGAAAGCGCATGGTCGTTGAACCTCTCATAACCCATCTTCCACTTGCTTGCCTATTTATCCCACTTGCAGCTTATGAAAGGTCACAAATGAAAATTTGAGTGAATCCATCATTGCTTTCTTTTTATTAAACAAACAATATTCATTAGGTAAATTCTTGAGCACAAATTATAGCATGTATATTAAGGATACCGGCTTACCATGTCAACCATTATTTTTAGCATCGGTGATAATTCAGGATTTAGTACTAAACTACTAGTAGGCATAATTTCGCAACGAGGATCCTCTCCATTTCCTAAAATAAATGGAGGATCCATTACATATGAACGTCCAAGATTTCATCTCACGACAATCTAACGATCCTGATTTTTTAATGAAAAAAGGAAAAAGACAATGGAGAGTGAAATGAATATTGTAATGTGAGAGGAAATGGACCCTCAATTTCTTTTATGAAATAGAGAGAATCCAAATTCATAATTTCGTGCTAAAATGAATTTGAAACTCGTCAAGTTCATTAAGGCATTTTTTGTTGCTTCATTTAAATATGGTTTTATAGTATAATTAAGCCCATTAAGTCCAATCTAATGGAATTTAGTTCAATCTAGTACGAGTACAACTTAGTTAAACCTAAATCTATAATTCATTTTAATTTCACTAAATTTTATTTAGTTAAACTCTATTCAATTCAATTTAGTATAATTTGTCTCAACTTCATTAAATTTAATTAAAATAAATTTGGTTCAATTTACTTAGCATCGGTGCAACTTTGTATTAGCCCAATTGAACAAGGCCCAAACCAAAATAAGAAGCTTTAATAGTAGATTGTTTTAGTTGTCTCTCTTCAGGCGTCATATTTTGGTCTGAAATAAAGACGCACAATTTATGACCATTTTACAACAAATTATGACCACTTTTAAAAAGCAAGTTACTATAAGTTACAACACTTGTTGTACCACTTTGGTTACATTTGGGCATACGGTCACAAAATTCCCATCTTTATTTTAGAAGGATTTGAACCGTCTGAAACAACAAAGTGCGATATTATTATTATTATTATTATTATTATTATTTTTTTTTTTATTATTATAAGATGCGCGCAGCTTTCATTAAAATAAAATGAAAAGTTTACATGAAGTTGGTGGGGAGCCGAGAGACAATCTGAGCCCCCACTCCCTCAGCTATAGCAAAACTAAGTCTAGCAAAAATATAAGCGGCCACCCGAGCCCCAGCATCTTGAGATACCGAGAATTTCTGGATCCGCTTGAGCAAGTCAACAGCATCCGAGCCCAGCTCCCCAAGCGAAGAGAAAGAGAAGGGTAGGAAACCATATCAAGCAGCCGCGCATAAATCCCCATACTTAGCACATTTGCGCTGAGCAGCATCGGCGACAACCGTCCCGGCACAAAATCGGACATCCCAGTCTGAGTCAAGGGGGAAGACCCTGTTATTATTATTATTATTATTATTATTATTATTATTATTATTATTATTATTATTATTATTATTATTATTATTATTATTATTATTATTATTATCAACTCCTTGATCCTTGATTTATAAAATAAGGAGTTCTTATATAAAATTGATTTTTGAAATGGAGAAGCAGTTTTTATCCATATTAGAAATTCCTTGTATGATGGGGGTTGGGTTATACGAATTATGAGACGGGTTAGGGATAGAATATCGGTCAGAGAAATTTTGACACCTTTTTTTTACATACTACTCTCCCCGTTCACTTGAATATGGTCTGGTTTTTCACTAAGATTTTAGAAAGTTGATAAAGTATAAAAAGTAATGAAAAAGTAGCTAAACTTAATTAGGGGTTTTTATGCTTACTATTTCTTAGAGTAAATAGCCTCATTATAAAATCAACCTTTTTCTAACAGCCTCCGTTTATAAATTTTAATCCAAATAACTTCATTTTAAAACATGTTTTTTTTAATACAAATCAATGTCTCTTCTCTTGAATTAAACGTATTTTTTTATAAACTAACCGATTTAGCCTTCCTTAAAACATAATCCCTGCACGATACGTTCGTTTCATAGCTCCATATCTGTTCCAGGCCTTTCATAGCCCCCATATCCGTATTTTTAATTCATTCGAATCATTCACACTCAAGTCTCAGCCTTATAAGCTAAGTTTCTGATTTTAATGGACTATATGGTAATTATAGAAGTAGATAAAAGTTCAATATCTTATGCAGTTGAAAAATAAAGGAAAAAATTGAGTTTTTGGCCCGAAAAATCAGATCTAAGTCTCATTCAGGAAAAGAGGTATTGATATTTATAAAATCATGTTTTAAAAGAGAGTTTTTTGGATAAAAATTATAAAAGGGAGCTGTTTGAAAAAAGGGATTATATAAGGATTTATTTGTAGTTTACTCTATTTATTTTCTTCCCATTGTTCATCTGTCATAGTAGATGATTTTTCGACTTACCATCAGAAGCCTTCTTTAAAGCATTTTCTATATCAAATTTTGTACACATTATTAAAAAAAAATCTAAACTGAAAAATTATATGGCATTGATGCCAATTTGTTGGGGGTATAGACTATAGAGTACGAAAGCGAAAAAATTCAACCAAATATTTTAAAAAATAAGATAAAAACCGTAAAATAACACCAAAATTTTTAAGTGGAAAGCTCTATTTAAATAGAGATAAAAATCACCAGTGAGAGAGTCAAATACACTATAACGATATCTCGGGAAACTGACGGTTTTTCTGACGGAAAAAAAATTCCGTCAGTAATTTTTTATGACAGACGGACTACTGACGGAATACTGACGGAAAAATAAAACTGACGGATAATCCGTCAGTATAAAATGGCGCGTTGACTAAGTCAAAGGCGACAAAATTCATTTACGGGTACTGACGGACATTCCGTCAGTAAACACTACCACTGACGGAAATTCCGTCAGTAAAATGGGATATTACTGACGGAATTTCCGTCAGTATATAATAATAACAAGTCAAAGTGAGTGACATTATTGCCTCAGTCAAACTCATTCATGACGGAAATTCCGTCAGAAATTGCTTCGAAAACTCGGGAAGCTGACGGAATCCTGACGGAATTTCCGTCAGGAAACTTCTGTTTATGTAAAAATCGCACGAAGAACTCCGTCATTCTTCATTCATATTTTCCCCAAAACCTAACCCCCAAATAAATTAAATCCCCATTTCCGACCACCGGCTACCTTACTACCACAGTCTAACTTCCTCCGGCTACCATTTTCCGACCGCCACATCCTTGGTAAGTTTAATCACCCCTATATATAAAAGGGGAGTATTTTCCAGCCCTCCTATTGGCTGGAAAAAAACCCTTCTTTTTCCCCTTTTTCTTAGCAAGTAGGACCCACATAAATTTCACACTATTTATTTACTCTCTTTCATGCTCTCTCTATTTAATTACTCTCTCTAACACTCTCCAACTATTCTACATATCCTACATTCTTTATTGGAGTTATAAATATGATCTAATTATATAAATATAAATAAAATTTAAGTCAAAATTTTTTAAAATTACATTCATAAAAAAAAAGGGAGTAGATATTTTATAATCCAGAAATAATATACAAAAATAAAAATGATTTGAAATTTTATATTCCAGAAATAATATTACAATTCCCACAATATGAAATTTTACATCTCATAAATATTTCAGTCCATACACAATCAAAAAATTAATTTATACAAAAATAAAAATAATTCAAAAATTTTTATTCCAAAAATAATATACAAAAAGAAAATACAAATTTTGAAAAAGTAACTTTTTTTTATTGATGAGGTATGCTTCCCACGTTCTTCATCAGATATAATTACTCCTGAAGTTTACTCCAAACATGCATCTCCTTTAAATTAATATACTATACATTTTCAAACCATATATTATAAATTTATAATAAGGAGAAATATCATTAATATAAAAAAAATGAAAAATATCATAGAAAACAGAAATAATTTTGTTCGAGAAATTATTCGACCTATATACTTATGAAAAAAACCAAATATACAATGTTAAAAAGTAAAAAGACAAATAACTTGAAATGAAAAAAATCATAGAAAACATAAATAATTTTGTTCGAGAAATTATTCAACGATGAATTTTATACTTATGAATAATCAAATATACAGTGTTAAAAAGTAAAAAGATAAATAATTTGTAAGACATACGCCTTCGATTGCCACCCTGAATAAGAGCTCTGATGACAAATCTAAACTAAGAAATTAGTAAAATTTGATAGGATGCATATTGTTTATGTGATGTTAAGGAAAATTAGAATAAGAAGGAAAATGAGATAAAGGAGTAAATTTAAAGTAGAATGGACTATTGTGCTTTTTGTACTGCGAATTGAGAAGGAAGTGAGAGGGACTGTTGGGGGCGGCGGAAGGTGAGAGGCAATCAATAGAAGAGTGATAGTAAATCATACGGAATCTAGGGTTAGTAAGCAAGCTGCGTAATTTATATGGATTCTAAGGGAGGTATATGGGCCAAATTAAGCTTCTTCGAAGACAAATTGTACCTCTCAAACGAGTCCGCCCCTAATAATATGAAGCATACTCCATTTTATTAATTTGATAAACAGACCAATGGGTCGGTTTTGAACAATTGGGTTGCGAGTCAAGATAAGGGGACGAGTCTTTGACCTTTAATACCAGGTCGGGTTTACGAGTCAGGTCAAGTCTTGACAGGTATAGGAGTAGTAAATTCGTTAATTAAGTCTGTCGACCTATATTATAAAATCTGAACATACATAAACTATAATGTAAAATAATAATAATAATTAAGTCCATCAATTTAATGTATATACTAAACAAAAAAAACAGTAATATAATAAAAATAAATGTTAAGTATTCAGTAATTTGAATAAATACAATTTACTTCCAATAAAACAAAAAAAATAACATTGAAAAATAAAGTAATTTGATCATAAATTTATAATAGCCAATTATTTAATTAAAATAAAAATTTATCATAAGAATTAGTAAAATAAAAAGACTGGATGAAAAATAGAAATAAATTATTAATACTAAAAATATGAATTTAAGAAGCGTAAAAAAAAAAGAAAAAAAAAATGCTTATAAGATAGAAATCAATCAAAAATAAAAATATGTGTAGAAAAAAAATTCATGGATAAAGTTATCAACATTAATAAAAATGAATATAATATCATCAAACATCAAAATTAGACGGGGTACTTAAACTGTGTCCTATTCCGTATAAGTGTATAACCCATTAAGACGCCAAGTTTTTGCAATCTTAAGACGCCAAAAAATAAAAAATGCATATATAAACCTAAAAAGTTAATGAAGGATAAAAATCGAAGTAATAAAAATCAGATATGTTTGGTTGAAATTAGTACAACAAACTCAACTGATCTAAATATAGACTATAGATTAGATAAGGAACTACGCTTCTAGGCTTTTAGCTGAGTATCATTCTTTGGATCGTACTCCGTATTTCTAACAAGGAACAAGGGGACCGACCTAATACACAAACTAATAAAAATATTATAATGAAATTTAAATGTAAATGGTCACCCCTATATGTGTAATTTCTATAAATGAGTATTTTTTTTAGTGAGTCTACGCCAATTACTTCCACGTTTTAGCATACTTAATACACGTTTTTTTAATTTTAAACTATTTAGTTCATGTGTCCAATAATAGCGCATGCAATTATGATAATACGACCCGTGCATTTTATGCACGGGTTTAAAACTAGTCCTTCTATATATAAAAGCTGAGTCTTTTTGAGGTTTTTCATTGGCTCCCATTTTTAGGAGATTTACAACACTATTTATTTAAAAAGTGGCCCACCTCTTTGGGAGGGGATTTAATTTCTACCAGTGTAGATTTCTATTTAACTATATATGCAGTTGTTTATTCATATGAAATAAAACTATGCATTAGAATTACATAAAGACTATACAAAAATAATAAGGTATACTAAATACGGAGTATATTTTTCTACCTATTTAAAAAATAAAATTACCATAATAATTACTGTAGATAACACAACAAAAAATTGTATATATTAAAATCATCATTTATATATTTTTCTAACTATTGAAAAAAATGAAATAACCATAAAATACTAGAAAAACACCAGTATCCAACTTAAAAAGAAATATAGGAAGATCAATCGACTTAGGCTCGCAATAATCATCTAAATGCGAATCGAAATACAAAATCGAAGAGACAATAATGGTTTATAATTAATAATTATTGAGGGAGATAATAAGGGAGATGAGTGATGAGGGTGATGAGTTTAATTCAATGAAAATCAGGGAGATGGTGAGGTATTGAGGGTGACAGTGAGAATTGAGAAGAGCAAGGGATGAGTTTTATTTTTAGTTTTTTTAAAAAAAGAGAGGGGTGACGGGGTAAGGCTGGGGAAGGACTGGAGTAGTAGGGTTTTAATTGGGTTATATTGTTAGTGTCGTGGGTAGTTAGGTGAGTTTAGAGTATTGATTTCTTTTATTCCATAATCACAAATTCTTATTTCAGACCGAGGTATCCGTCTTAAGCTTAAGACGGATACCATATTCTCTCACAAAATACCCATCAAGGGTGAGTGGAGAGCACATGGGGGGAGCCCACCTTGTCCCCTCTACCCATTTCCTCTCACAAAATACCCGTTGCAAGATCCGACCCGTCTTAAGCAAGACCTACTGTTCCATAATATGTTAAATTCGATTCAATAAGATTTATACCCCGGCCGTTGGCTTCGTTAGCGAATTTAAAAATCAATTCTATCTTGACCCGTTTTCAATAATAACTTCAATATAATTCCATTTTAGTCATTTCTTTATAAAAACACCACTTATTATGACGATAAAATCGTTAATAAAGTGTGACGGAGGGAGTATGACATATCCAATCCCGTGCAATTTTATAGGGGCTTTGAAATGGGCTTGCTGGAATAACTATTGAATTGGATCAATTGATTGAATTTCCATGAAAGGTTTATGTACTATGTATTTGTCTTATAATTACGACCCGTGCATTTTTTGCACGGGTGTAAAACTAGTTAACTATTCCATTCTCTCTCTTTTCTCCTTTTGTTAATTTATATGTTGCTTATTAGTTGTTTGTTGTAGATCCGACGACCACCACTAGCTACCTCCTACCGTCGACCACCACTAGCTACTTGTCGCCGCCGCATCTTGTCGGAAAGTGTTTGTTTATTTTCATCCTTAGGTAATATATTTACCTTTATTTTAATTTCGCTCTCCGTCTTAATCATTTGTTTGTCTTTAATTGACGTAGGATAATAGCCATTATTTTTTTTGTTAATGAAATTTTTGTTGTCAATTTAATTTCGCCTTCCGTCTTAATTATTTGTTTGTCTTTAATTGACGTAGGATAATAGCCATTATTGTTTTTGATAATGAAATTTTGGTTGTTGTTAATATAATTTCGCCCTGCGTCTTAATCATTTGATAATAAAATTTTTGTTGTTGTTAGTAGCTAGTTATTACATGTGTTTTGTATGTTAAAATTATTACATGTGTTGATATTGACTTAGTACCCGTTCAAAAATTACTCGTTAGGAGACAGCGGAGTATTGCTTGAAACGACCCATATCATCTAGGTTTGTTTTAGAGACAACGGAGAAGAAGGCTCTATGCGAATGAGTTGCTAGTTTGAAATTCCCGGATGGTTATGCTTCAGATTTGAGTCGGTGTGTTGACCATAGAAATTTGGTGTTACATTCCATGAAAAGTCATGATTGTCATGTCTTTATGGAACGGTTACTTCCTGTTGCATTGAAACATTTACTCCCGACGAATTCTTGGAATGCTATAACTGAGATAAGCCAATTTTTTAGAAACTTGTGTACTTCTACGATTAAAGTTGATTCCATGGAACATCTAGAGTCAAGAATTGCGGAGATATTATGCAAGTCAGAAATGATATTTCCCCCTTCTTTCTTCAATTCCATGGAACATTTACCTATTCACTTACCTTATGAAGCGAAAGTTGGAGGACCTGTCCAATATCGATGGATGTATCCATTTGAGAGGTTCCTTAATCATTTGAAAAAGAAGGTTGACAACAAAGCTCGGGTCGAGGGTTCCATATGCAACGCTTTTTTGTTAGAGGAAATTTCTAATTTTTGTTCCCTATATTTTGAAGATCACATTGACACAAAAGCGAAGGACTTGGAGGTTGGTGTGAATTCCGATAACCAACTAGATTCAAATATACCCGAGTTGTTCAATGATGACTTGGGAAATACTACCGGGAAATGTATAACGAGGTACTTAAATGAAAAAGAGTTTGAAGAAGCTCATTTTTATGTGCTAAGAAACTGTGGGCAATTTTTAGAGACTTATGAAAAGTAAGTTGTTGATTCATTATTACACAAATAACTTTTCGTAATAAAATTAATTCATTATAGTTAAAACGTACATTACTAATTAAAACATGTCTTGATGTCACGTCTTATTATTAGGGAATTCGAGACGTACATCAAACTCACATATCCTGATGTCACGTCTTATGATGATGTTTGGAGCAAACATGACAAAAGTTTTTCGAAATGGTTGGGAAATGAAGTAAGATCATATTTCAATTTCTTATTAACTAATAATTAATATTGAGAATATAACATCTTAATATAATTAATATATTGTTTTATTGATATATATATAGGCTTATAGATTGAAGGATCCTTTAATAATAGCTCTAGCAGGGGGTCCAAGTAAGTGGATCAAGTGAGTTATGCTCCTTATCCGACCACTAAGAAAGATAATCAATGGTCCGCGGTTTTTAAAATCAAGGCACGATCGCATGTTGATGCTCCTGTTGACGAAATTGTCTTCCAAGAAGATGTGGTTGTCAATAGTCAGTCAATTTCACCAATTTTGGTGGAAGAGACACAAAGTGAGGATGCATATGAAGTGGTTGTTGAAAGGGGTGAAGGGGAGTATGACAAGGACATCGGTGATGAAGAAAAAAAAAAAGATGATGAAGATGAATAAATTCAACTAGTACAAAATGAGGAAGATGAGGAAGAAGTCGGAATACTTTTTTCAGATGAAGAAAGTTTGTTGATTTGTAGTGATAGTGATAGTGAGGGTCACCAGTTAATTGTAATCTATTTGTCAAAATACAATTATAATCAAATTTGAAACTTTGCATTGTAATTCAAAAAGTTTGCTCACGGTTTTTATATATTGAACTACCTAACAATTTCCATTGTATATAGCTTTTACTTATGGCAGGTGGGTTTATCAGACGAATCATAGGTAGCACTAGTCGTTCTCGTCGTGCTGATGATGAGCGGAACGAGGAGGATGCTGCCTTTCACGACCAGGAGCAGGAGCAGGAGAGTAACCAGATTATTCTGTCTCGCAATCCTGACATAGGCCAGTGGTAAGTGTCTAATTAATATATAGAATACTTTTATTATCGCAAACTTTATTTTATTATCACTTTTACGCTAACTTTTATTATCTTCTATTATCGCGTTCGTTCTAATATGTATCTTTTTCAGGTGGGACGACAAGCCGATCAAGCAATACGTTACTTGGTCTTTTATTCGTACCATAGGCCGAGAATACTTCACCAAATGGAGTGAAGCGAGCCACTACCAACGTAGGCGATGTGGGATTACTTTCAGGTATATTTTATTACGGTTCTATCTATTACTTTCAAAACGTGTAGTTATACAATTTCAGCAATTACTAACAAGTTGTTTATGATGAAATAGAATCATGTGAACTCGGTCGATCCGAACTACGATCCGAAGCCCGAATGGCAGAAACAGGTCACGAGGCGGATTACCTCACTTGTTAATGGCCTCAAGTATAACAAAAATAGGCCAGTCTATTAAGTACTGACGGAAATTCCGTCAGTAAAGTCAAGATTGACTTGACTTACTGACGGAAAATCCGTCAGTATAGTCAAGATAATCTTGACTGTCCTGACGGATTTTCCGTCAGCAAGTCAAGTCAATCTTGACTTTACTGACGGAATTTCCGTCAGTACAGTCAAGTCAATCTTGACTTTCCAATTGAATTGACTGACGCAACTTCCGTCAGTAAGCCGTCAGGAGTCCAATTTCTGACGGAAATTCCGTCAGAAGTCTTTTTTTCGTTACCAATTGAAGTGACGCGCGTTATTGACGGATTGTGTCCGTCAGTTTCCCGAGTTCGTTTTGTAGTGATATTTCACTATAATGATTCGGGAGTATATGGATATATTCTCAAAGATTATAAAAAAAAGGAAAATGACATAGCGACACCCGGTGTTACTCAAACTGAGCGACACCCGGGGTATTATGGTAATTTTATAGGCATTTTGCTTTCCCTCCATCAAAATTCGAATTTTAAACTAATTAGTACTAAAGGGTAAATTAGGAAGTTAACATTAATTTGTTAATTTAACAATAATGATGAATTTCTATAAAATTTGTTTAAAACTACCGTGTGATATTGGTGCTTAGTAGAAAGAAGGATAGAAAATGAAATACCAAAGATTCTGTGTGATTTGTTCCACCAGAATAAAATTGTTGGATATATTATTATTGACTCTTTAAGTATATTAACGATGCTAATAGAAGCACATAATACCTTGGTATCATGGTATTCGAATCTTAGGTAGTGCAGTGGAAAGTTTTAAGATGCAAACGTGTTTTTTTTATGAAAATAAAAGATGTGTTTTTGCTATTAGATACGGAGTATAGTTTAGTTTTAATTGGTATGCTATATTTTATTTATTAATATGATTGTGAGTTACGATTTTATCCCTAAGATATTGGCGCAAAAATGAAAATCACTTTTTTATTTTTTTTATTTTTTCTAGTTTTTATTAGGGTGTTACCGAAAATCAGTAACACCCGGTGTCGCCCTAGCACTTCCCTAAAAAAAATAGTCTAGCTTATTAACTGGAATGAGCATTCGAATAAGGGGGCTTGTGCTGTAAGCCTGTAACAACTTTTCAAGCCAAATGTGCATTCAAATAACATGATTTATCTATCAATATCGAGAGGACAATTTAATTTACAAATTGCAATTGATGGGGACTCCATTAAACAATACCTTAATAATCAATATGTTTGTAAAGTTACAATAACTAAAGTTGTTGAAATTTGATTGTTTAGTGGTGCGAGTTGCAAGTTTGCAACGTAAGGTCTTGTTGAGTTGATCAATATCTTCTTCATTTTCTTTTGAATCATTTCTATTGCTTACTAAAGATTGAAATTTTTATCAAGAATAAAAAAACAGACAATCTAGATTTTATGCGACAATTTTGAATGGGATAATGGAATTTCGATATTATGCAATTAGTTGAAATTTTCGAACTTTTTAGTTGAACTTTTCAATATTTTTTTAGGCATATCTTATGCAATTAGTCTTTCGGACGTTAACCCTCCTAAATTTTGGAAATATTTTGGACTGATAATCAATTGACATGTGCTACTTCCCAGGCATATCTAATCTACTGACCAACATCATTGAAGTCTAGATTCATCTCGAGGCACATTTGGAGTACATAACTAGAGTGTTAATCTAGTTGTAAAGTGACTCGCGATTAAAATAGGATCGATATAATATCGCTCTAAAATGTAGTACTCCGTATATCATATTTACAACAAATGATAAGGGTTTTTGTTCTATCTTAACCAGAGTTCGTGGGTTTAAATCCTATAATACATCAGTAGAAAAGTTCACGAGGGAGAGTTTTACCACCCTAATGACGATCCTACCCACATCGAATTCAAATTAAATCGAATAGTATACGCCAAAAACGAATATACATGAAAAAATACGGAGCAAGGAGTCATGGACATACTCCCCCCAAATTTTAAATTTCTCCCCGTTTACTTTATTGCGATTTTTAACACAAAACTATAACCATATTGATATTTATATCTTGTCGAAATTCTTTTCCGTGAAAGATATTTTTATAAAAAATGTAAATGTTTTAATTTTATAATATAGTTCTTTTTATGCTCTACCATATTTAAATTTAACCTCCGTTAAACAAATGAGAAAAAATTTGGGTAATACTATCGATCGATCGGGAACATAAAGCAAACTTGCCATCACAAAAGGCAAAAGTAGATAATAATCAGTTTTGGGAGAGGAATCCAAATCCACTGATATGGGATTAATGATTTTCTGGTCGATGACTCAGTGCTAATTACTCACTATATATCAAATTTTTATTCGAATTTTTTTATTCTTTGCAAGTACTTTTAATTATTTTAGTAAACAAAATTATTGAAATAGCATAAATATATTAATTTGCTATGTTATGATCATGGTCTCATAGACCATTAGACCCCATACAAATTTAGAAAGATTTTAAGTTCAAATCGGCCCCACATATGTCGTAAGATTATGACGAATAATGTCCGTCTTAAATTAAAATATGTGTATTTCTAAAGGTTGTATCATGCAATGTTAATATGTTATAGAAAGACTAGTATTTGAACCCGTGCACTGCACGGGTGGTTATTGTAGTTAGTAACAAAGATTACTATTCTAAATTAAACTTTTAGTATAGTTTAAAGTTTAAAACGATGGGGTTTTAAGTTTATATGGGGTTTTAAGTTTATATGAAGTGGAGTTCACGAAGTTTTGATAAAAGGGAGAAATAAGTATCCGTCCTATAGTTAAGACAGGTCAACTATGATAGATGAGACAATATTAAAATTTGTAAAGACTAACAATGTATGTATCTCATCTTCATATCTTTTCTCAATTTTATCTTAGAACGAAAAATGTCTGTCCTAAAAGAAAAAAGTTGTACTTTGTACATTAAAACTATTACTCGTCAGTCTCAGTCAAGTGTTTGTCTTTTACGGAGTAAATGTTTTGTGAGGGTACCGTAATGAAAAACAAATAAATAATTGAGACGAAAAGTGTATTGTTGTCGTTATTATTATTTTTTTATTATTATTATTATGAAGGGTGTGTGCATTCTTCATTAAAATAAAATGAAAAATTTACCTGAAATTGGTGGGGAGCCGAGAGGTGGGGAGCCGAGAGATAATCTGGCCCCCACCCCCTTAGCTTTTATTATTATTATTTTTATTATTATTATTATTAGTATTATTATTATTATTATTATTATTATTATTATGCGTACTCGAATGGATTTTTGTTAACGCAAATTCTTATTTAAGAAAGAACATTTACGTCTGAAAAGTAAGATGAGTTTCAGACCAAAATGGTCCGTTTGAAGCGGACTAACTTTTTTTTTTATAGTTTGATGGGTACAAAACAGTAAGTATTGTGTAAGACGGGTACTATTCCTTTAAAGCTTAAGACGGTCAAGTATTATCAAGTGGTGATAATAAAGACGAAAAAATTGGTATATTTTAGGGAACAAATGAGATAGTTTGGTATGTATTTGACCGGTCTTAAATTTAAGACGGATAGTGTCCGTCTGAAATGAGAATTTGTGGGTACAAAATGGATAAAAGGGGAAGTTACGTGGATAATTTTGGCAAAGCCACGGATGGAACATTTGACATTGTTACTATAATCTAACATAAATAATAAATCATAAATAAAAGGGAGAAAAGTCCCAACCATATACTTTCCTCACAATTTTTACAGTAAACATATCAAAACAAATCCAAACAATTGAAGAAAGCCTACCGACAGGCGACAACACAAATCTTCTACTAACAACAAACATATGAAATAGATCTACAATCGCCATAGATGGAAGTGAACGATCGCCCACAATCTTACCATCGCGACTCAATTGAAGAAGCATGTCATCATAGCCAAGGGTTAAGTGGAATCGGATGTCAACTATAATTCTCGATCTTTTTGCATGACACGGTATTGATTCTGATTTTACATGCTGATTAATTAATTGAGACTGATTTCTATGTTTTTAAAATGATTTCGTAAGCTCTTTTAATGTGAAATAAATGGTGTATGTACATACTTTTGTACAAATCTGCAGGTTCCTTTGGGACAATCGATGGACGGAATGGATGGCGCATTATATTTTATAACTTTGGAGCATCGTGAAGAATGGAATTGATCAGTGAGCATCTCTTATATTATTTGCTGCATGCATTTTATTCGTGGCATAAACTATTGTTTTGGCAATGAATTTAGTGTGTCTTGTATGATGCAGCTAATATTGTGTGTCAGTGAGTGCAGTAGTAGGAAAGTATTGGTAGAATACTCCTCTTGGTCATATATTAGTAGACACTTTGTTTTTTCTGAATAGTTTTCATGCATGGATTTTCATTTTCATGCTAAATGAAGAGCTAGTTGTGTTAAATCATTATATTTCGACGCTTTGTCTTCAAAGAGAAATGGAACTATTTTATGGGTCTATTTTCTATTGCTGACTTTCATTAAGCTTTTTTTTATTGGGCGGACTTTGATTTAATATAAGTTTACTAACCCTCTTTAACAAAAATTATTGATGATAACATTAATCCACATCAAAAGGGGTTATTTTCCTAGTACGTAAAAATAAAAAGAATATAAGAAGGTAACACACATTCGTCATTGTAAATTATAAGTACCAGAGGATTGAATTTGTAAATTGTTGCGCCAACCTCATTAAGTTAACTAATCTAGATGAGTAACTTACCTTTACAAATTCTGAAAAATCTCCTTAAACACCACATTAGTCGTAGTATTTGAAATCACACCGTCTTTATCAGAGATAAGAATTTTCAGCCCTTTCTTGTTGGTTATCCTCGATATAGCAAGGTATAGATGTCCATGGCCGAGAACGGGTTTTGGAAGATACAACCCAACATGACTGAAAGACTGTGCTTGAGCCTTATGAATAGCCATTGCGAAAGAAAGTGCTAAAGGAAATTGTTTCCTCTCAAACATCACTGGGAAATTAGAAGTGGATGAAGGGGTCATTGTTATCCGAGGGATATACACTCTGGCTCCTATGTTGCTACCTGAGATGATGATAGCTCTAAGGACATTATTCCCTAAATCAGTTACCATAAGCCTTGTGCCATGACACATCCCAATTGATTGGTCAATAGTTTTTAGGAGCTCGACAATAGCCTCCGCCTTCAACCTTATAGTACTATGTGGAAAGCCCAAACAATTCAAGGAGTTTAAGAATCCTTTAGTTCTACTTTCTGAATTGCTCTCTTCCGTGTGTTGGTCAAAGCTTAAGTACACTTTTCCACTGCCTGGTAGTAGAGACAATATATACTGATTAATGGAATCAACTATCTTTGGAGTTGGAGCAAGGATAGCCCTATCATGAAAGTAGTCAGGGTTACATAAATTATCTTTCAAACACGTGTATGTGCTTTTGACGATTAATGCCAAAGGGTCAGTGGTATCTTTTATGAGGACATCATCAGGAACATATAAATCTCTTCTTTCGCAACTTGTTTCTTCTAATGTACCTTCTCCAACCTGCTTAATCCATTCATCAAATTCTCGCAACTCTTCAACGCTAATATTGAAACTTCCCAAATCAAGGCGCATATTTCTCGTTAAAAGCAACATCTTGGAAAAAGATATAAAAGAATTCTTTAGTTTTTTATTCGTGTACAAATGTTCAGAGAAATATAAATAGATGTTTATGAAACTTACCTTGCATTCACTCCATAGATAAGAGTCATTAATGATAGACTGTGCTATTTTGGTTTTGTTCCTCTTTGTAAATAAGGGTAATAATTGCCTGAAGTCACCAGAAAAATAACTACTTTGCCTCCAAATGGTTTATTTGAATCTCCCACGCCTGAAGTTTGCATTACATCTCTCAAACTCCTATCAAAAGCCTCAATGCAAAACTTGTGCGTCATAGGAGCCTCATCCCATATGATCAGCCTTGTCTTAAGTAACTGATCGGTTAGGTGACATCCATGTTTGATGTATTTACAAGTGGAGTTCTCGGATATGTCGAATGGTAACCCAAATAGTGAATGTGCTGTCCTACCCCCGGGTAGGTAAGCGGCTGCAATTCCACTCGAAGCAACTGGGAGAACAACTTCACCCTTGCTTCGTAAGGCGGCGCAAAGTGCGCGTAAAATAAATGTCTTGCCTGTACCTGCATGACCATAATGTAGAGTCTATTGATCGAATACGAAAGAGGGGGGGTGAATTGAGTATTAAAAACTAGCCCCACTTTTTCGAATTATATGATATGTAATTAATTATTTGATCTTATGAATTAAAATCAACTAATTAATTAATCAAAGTAAGCGCGAATAACGAAATAGCGAAAAATAAAGAGATAAGAGAGAGGCACACGATTTTTGAAGTGGTTCAGTTTCACACGTTGAAACCTACGTCCACTATTCTCGATTAATAATTTTTAGTACCTTTCTACGGATTACAAAAATTACCAACCCACTCGTATAATCAACACTATGATTATAACTCAAGGTGAGTATCGCTAAATACCCTATACTATCTTACGCTAATAAGAAAGTACAATATAACTCACACAAATTCCCGTTAAAGAATTGTAAGTTAATAATGATGTACTATTATCCAATAACGTATTTCACTCGAGCGATTGATAATAATTGATGCACAACTCTTTTAAAAAACAAACTCTAAAAATAATAAATATTAGCTCAAAGGTTTGCTTTAAAACGATTTTGGAAAATCAACACAAATAAAATATGTAGCCGTGTGATATATGTATTTCGTGTATAGTTGTGTTCAATAAAGAGTAGTATGTGAATGAGTATTTATAGTAGAAGAATTATAGTAGATCTAAAACCCTAGTATAATATTTAATAAAGATATTCATCTTACCATAAAATAATATTTGCTTATCTTTTTAGAAATATCTTTATCTCAAAATATTATTTGGTTTATCTTATAGAAATATATTTATCTTGATATCTCAAAATATTGTTGTAAAGATATAGTAGAATCCTAGATTAGGTAAACTAAGGAAACAAACCTAAGGAGGCCGAAACCCTAGCTCACGAAACCCTAGGAGCACGAATCCCTAGGTGGCACAAACTAGGTTTCACGAAACCCTAGATGGCTCAACCACTAGGTGGGCTAATTAGGTTAACAACAAATTGAGATAGAATATATTAGAAACCCTAGGTAGCATGACAACCCATAAGTTGTATTACTAACCAATAGAATCTCATAAATATATTCTCTTATTAAAATAATTAATAAATATAAAAATACTCTTTCACTTTTGAAAACATTTCAAAACATTTTATTTCCAAAATCATGCATCAATATTTTATCATCCAAAGTCATAGACTAAAGCTATAACTTTTGAACATAAAATCTCTCGAATGAAATAGTTACCGAATGACGACCTATACTATCTAATCTTCAGAAAGATCTTCAGTATACGGATCATCTCTTCATCTTGATCACAAAGACCCTCCATCTCGAGTCTTGTGTAGATTATGTAGATCTTGTTTGAAGCGATTTTCCTTAAAGTTATGCCTGGTTAGCTATAACTTCCAAGTTCACTTCCAAAGTTATTCCTGAAGTTGTTATAACTTTGTCTCACAGACTTTATCAAAGTTATGCCTAACTTTGATCTTTCTTCTCATAATTGTTGCTAGCTATAATAAGACTAAAGCACACAATTACACGCATATGATATATCGAGTAAAACATATTATTACGTAAACACATGTCATTATCAAAACTCATGAATTGGTCCAACACATAAATAAAGAAAACTCCTCCACAATCCCTGACTACCGATTCCATTATTTCATCATATACTGACATTTGTTCCATAGTCATGGATGAGATAAGTATTGTGTGTTCATAGGTTAATTCTTTTTTGTCGTAACCCGACTTTTCTGGTAAGTTGTTTCCAGTGTTCATAAAGTTTTCAAACGAATTAAATAATGGTAAGATATTTGCCCATCATAATAATGTACTCGAAGATTAATTTTCAATGTTGCTACGATATACCTTTTCTGAATTAATAGGGCGAGAGTCAAGTTCAAGTTTGTCTTCCTTTATTTTTGCATAGATTTCCTTCCATCGAGTAACAATGTTCTGATCATCAGTCATATTGGCTACTGTGTAGGAAGTACTTTTGCTGTCAAGATTCCACTTTTGTGATATCTCCAGTTTGAAAACAAATTCCCGACCAATGAAGACCCCAAGCTCTTCAGGTACGTCGTCATTCTAAAGTGTAAAAAATAGAATTACGAAACCCAAATTAACAGTTTAATGAACCATGATTTATTTCCTATATTTTAAAGATCTGCCACAATATTAGAGTGGTATTGATACCTGGTCCTGTCGATCAAGTATTTCACTGGCGGTCATTTTAATCTCCTTAGAGATATGAGTTTCAAACATTGTGACTTTAGCAACAGAGTCGTTGAGGTCTTTGATCATGAACTTGGTTTGAAACCTACAATTATTTGCAAGATACTTGTGTAAGAAAATAAGAACGATAATGTGAAGTTAGACATGATCCGCCAAAAAAATAAATAAATACCTGGGTATGATTTTGGTCGGCTTATCCCCCAAGCATTTCTCTTTGCATTGCTGCTTACCATCTTCGCCTTTAATGGCCCCTTTAAAACAATTCTTACACGACAAATAATACCAATTTCCTTCCAAGTCGATGTTTGTTATGGTAGCCAATGTCACACAATATCCAGCCTAAAAACTCCACAAATAGCTGATGTTCAGACTAATATTTTATAAAATATTAAAACTATGATTTATTTGAAATTAAAATTAAAATCGCTAATGATGACTTATATATTTCTTGACACTAAATTTCATATTTACCCTAGAATGAGTTTAGTGAGGAATGATTATTACCTTGTGAGAGTTAACTATTTCTGAAATAGTCTTGATCAAATCTGGCCTTATGAAGCCCAAGGACTCATTTGATAGTTCGGTTATTCTTGAATTTCTTGATTCAGAGGCTTCTGGCATAGAGCGGTTTCTGATAAAGTTCATATACAAAGGTAGTAGTCAAAGGTAGATAGTATTAGATTATAAATAGAATAGATGAAGAATTGGCAAGTTTTTTAGCATATCATATTTGCGCTAACCTTATGCGATATTCCTCAACTTCTGGAATCTCTTTATTAAAACCGATACGTGTTGCGTATCTAGTACGGCTGAGCAAAAAATCCGATTATCCGAACTGATCCGATATCTGATTCGAATCCGATCCGAAAAGTTGGATATCCGATCCGAAAATAGGTTTCGGATCGGGTATCCGATCCGAAATATTCGGATATCGGATCGGATACGGATATCGGTTCTCAAAATTTCGGATATCCGTATCCGATCCAAAATTTAGAAATTTTTTTCATTTTCATGGAATGGGCCTAAGATACTCTTTAATGTAAGATGGTCCAAATTACTCCCAAAAACAAACCCTAAACAAGACTACTCCACCAGTCCACCGTCATATATATAACTTTGAACTCTCCCCTTCAATTGTTTTCTACTGCATCAAAACACTCCCTCCATTACTCAATCCCTCCATTACTCAATCTACCACCTAAAGTCAGAGAACACAACTAACATTACACTCACGACGACGCATCACAACACATGACGGCGCAACCACCGCTTCACACTAAGCCGCTACCACTGCTTGACTCGCCCATCGCCGCTACCGTCAACCATTTATCACCGCTACATTTTCCCCTAAACTCCTTCTGATTCACTCTTCCACGTCTTCTCTCTGTCACCACAAGCAGCACCGACAACGATGCAACAAACACCACCGGAGTCGTCAGCACGCAAATGTAATTATGATCTTTTTGTAATTTTCCCCTAATTTTGTATATTAAAATTAAAATCTTAGAGTCCTAATTTTATGTAAGATAAAATTTGATAGGGTTTCTTTCTTATTTGTCTATTAAATGTATTAATTTTGATTTTTTGTGTTTCACAAGTTTGCTAATGAACCAAGTGAAGTTTGATTTTGAGTATGGTAATGAAATTTTGGATTTTTCGGATCAGTTCTTGGATATCGGATAACCGATCCGATTTTTTCGGATATTAAATTTCGGATATCCGACACTTTCGGATCAGATCATGGATAATGAAATTTTATTTTTTCGGATCGGATATCCGATCCGAAAATTGGATTCGGATCGGATATCCGATCCATGCTCTGCCCTAGTATCTAGTAGTAGTTATCCTAACCTCCCCTGCCATTTTAAAGTTTAAATTACTTGCGTCTCAAATTCAACATGTAAAGTGCATTATACATAAGAAAGTAGAAAATAGTATGTGGTACCATTATAAGTTGTACGTTGAACATTTTGCATAATGCATATCATTGGCTCAGAACAATTCCAATTTTCAGCAAAGTGAAATTCATCAGTGTAGTCCCCCCATACCGAGCATTGCAATACCGTTTTCCTTTGCGCATAATGATATGTAGTAAGAAAATATTATAACATGCATATGCTCATAATAGAACACGTATAAGTAAAGTTATATGAAGGGAGGTCTACTTACTCGAGATCGGTCAACTCAATTGTCATTAGCTTTTCACCTTTATTCTTGGACAAAGTGACCTTTGAATAAGCGGTTAACTCTCCAATAACATCTGTTATATGTTTCAGTTAAATTTATATATTAGGAGTACATTAGATATTAGATAATGAGAACTAATATTTATAATATGAATGAGAAGATGTATTTAGTAAATACCTAGATAGTGTCGATCAGACACATTTTTATCCAAGATGTCTTTGAACTTCTTAAATTGAAAACCATGAGCTAATATGGAGGCAGTAGAGGGTTTACTCAATTTGGTTGTGAAGCTGAAGTACAAACGATATTTGTGGTACATTGATACCCTGCTAACATCGGTACCAGTGTTCTCCGCAACCTCCATATTAGTGAAATTGTATTCACTGCTTTCGTCAATGTTTTTCTGAAACCGCCCAATGAGTCCTCTCCTGACGGTAGCCTGGATCATATTTTCCTTGTATTCAAAAATAAAATAAAATATGTCATCATAAAAATGTTTTTCAAAAGTATACCATATACCTGATAAGTAATGGAAATATAAGTAGAGTTATTATAATATATTTGTAATTCATAAGTGTATACCTCATCATCCATCAAAATCATGTCAATTGCGAATAATGCGTATTTCTTGCTGTATATATCAGGTCGCTCTCATTTGCGAACCACTTTTGCCCGAATGTTGACATATGCTGAATCGGCTTTGATGGCATTGAATGATGTGATGAGCATGCTTTGAGCCATGATAATGATAAATAATAATAATAATGATAAAGCAGAGAGTTGTATGTTTGGATGAAGGGTGAGAAAATGCAGAGTTGGAGTATTATATATGATGAAGAATAACATAAGGAATTTTAGGTAAAAAAAATGGTTCGCAACTGTATATTTTTCTGTATATGGATTATATATTTTCGGAAATACGGCAAAAAATTAATCTGGTTATTTTCAAAGTGTATTTTCATAATTTAGGTAATTCATTAATCTGGTTATTTTTTTGTAGGAGAATTGTTTATCATTTAGGTAAAGATTTTGCTGGAACCAAGTCAAAGTTAAAGTATTCTGTAAAATATCTGTAACATCTTATTTATGGAATGATTATACTGGTTATTTTCAAAGTATTCTGTAAAATATTCTATATTCTTTTATTTTTATGGAATCAATTCAAAGTTATGGAATCAATTCAAAGTTTATCATTTACGTACAAAATAATTAATGGGTTAAGGAATATTAGTAAAGTAATCTGTAAAATATCTGTAACATCTTATTTATGGAATGATTATACTGGTTATTTTCAAAGTATTCTGTAAAATATTCTTTAACATCTTATTTATGAAATCAATTCAAAGTTATGGAATCAATTCAAAGTTTATCATTTACGTACAAAATAATTAATGGGTTAAGGAATATTAGTATACAAAATTGCTTATTTATGGAATCAAGTCAAAGTATTCTGTAAAATATTCTTTAACATCTTATTTATGGAATCAAGTCAAAGTTATGGAATCAATTCAAAGTTTATCATTTACGTACAAAATGATTAATGGGCTGCTGCCACAAACTAAATCTTAATGGGTTGTTTTGATTGACCCAAAGATACTTCAAAAGAAACGGGAAATAATACAAAATAATATACACGTGTCATATGATTAGGTTGCTGACACGTGGCATATGATTGTGAACACTCTAACCTATTATTCATCTCCTGTGCGTTAACTCTTTAAATTTAGCAACTCTTCACTTGTAATTATAAAACTCTACAAATCACTTTAACCTCGTCTTTAGGTCCTAACCACTTAGTTAATTATTTGTAAATTTAATATAACAAACTATTAAATTGAAACATGAAAATTTAAGTCATTTAAGTCGGAGAGTAAACTAATTTTCTCTACTCAAATCATGTTTGATAACTTTTCAAGAGTTTTTATGAGGATAATTTAGTTATTATTTATTGTAATCATAGAGCAATTTTTCATTTAATCGACCACTGCATGTGTTTTAAGGGTTATTGATAAACAACACGATCTTATATGTATATTTTTTTTACACTGTGTATATATAATTGGAGTCATAGATGTAAGTACAATTAAAAAGACAAGTTTACATATAAGGGTGTTTCGTAAATAGTAAATTGAGAACTTTTTAAATGCTGAGACATTTTAGTATGCAGGTTTGACCTATCAATATGCTGGGGTGGTTGATAGACAACATATTGAAATAATAGATTTGGGTGCAATCTATCATTTCACAATATGCTACTCGTCCCAGCATATTCAATTAGTAGATTAAAGAATATGTACGTAAATTGACATTTTTAACCTTGAGAAAATATCTTATCACTTAAAAAAATAATTGTTTTCTGTCCATATTAGATATTTTACATCAACTTTACACCCCTTTATTAACATACATCATACTTTATCTTGATTCATATCCGTATCCATCCATATCCACTAGATAAAAAAAGTATACGTATTATTGTGATCCAGATCCAACTTTATTTTTGGATCTTGATCCCATGATTTAGACAGAATGCGAGACCCTTTACCCCCTACTTATTATATACGATAAGAATATCGAGACTCGGATATTACCATATGATGTCACTATAAGGCAATGTTTTTCATTGCTTAATTTTAGTTCATTTCAGTTCAGTTACGTTCTATCTTGTTTAACTTAGATCCATTTGGTTCAACTCAACTCAATTTAGCCCAGTTCTACTCACATTAACACTTACTTTAGCTCTATTCATATCAGTTCAACTCCATTCAGATTAATTCAGTTATGCTAAGTTATATTAAATTCAGTTCAATATCGTTCATTTCAACCGAAAAGAATAGACCCTCGAACACACTATAATACATTATCATTATCGTTAAATTATTATCACCGGCAATGATCAATGGTTCAATGCATTGTGAATAACGTGTAATAATCTAGAAATTATTAAATTACTTGTAGTTGAATAACCCTTCAAGAAAGTGACCAGTTGAGAAAGTAGTATAAATAGGGTAAGCAGGTAGCCAAGGAAATCACATCAGTTTTCTACTTTCTAATAATAGTAAGCAATAAAAAAACACGTAAAAATGGAGATTGAGAGTGTTGTTATGAGCAATGGCGAAATCGTTCAACCAATGGATGTGCGTCCCTTAGCACACTATCACACTAGTATTTGGGGTGACCGATTCCTTCACTACACTCCTCCTAACAAGGTAGTTTCTCTTCGTAATGAGCGAGTTAGTCTTGTATATGACCGTTTATATACGTGTGATTGTGTGAAATAGATTTACTATCATGAAAATAATAAAAACCGCTTCAGTTTAACTAAAACGCAAAAAGTGAAAAAAAGGGTTTCAAAATACCCACTTTACACACAATCTTGCGTTTGACACAAAGTTTTGCATGAGGCGGCATTTTATATATAAAAGGATTGAGGTTGTTAATTTGTTATAATACTATTTTGGTTCTTGTTCTATGAATTATTTACGTATGTGTTTTATGTTAAAATTTGAGGTATAAAAGTACGTACAAAATTACTCCCTTAGGTATACTCATACTCCGTATATGATTTTTGTAAAGGTTTCTCATTTCTCAATATTATTACATGGTAATGATACTGAAAAAAAAAGAAACGTAAAAAAATGAACCACACACACCCATTAATAATACTTCCTCCGTTTCATTTGCAGTAGGTCTTGCTTGCGACGGATCGGATCTTGCGACGGGTATTTTGTGAGAGGAAATGGGTAGATGGGACAAGGTGGGCACACCCCATGTGCTTCTCCACTCACCCTTGATGGGTATTTTGTGAGAGAATATGGTATCCGTCTTAAGCTTGCGACGGATAGTGTCCGTCACAAATGAGAGTTTGTGTTTCATTTGATTGTATATGTTTGCTTTTTGGGCACTGTTCATAGGTGAGAAGAATATTTAATATAACTTTTAATATATAACATAAAAGGTAGTCATGTGAGATCTTGTTTCAATTGTCTTACCGAGTACAATATTAATATCAAGTTTTTATAATTTTTAGTAATATGTAACTAAAGATATAAACAAAACAAAATGAGCATTGATATATGTGATAAAGCAAACGTATACAACCAAATGGAACGGAGGAAGTATACATAAATAACAAATTATAATGTGTTCATAAACTGATGGATTTTTTTCAAACCGATCACCTTTACGAAGACTATTGAAAAAAAATAAACGAATTTTGTACTCATAACCAAGAGATTAGGTCACTCAAAGAATGTTCAGTCAAAAAAACTTTGACACTATAAGAAAACTCCTAGCAGCCATGGGTTCCAATTCAAATGCAAATATATTTTTTTTCAAACTGTAATTTATGTAAAAGAGAACAAGTTCATAAGAAGAACTCCTAGCTAGAGGGCCCGACCCACCGGCCCTTAATCTTTGACAATCCCTAATAGATACTAGATACTATCTAGAGGGCTAGACACCAAAAGATTCAAATAATGACATGAGTTTTTAGCTAGGAGTAAGTTTATTGGTGAGTCTTGAGAGAAGATTCACTCAAGTCTCTCAATAATTTACTAAAATCTTGACAAAGTCTTAAGTTGAGTCTTGAAAATTCAAGACTCAACTTAAGATTCTACATGAGTCTTAACCCAGTTTTTTATACTCCCTCCCATCCAAACCAAAGGTTACATGGGAGAGAGCACAAGTTTTAAGGAAATATTGAAAAGGAAAGGGTAGTATTGGAATGGAAGTAGGACCACTTGAGTATTTAATGTTAGTTGGGTGGGTGGGGTAATGACATATTGTGTAAATATATAGGGTAAATGACGAGTAGTTGGTCTTATTTGTTATCCAAAAAGTAATGGGTAGTTTGGTTTGGATGTTCCAAATAAGGTAAGTATAACCTTTGGTTTGGATGTGAGGGAGTATATGATAACCAATAAATGACTCATATGTATAAAATTGTTATTTTTTCTTTTTTCTTTTAGAGATCCCACAACAAAAGTGAAGGAAAAATAGAATATTAAGTGAGTCTGAGCGAGGGATAATAATATATATAGTTTGAGGTGAGTATCAAGAAAGTCTGAACAATAAAATAATAAGAAAAGTTAGTGAAAAGTTGATGTGGTGGAGTCTTAATTAAGACTTAGGTGAGTATGACCAATAATAATACCCTAACCACTAATCTGTCTTGGATCATGTTCAACCCCATTTCTCATTCAAAAGGGATATTATTCATTACAAAGTTGAAGAGCGTTACACTTTCGCCATTTTAACGACTTGTGACCATTTATCCCTAAAAACAGCTATAATTTAGAAAATTAGTCTAGTTACACTTCGTCATAAATAGATTACATTTTCCCGTTTTTAGCTTGTGATGGCATATTCATTTTTAAATATTCATTTCAGCTTTACACTTCTAATAGGTGAAGTAGTAACAAAAACCTGCCACTAATTAATAATATATGAAAAATGATATATACGATTATTATAAGGTTCTATAACGACCTGATCGTTATTAATGAAATCGGTTACGGTATATAGTAGACCCATCTTGGAGACTAATTCAAGAATATTTCTAAATATACAAGATAATGTTATATTTTTACCTAAATAATATATTTTCTAATATTTTATTCTATCTAATATCTCTAATAACGATTACATTGAATAGTAATGAGTCTCGATACTACCAAAATTCGTTACCAACCGAGTGATACCCTACTACCCTAGCATGGTCATCAAAATATTGTGAGACACAACATAAAACATTATACAAATAAATAACTTACAGGAAAAAGAAAAAAGGAAAAACATATGGTGCTAAGGTTTTACTATCAAAATTATTGTGAGATCGTCTCAAGAGAGAGCGAAAAATCCATTCCATATTAAGATGCTACATATTTGTTGTAGGAAATTCAAGGGAAATATGAAGAAGAAGCACAAGATCTGAAAGAGGAAGTGAGGAAAAAGCTCGTGGAAGTCGTGAAGGATTCAAAAGAAAGACTACTTATCATCGACAATATAGAACAACTTGGTGTGGCATACCATTTTGAAGAAGAAATTGAAGACAACTTACTACAATTTTACAACAACTATTTACATGAATTAGAGAGTTATGAGAAAGATCTCCACTTTGTCTCTCTAAGATTTCGTCTCCTAAGGCAACATGGCTTTTCTGTCTCTTGCGGTATGATGCTAAAACTTTATTATTGCGCCAAAACTTTCTGAATTGAACTAAATTGTAGACTATGAATTAAATTGAACTGAATTTATAGGAAATAAACTGAACTAAAGTAAATCAAAATTAAGTTCAATGAACATGTTTAAATAGCGATTTAGTTTTGACTAACGTTACAATATTTGTTTGGGTGAAACAGACGTGTTCAACCAGTTTAAGAACGAGGATAAAACTTTCAAGGAATGGCTAACTAAAGATGTAATAGGCATGCTAAACTTGTATGAAGCATCTTATCTAAGGGTTCAAGGAGAGGAAATCCTAGATGAAGCAATCAAGTTCACCATTAATCACTTGAAATTAGTGTTAGGCCAATTAAGCCAACCATTATTGGCTCAAGTGACTCAAGCCTTGAAATTGCCTTTACATAAAGGTATCACAAGGCTTTTGTCAAGATATTATATCTCTACATATGAAGTTGACCCAAAACATGATCATAATCTTCTAAGATTTGCAAAGTTAGATTTCAACTTACTACAATCCATGCACCTCAAGGAACTACAAGCTCTCACAAGGTAATTATGCTACTCCTTCCATTATTATTTATACGTCGTTTTTGATATATGCGAAATTCTCATAATAAGTCGTTTTACATTCCCGTATTCAATATAATTATATGTTATTTTTATGTAATGTAGATGGTGGAAAGACTTGGAATTTGGCACAAAACTACCATTTGCAAGAGACAGAATTGCAGAAGTATACTTTTGGATGTTGGGAACATTTTATGAACCCAAATATGCCTTAGGCAGAGAAATATTCACAAAATTGTATAAGATGACATCCGTTATGGATGACACATATGACGCTTATGGACTCTTTCCAGAACTTCAAGTGTACACTAAAGCAGTGCAAAGGTGCGTAAATACACAAAACGTTATTTAAAACGCGTGAAACAAATTTAAAGCAACCTATATAGTATATCGGTTTTTCTATCCTATGTCCATTGAGCAGATGTTAAGTAGTCAAAAAAGAAAATAATTAAATGTTTTTGGATCTGTTTTATATTTAAAGCAGGTGGGATAAAGGTTGTATGAACGAATTGCCCGACTATATGAAGCTAACTTACGAAGCTCTTCTTGATACTTTTCGAGGATTTGAGCAAAATTTAGCCAAGGAAGGAAGATCACATCTCGTTCCTTACGTTCAAGAATTAGTAAGAAAAATTTTATTTACACAATTTTCTTTTTTTATAATTTATTCAATTCGTAAGTCCGCTAGGGGTTACATTTTTTTTTCGTACATTAGACCGTCTCACAATTTAATCTAGCAACACCATGTGTAACAAAATTGGATGTTAATAGATGAAAGCACAATGCCGAGCATATTTTCAAGAGGCGAAGTGGTGCAACCAGAAGTATGTGCCATCATACGATGAGTACCTCGACTCTGCCGCGATCACCACCGCAGGGTACACATTGATGTCGGCTGCAACTTACCTAGGAATGGGAGAACTTGCGACTAAAGAAGCCTTTGAATGGGTTAGCCAGACACCGAAACCTGTCAAAGCATCATGTATTATTGGAAGGCTCATTGGTGACATAGCTAGCTATAAGGTAAGTTACCTCACATTCTATATGATGTCAACTAACATAACTAGTAAAGTCACGATGGTGGTACTCATGACCCGGGTTTAAATTCCCGTCAGTAGCAACATATCAGCCCTTGTGGCTCTCTTTACACAAAAAATAATAATTCTCTCACAATATTGCTAGCTAGTCGTCATCACAAATCATTTCCTAAGAGTGTTTTTAATATTGATTTGCAGTTGGAGAAAAATCGAGATCATGTAGCCTCAGCAGTACAATGCTATATGTCACAATACGGAGTATCAGAGGAAGAGGCAGAGGAGAAACTAAGGGAGCTAGTAGAAGAAGCATGGAAGGATTTAAACATGGAGATGCTTCGGCCAACTAAATTTCCGAGGCCATTGATGATGCGAATCTTAAACCTGTCACGAGTCATTGAGGTTTTTTATCGTCTTGGTGAAGATGACTACTCGGTTGTCAGCGAGAATATGAAGGAGAAGATACACGCTGTGCTCATTGATCCGGTTATGGTCTAAGACAACCAACTTTATGATGATCATATAGTGCAACCGTGCGAGCTCCAAGTTAGAAGTTATCCCTTAATGTCGAGTTGCTCACGTTTATTTCGAGTGTTTTGGTTGTCTTGTTTGCGTGTGATGTTATCCATAAACAGTCACTTTGTGTTTTCTGCTCCTCGACCTTATTTACGCTGGCTCGAAGTGCATTTGAACAGTGTATATTCAGTATGGCAGTTGTGTTGTCATTCTGAACGAAAATCATGAACTTCGTTTGTGAGGGAGTGTTGTTTTAATGTCTTTTACGCTGTTTCTTCAGTAATAATGAGATATTGGAGGTTACCAAGGTTTGAACCCGTAACATTTGATACAAGATGAACCATCTCAACGAAATTCTTAAAATGGTGGTTGAGGCTCAACTACTATATTTATATTGTATTAACCACCTTTCCTTCTGTATTCAGTCATGTAAATAAGATTTTTAAATCACCAAAACGCCTAATACTAGCAATATTACCAAACCCATAAAGGGTTGTTGGCCAAAGAGCCGTTGCTCCTTGATAAGACAACAATTAACGTATTTTTGACCATCTTTTTAGCTCTTATTTGACCTTTTGTATAAGTCGCCTTAGTACTATTCACTTATTTTAGAGCTTAATATAATATTAGCTAGTTTATTATAATAAACGACATTTTGTGTTATTTTTGGGATTTTGGTACTGCTCCGTTATTTTTATCATGTAGGTACCATGTAGATCAGCAAATGAACGGTGAGACGGGTGAAGACGGAGTCAAATGAATTGAATTACGCAAAAGCAAAGTCAAGCCATTTCACAAACGCTCATCAACTAAAGCTCACAAATCCCAATCAAATCACCATGAGCTTTGAGCAGCCTTCCAATCGAAACCCGAAAACCCGACTCCTCTGCCCAGAACAAGCTACCACTGTGATTCATCCGCTTGACGTTTGACTCAGTTTCGAAACCCAACAACAGACCGTCCACTGAGTTGCTGTCACGGAGTACTCAAATTAGCACCGCCGCTGCGTCGGTATCGAGCCAAAGCTTTTGGACTTCATTCAAGTGACCGTGCGAAACCGAAACATGGAGGTAGTGACCGCGCGTAATTAGCCGTGCGGAACACAATAAACCGTGCGAAACTAAGTCAGAGAGGCATGAACCGTGCGCTTTTGACCGTGCGGTACACAACGGGCCGTGCGATTCTTGAATCTTGATAGCTGGCAAAAAGGACGAATATGGTCATTGCTTGACCATTGTTTTTGGTCACGTGTGATGTTTGCTGGAGGAGGATTGCTTTTTGACTTTTGTATTGGTTTTGTTTATTTTGTCTCTAGAACTTGGACCAAAAATTTACATTATCACCCTTATTTTATCTCTCCCATATATAAATAGAACAAACCCCCAAAATATTGAGGAGCCACCATTTTTGATATATGTTCCAGTATTAGGGTGGTCTCTCTTTCTCAAAACTCTCCATTAATTTAGTTTAGGAGTAGATTAATTCACTCCAAAACTCAGTCTTTTGGGCTTGGAAGACTAACTCTACCATATTTATATCATTTTAATTCAAAGTTTGGTATTTAATTTCTTATCTCTCTTTGTTATTGTTAATTTTCATTTATTGTTGTTTGTTCTTCTAGTTTAGTAATAGATTAGTTTAAAATTTAAATCTTTGTACATTTTCATGTTTACTCTTATGTTTAGAATAATTATTATTGTGATTTATGTTAGACTAATTATGCTTAGTGAGTAGTTGTCTCGCTAGGGTTCGATTAATCCGTAACATTCCAAGTTTATTTGATTGAATCCCATAATTAATGAGTTGTTGGGTAGTTAATTGGGTTAATTAAAGGATTTGACTTGTTTATGCTTATTTGGGATTGTTGTTAGACTTTTGACTAGACCTGGCAAATGGGTCAAACGGGTCGGGTTTGGGTCGGGTCAATATGGGTCGGGTCATCTCGGGTTTGCTCAATCTTTCGGGTCGGGTCGGGTCGGGTCGGGTCGCTTTCGGGTTTGGGTCAGTTTCAGGTTTGGGTCACTTCGGGTCTGGGTCATTTCGGGTATGGGTCATTTTGGGTCGGGTTATTTTAGATACATATCCGATTTATTTAGGCCATTTTCAGGTCAAAATGATCAAGTTAGTTTTCGAGTCAAGCCCGTGTCGAGGCAAACTAGCACGGGCCGACTTGGACTAAGCCGAGCTTGAGCTGCACGTGGGTCGTCTCGTCTCATTGTCACCTCTAATCACAATAAATTGGGTCATTTAGGGTCATTTCAAATCGGGTCGTGTGTAGGTCGGTGGTTTCGAGTCGGGTTATTTTGAGTCGGGTCTCTTTCGGGTCAGTCAAGGTTCGGGTCGGGTCTGGGTCGGGTCGGGTCAATTCGGGTTTCGGGTCATCCTCGGGTCATGCAATTCCGGGTCGCTTTCGGGTCTCGGGTCAGCCTTATCGGGTCGGGTTATTCGGGTCGGGTCAGTTTTGCCAGGTCTACTCTTGACCCTTAACCATCAACGGGAGTTGATTAGGTTGGGAGCCGACTCACCTCATTTAAACTAGTTGTCGACTTAGGTTGAACCCGGGAGGGAGAACCTAAGGAGGGTGCCTTTAATTGTCGGTTTGAACTTTAACTTTGGGAAAAGGATTGGGATGACCGGGAAGATAATGGGTTTGTTTTGACCTTAGCCTTTGTCGGGGTACATGAGAATGGGCCCATTTTAGTGGACCTTGGCCTAGGATAGGGGATTCCGAGTCACGAACCCGGGAGGGAGGTGATCGGGATAACTACCGTCCTAACGCGAACCTGGGAGGGAGGTGTTAGGCGACTTAGAGGCGTTTTCCCCTAAACAACAACCTAATGACTTGTTGACGGGATTCATGGGAATAAATAAGGCGTGTTAGTGGAGAAAATCGGACCCTAGACCTTTCTTTATTATTTAATCCGCAATTTCTACTACTTGTTTAATTAGTTAGTAGACTTAGCTAGTTTTTAGTTTAATTGCTTAGCTTAATTTCTACCACTTCATGATTTGCGTAGCTAGCTTATAATTTGAGACGAACTTGTATTCGACCTTGACCTCTCTGTGGATCGACCTCGACTACCGCTACTACATTAGTAGTTGAGTTTATAAATTTGTTTTGGCCGGGGGAAGGCGACAAAAATCCCCGCGTCACTCCTCCAACGACACTCCTCCCTTTGCTTCCTTTGTCTTTATTCCCTTCCTAATTTAGTCCATTAGAAGAATACTTGTGTATATTTGCCTTTGTTAGTTTTATCCCTTTCATATATATATAAGGTGTAAACATAGGTTGTAAAATCAATTCAATTACATTATGTTAATATAATATTTTCTATCATTCCCTCAAATAACATGGTATCAGTGATTCTAAATATTTTGAGGGTTTAGTCTTATTACGCTTATCAAACTCTCATATTTTCTTTCCCTCTCTGCTTTATTTTTCTTCTCTCTGCCTATTCTCTTTCAATGACCACCGGAGAGTCTCAAGCCATTGTTCCTCCGAAAACTTCTTCTTCTTCTATTGTTCATCTTGAACATCCAAGTCACAACATTGCTCCAGTTGCTTTTAATGGCAACAATTATGATGAATGGCCCCGATTCTTTCGTCTTGCTCGTATTGCGAAAGGGAAACTCGGTTATATCGACGGTACTGTCTCCAAACCCACTGCTGCTTCTGACAAAATTGAGTCTTGGATGGCGACCAATGCGTTGGTCACGTCTTGGATTCTTACTTCTATCGAACCGCCGCTACGCAAACAAATATCTATCCGTCCTGAGGCCAAAATGGTATGGCAGGATATCAAAAATCGTTTTTCTCAAGACAATGATGCTCAAATCTAACTGGAAGTCGAGTTACTCGCTTGTAGTCAAGGTCCGACAGAAACTCTAATGGCTTATTATGGCCGTATGACAGCCATATGGGATGCAATCCTCGAACACGATCCGCTTCCATCCTGCTCGTGCTGTCCCTGCTCGTGTGAATGGCTTACTCTAATGACAACCAAACGTGACAAGAAACGGGTACGCGGTTTCCTCTTAGGCCTTGATGAACGCTTCTCTAATATTCGTTCCCAGATTATTGGTATCACTCTTATCCCTTCTTTAGATCTTATTTATAACCGTTTATTACAAGATGAAGGGGTTCGGAATTTATCCACTAATAAGCCAGACACAGCCCCTGAACCAATGGCCTTTGCAGCCCGTGTTCATACCGACACTAGACAAACGGGTGGGGGCAGTCGTGATACTAGGTCTGATCGTCGTAACCCATCTGAACCTTCTAAATATTACTGCATTGCTTGTCAAAAATCGGGCCATAGTCTGAAATTTTGTTACCGCGTAACTGGAAAATTTCCCGAGTCATGGCGTGGACCTCGTGATTGTATTTATTTAGACCCGAATGCTACGGACTTAACGCACGCTGTTTTTGTACCGGACACCCGTACCACTTCAGCCACTGACCGTGGGAAGAAAACCCCACCTGGCCCATTCCCAAAAGCCAACATGGTCTCGGGTACGTCTTCCTCTCGTTCCTTACATCAGTTTGATAAATTGGATTTGAACTCTCTCACTCCTAGCGAGTTGGAGGATCTTGGTACATTTTGGCAGGCACATAAATCCGACACGGCAGTTGATCGCCTCTAGGGTAATTCTCTTTCTTTTACTTGGATTATTGATACGGGAGCCTCCCATCATATGTCGGGATGTCTATCATATTTTTCTAAAATTAAAAATATTACTCCTCTTTCGGTTGGGCTTCCAAATGGGGACCTTACTATTGCTACGAAACATGGCGATATTATTTTATCATCCCGTCTTATTCTTCGTAATGTCTTATATGCACCTAACTTACATTGTAATTTAATTTCCGTCTCTAGTCTATTAATTGATACTACTCTTACTATTCAATTTTCGCATAATCTCTGTCTTATCCATGACCGTCCCTCGAAGACGGTGATTGGTGCGGGTGAACAACACGAGGGGCTCTATTACCTAAAAAGTGTCCGGCATGACAAGGTCCAAGCTTGTATGGTTGGGTCTGTCGACTCTATGGAACTATGGCATCGAAGGTTGGGGCATCCCTCCTCCAATATTTCTCGTTTTTTATCTTTTCTCAATAAATCTCCTAAAACTCATAATATTTTTCATAGTCGGACTTGTGACATTTGTTTACGCGCGAAACAGACTCGCGAACATTTTTCTTTGAGTACCAGTCATGCTACATCGTCTTTTGATCTTATACATTGCGATCTTTGGGGCCCATATTCTGAAAATGCCTCATGTGGATCCCGTTATTTTTTAACCATTGTTGATGATTTTTCGCGGTCTACTTGGGTTTATTTACTACGTCGTAAAAGTGACACAAAACAAAAACTGCTACAATTTTTTGCTATGATCGAGCGTCAGTTTGATAAGAAAATTAAAATTTTACGCACTGATAATGGGACGGAATTTCGCCCTCTTATACCTTTTTTTAATGATAACGGCATATTTTTTCAAACCTCTAACGTTGATACCCCTCAACAAAATGGACGGGTTGAACGTAAGCATCGTCATATTCTAAATGTTGCCCGCGCTCTTCTTTTTCAAGCTTTGATAACCGTATTATTTGCGCGTTTTATAAGCTAATAATTATGCTATTTATTCCCTATTTTCATGTGTTTTATGTTAGAATCACGTTTAGAGGCTTTAGATACGTAAAACCCGTCTTCCGGGTGTGTTTTTTGGTATTTTTGTTTCTTTGGGTTGTTTAGGAACAAGTTGAACTCAAAATGCCCACATCTTGGCATGAGGAAGGCCCATGGACCAACCAAACAGCCCATGCTTCAACAAAGGAAGAAAAAAAAGCGGAAAAAAGGCGAAAAGGGGAGAAAAAGCACTGCCGTGCGCAACTCATACTGGAAAGCTTACACCGTGCTGTTCCTACCGTGCTCAACTCAACTGAGCCGTGCGAAACTCATACAGGAAAGCTTACACCGTGCTGTTCCAACCGTGCTTATCTCAGCTTTGCCGTGCGCAGCTCCAGATTTGAGCACAGCCCATCCGTCTTTTAAATGACCTCGTTTTGCGTGTCTTTTGCCTCTTGTATAAATAGCCCAAACCTGAAATTGTAGAGGAGTTCTTTTTCTTAGCTTTCCTAGAGAGAAAACAACAAAAAATCAAAATAGCATTCTAGATCTAGTATTCAATTGTAATCCAAATTTCCAAGCTTTAATCTAATTTCTTTCTTTTCATCTCTTATTTTCCTCATAGTTGGTAACAATTTCTTTCTCTTTACTTTCATTTATGCTTTTGTTTATGTTTTATGTTTTTCCAAGTTTGAATGTTTAGATTGCTTATAGTTAAAGTTTCCATCTTTGAATTTATTGTTTGTTTAATTTTAGTCTAATAGATTGAATTTCATCATCTAGTTAGTAATTGCATGCTATCAATTAAAAATCACATCTTTATCATGTTCAACATTAAAGATTCAACCTTTATTGCTTTTAAGTGCTTAGTAACCATGCTTAGTGAGTAGTAACCCTTTCTAGGGTCCGATTAAGTCTAATAATGAGTTTTGATTGGTGATTGGTCAAATTAGCGAGTAGTGGTCTATGGGTGATTGTTTTTGGTTGGGTGTTATGTATTGACCCCTTATTTGACTCTTGTTCAACCCTTAGAGGCTATCAATGGGAGTTGGGCCGACTTAGGGACTACTTAGGCTATCGACGGGAGTTGGGCTTACGGTAGTGGGGCATGGGTAGATTTGGGGATCGACTCTAGGTGGGTCATTCGCGGAAGCGAGACCCCTTAAAAGAGACTCTACCTTTTGGCTAGGGGATTTCATCCGCGGGAGTGGGAAAGACCCTAGTTGGGACCTAAATGTTGACCCGAAATGCCTTGGACTCGTGTAGGGGTTATCCATGGGAGTGTGACCCTTTATCGACCCTAGAGGCTACCTATACTCGGGAGGGTTAGGTAGTAGTTTAGATGACATTGTCCCACTTGAACCCATATTCCACCACTTGTTGATAGACCACCCACCGTTGTAACCCATGAACTAAGACTTGATCGGATCCTAGTTCCCTTAATCTTGATTAAATCCCGTATTTTCCATAGCTTATTTGTTTAGTTTGCATTTTAGTCTAAATCTTATTATTGCATTTAGTTGTCATTAGTTGAATTCAAATTTTCCCCCTTCTATCGACTTAGCTAGCACCCCTTGAAACCGACTAGTAATCGTTTTGCTCTCCGTGGAAATCGACCCTCAAGTGCTACTTTGACAACCGTGCACTTGCGGTATTTAAAATCACATCAAGTTTTTGGCACCGTTGCCGGGGAGCAATTGCGATATTAGTTTGTTTTAATTTTGTTTAGACTAAGTCATGTGTTTGTAGCACACTCCGTTGTGCCATTTGTCTTATTAACCTTCTACTTTACGTGTGTAGCTATTCAAGGGGATAACCGTTACCCTTCATTTGTCTTTAAAATGTTATTCTATCTTTGCTTCCCACAATATGACGATGAAGAATTTTGGGCATATCGCGAAAGACTTAACGAAAGACTTGACTCTTTGGATGATCATGGTTTTAGCGAGGAAGAGTTGCGTCTAACAATTGAATATGGCGTAAACTTTCAAGTTAGATCTTTGCTTGACTCATTGTGTAATGGAGATTTGTCTTCCATATCCCTTAATGAAGCAAATGACCTTTTTGATTGGTTGGATTTTGAATGCCGAAAGCCCAATTTTTCTTTGTTGTTGAGTGTTGAAGAGAATATTCTTGTGGATGTAGATGAGGGTGTAGAGCCATTAAGTGAAATCACCTCATTTGATGACATATTTTCTAGAGAAGAGGGGTGTATTGATCTTGGTGAATCTTTGCTTGATTCTTGTGATTCTATATGCTTTGATAGTGAGCCTTGTTGGGATGAGTGTATTGAGGACTCTTGGGAAGCTCAAGTTGATATCATAGAGGACGATATCATGCAAAATGGAATGAGGTATGCAAAAAATTTGGAGTCCTTGAGTGATGATCTTAATAATGATGATGTGTTGAAGGGTGATATGAAAGGAAACTTGAGTGGAGGTTTTGATAGGGAATACAAGCTTGATTGCCAAATTGGTGATGAGATAGAGTTGTATTTGAGTTCTCCGAACTCTTATGATCCAAGCTCCTTTGAAGGTGTACCTTGGTTAGATAATACTTCAAGTGATTGGAAAGCTCAAGTTGATGCTCTAGAAGCGGCTTTGAATGGAAAGGGGATGAAATATCCTATGAGTGATAGGAAAGATGAAGAAGATGGCTTATTTCTCCTCCCACCTTCTTGTTTAAAGGAACCTTCTACTCATGACCATGCTCTTCTTGAAAGAGTTAGTGTATATACACTAGTCACTCCTTCCATCTATCGTGATAAACCACCCGATTTGTCGTCTTGTGAATCATGCTATGGTAAACCACCCGTTGTTGAGTGGGAAAATATAGGGATTGACAATGATAATGGTAGTAAAGTGTTGAGAAAGTTATGGCATCTTGCTTGGGTGTTATTCATCTTGAAGCTTTTCAAATGCTACTTATGTTTCTTCATGGGTTTTGAAAATGAGTTTGACAAGTTGCTAAGGGCTTTGAGCAACTATGATGCAAAATAGAGGAAGATTGAAATTTCTCCCTTGTGGGTTTCAAGTAAGTGGATCACTTCAACTCTAACTTTGAGCATGTACACTTTAGATGATTATCATACTTTTAGAGTCACTCATGAGTTGAACATTGTCCCTTAACCACCCCCACTTTGAAAATCCAAACTCTCTCTAATCCAAAAATTTCCTTAGGCATCCAAATTGGAGTTAATTTTAATTAGCTCTCTTTTCATTCTCAATAAACAACCTTGCATTCATATAGTTAGCTTGCATTTAGTTTAGATTTCTTATTCTTTATTGCATTTTTATTTACGTACTCTTGCTATCAAAATTTTCAAAAATACGTTATTTTCTTTTTCACAAAAAACAAAAAAAATCAAAAAATCAAAAATCAAAAAATCAAAAAACTTGTTCTTTATGTTCCTTCTTCTCCTAGCATTTGGACCATTGAGGACAATGTCCGGTTTAAGTGTGGGGAGGAGATTAGTGTAGGGATTGTTGTGAAAATAAAAAATTTGAAAATTTTGAAAAATCCAAAAATACGTGTTCTTTGTATATATTTGTGCTTGTGCGTAGTTGTTCACTTGTGTAGGTTCCGCAACCAATGATCGGAGACAAGAACGAAGGTTTATGAGTCTAGATTTGGTATGATATTTCCAACCTTCACCCTTTCTTTTCTTGTAATTTCACATGAGAAGTTGAGAGATTTTTGACTTGTTGATGATAATTTGATAAATTGGTGGTTGTGGAATGTTGTGTTGTAGGTTAGGATTGCTTTGCTATTATAGTTTGCATGTTTATTTGTTGCATTGTTGTACTTAGTTTGCATTCATGATAAGTTTGTGAATATCTAGCTGCATTCATGTAGTTTAGTTGCATCTAAAATTGTTTTCAAAGAAAATACCAAAAATACGGATAAGTGGTTTAATGATTTTGAACATTCCAAATGATAGTGGTCATTTCTCTAACTTTGAAATTTATTTAAAATTCTTTTGAAAACAATGATTGCATTTACATGAGTTAATATTAGGCGTCCAAACGGCCTAGGTCAATGTAAATCGAGTTTTGAAAGGTTTTTCATCCCATTTCAACCCGTGTTGTGAAACATCCTTGAGTGGTGGGTGGACGAAGGCGACCATGGAGGTCATTTTTAGAGCTTATATTTCCTTAAAGAAGGGGTGTTGTTTCATTTTGATCAATTGTTTAATCATGTTTTCACGCTCATGTTCTTTTAAGGACTCCCGTCACTCCCGGCCACCCAACTTGGCAACTTGTGCGCAAGTTGAAAGATTTCGGTGGGTGATCAACGGTTGAATCTTTGGGAATATGGGTGTCCACCGTTATGCTTGTACCCCCATTCGAGCACTTATATAGCGGTGGGTCCAAATTTTTGAAACACACACAAAAGAATTGTCAATCCCGAACAAGCAATAAAAAAAAGAAAAAAAAAGGGAAAAAGAAAAAAAATCGAATAATTGGGGCAAACATCAAAAACCCAAAAATATTCCCAAAACAAATATCAAATGAGTCACCAAAATGGGTAGACCCTTACCTCTTAACATTGATAAGAGGACGACCACACCACCGCTTTTGGATTTAAACACACGGGAATCCTATTCCACAATCTCCCATCCTTGCATTACTAGTTTTTGGAAGGTAGGGCGGACGCCTAAGCAATTTCATGCATTTGTAAGCGTAGTTTTTTTTAGATTTTTAATGGAATTTCTTAATTAGACATTTGACTACTATTTGAGGAATGATCGGATGATTAAAACCACTTACTAGTTGGTTTTGGCCTCGGTTACCTAGATGAGGAAGGTAGTCATTTTGTACCTTTGTGAACCGGTGATTGAATAATTAATTGCTTAATTGTTTGGTTCATTCATTTTTGTGCAAGACCTCACTTGCCTCGCGAGGTGTGCTTTTCCCTCATAAGCATACCTACGTGAGTTGAAAGGGCGTTGAGTGCGCTAATACTCGTGCGGATAATAGTAGTATAATAATTAAGTGATGCTTATATTGTGCATGCGCTTTTAGGAGTAGGAGGGGTCTCATTTCTCATTTTTCACACTTTAATCATGTTTTATACTTACTCGAGGACGAGTAAGGGTTAAGTGTGGGGAGATTTGATAACCGTATTATTTGCGCGTTTTATAAGCTAATAATTATGCTATTTATTCCCTATTTTCATGTGTTTTATGTTAGAATCACGTTTAGAGGCTTTAGATACGTAAAACCCGTCTTCCGGGTGTGTTGTTTGGTATTTTTGTTTCTTTGGGTTGTTTAGGAACAAGTTGAACTCAAAATGCCCACATCTTGGCATGAGGAAGGCCCATGGACCAACCAAACAGCCCATGCTTCAACAAAGGAAGAAAAAAAAGCGGAAAAAAGGCGAAAAGGGGAGAAAAAGCACTGCCGTGCGCAACTCATACTGGAAAGCTTACACCGTGTTGTTCCTACCGTGCTCAACTCAACTGAGCCGTGCGAAACTCATACAGGAAAGCTTACACCGTGCTGTTCCAACCGTGCTTATCTCAGCTTTGCCGTGCGCAGCTCCAGATTTGAGCACAGCCCATCCGTCTTTTAAATGACCTCGTTTTGCGTGTCTTTTGCCTCTTGTATAAATAGCCCAAACCTGAAATTGTAGAGGAGTTCTTTTTCTTAGCTTTCCTAGAGAGAAAACAACAAAAAATCAAAATAGCATTCTAGATCTAGTATTCAATTGTAATCCAAATTTCCAAGCTTTAATCTAATTTCTTTCTTTTCATCTCTTATTTTCCTCATAGTTGGTAACAATTTCTTTCTCTTTACTTTCATTTATGCTTTTGTTTATGTTTTATGTTTTTCCAAGTTTGAATGTTTAGATTGCTTATAGTTAAAGTTTCCATCTTTGAATTTATTGTTTGTTTAATTTTAGTCTAATAGATTGAATTTCATCATCTAGTTAGTAATTGCATGCTATCAATTAAAAATCACATCTTTATCATGTTCAACATTAAAGATTCAACCTTTATTGCTTTTAAGTGCTTAGTAACCATGCTTAGTGAGTAGTAACCCTTTCTAGGGTCCGATTAAGTCTAATAATGAGTTTTGATTGGTGATTGGTCAAATTAGCGAGTAGTGGTCTATGGGTGATTGTTTTTGGTTGGGTGTTATGTATTGACCCCTTATTTGACTCTTGTTCAACCCTTAGAGGCTATCAATGGGAGTTGGGCCGACTTAGGGACTACTTAGGCTATCGACGGGAGTTGGGCTTACGGTAGTGGGGCATGGGTAGATTTGGGGATCGACTCTAGGTGGGTCATTCGCGGAAGCGAGACCCCTTAAAAGAGACTCTACCTTTTGGCTAGGGGATTTCATCCGCGGGAGTGGGAAAGACCCTAGTTGGGACCTAAATGTTGACCCGAAATGCCTTGGACTCGTGTAGGGGTTATCCATGGGAGTGTGACCCTTTATCGACCCTAGAGGCTACCTATACTCGGGAGGGTTAGGTAGTAGTTTAGATGACATTGTCCCACTTGAACCCATATTCCACCACTTGTTGATAGACCACCCACCGTTGTAACCCATTAACTAAGACTTGATCGGATCCTAGTTCCCTTAATCTTGATTAAATCCCGTATTTTCCATAGCTTATTTGTTTAGTTTGCATTTTAGTCTAAATCTTATTATTGCATTTAGTTGTCATTAGTTGAATTCAAATTTTCCCCCTTCTATCGACTTAGCTAGCACCCCTTGAAACCGACTAGTAATCGTTTTGCTCTCCGTGGAAATCGACCCTCAAGTGCTACTTTGACAACCGTGCACTTGCGGTATTTAAAATCACATCAAGCTTCCTTACCTTTATATTTTTGGGGCGAATGTGTTTTAAGTGCGGTCCATCTCATTAATCGCACTCCGACACCTCTCCTAAATGGTCAAACACCTTACGAATGTCTTTTTCAAAGATCTCCTGATTTTTCAAATATCCGTGTGTTTGGTTGTTTAGCATATGCCAAAACTTTAAATCGATCCCATGACAAATTTGGGTCGCGTAGTCGAAAATGTGTTTTTATTGGCTACCCATTTGGAAAAAAAAAAGGGTTGGCGCCTATACGATTTAAACTCCGTCACATATTTTGAGTCCCGCGACGTCATTTTTATCGAAAATGAATTTCCTTGTAAAAGCCTTAACCTCAATGATTTAAATGACTCGACATCCCCGTCACTTGATAATTTATCCTCGCTCGACTCCACCTTCATTGTCTCCAAATCGACAGACCCACTACCTCCTCCCGATCCCCCTCAGCCGCACCCACTCCCACCTCGTCTTCTGCCTCACCACTAGCCCCCTTCTTACCCACACCGCATACTATCCCCACGGACTCCCCACATGCCGATTCGCCACCCCAAACACCGAACTCACCTTGGCAGCCTAACCCCTCTGACTCGACCAATATGGGCAGGGGGTATCGCATCAAAATACCAAATTCAAACCTCGACGGTTACGTCCTCTCTCACCGCCCCTCGTTGCATTCACTCCTTGCCTCATCATCGTCTTCAGGTACCGCTTTTCCTATCTCACATTATCTCACTTATGATAAACTTTCTTCTAAGCACAAAGTTTTCTTGTCGGCCGTGACTAAACATCACGAGCCTAGTTTTTTTAAAGACGCCGTGCAGGTCCCCGAATGGCGCAAAGCTATGCAATCGAAAATTGAGGCTCTTGAAAAGAATCACACCTGGACCCTCAAAACCCTTCCTCCAAATAAAAAGGCAATTGGTTCCAAATGGGTTTACAAAGTTAAATACAATGCGGATGGTTCTATCGAAAGATACAAAGCCCGTTTAGTTGTCATGGGTAACCGTCAAATAGAAGGTGTGGACTACAACGAGACCTTCGCTCCTACTATCAAACTTGTCACCGTTTGCACATTACTTGCCAACGCCGCCGCCAAACAATGGGTCCTTCACCAAATGGATGTCCATAATGCATTTCTACATGGTGACCTTCATGAAGAAATTTACATGAAACCGCCACCAGGTTTTCCTCCCTCCGCACATGGCAAAGTTTGTCGTCTACGAAAGTCTCTTTATGGACTCCGTCAAGCACCCCGCTGTTGGTATGCCAAACTTGCTTCCGCACTCATCAAATATGGTTTTAACCAATGCCCGTATGATCACTCTTTGTTCTCCATTTCTCGTCCCAACACCGAGGTACACATTCTCGTCTATGTTGATGATCTAGTAATTTGTGGCGATAATAAAGAGTTTATTGATCGATTCAAGGCATACTTAAGTCAATGCTTCCACATGAAAGATTTAGGACTACTTCAATATTTCCTTGGTCTAGAAATTGCTCGCAACAGTTCCGGAATTTTTGTATCTCAACGCAAATATGCACTCGATATCCTACAAGAAACCGGTCTCCTTGGTACCAAGCCTATCCCCGTACCCATGGAGCCCAATCACCGCCTTGCTCTCTCCAAAGCCGACCCCATGACGGACCCTCAACCATACCGCCGTCTCATAGGGAGACTCGTGTATCTTACTATCACCCGCCCAGAATTAACTTACTCAGTCCATATCTTGGCACAATTTATGAATGCTCCCACAACTGATCATTGGTCCGCAACCCTCAATGTGTTCCGCTATCTCAAAAACTCGCCAGGACAAGGCATTCTACTTCGAGCCGACAGCAAACTCGAACTTAATGCCTATTGCGATGCTGACTATGCCACTTGCCCAACGAGCCGCCGCTCCCTCTCCGCTTACCTTGTGTTCCTTGGTTCTTCTCCCATTTCCTGGAAGACCAAGAAACAACCTACCGTCTCCAAGTCTTCTGCCGAATCTGAATACAGAGCCATGGTCGTTACAGTATGTGAGCTCAAATGGTTAAAAGGCCTCCTTCCTTGGTTATGTATGAAAAAACAATTCATCTTCTTGTCACTAATTATTCCTGGTCTTGATAATCCAAAAACCGCCTTAGATGTTTATTTGCAACCTTTGGTGGAAGAATTGAAACAATTGTGGGAAGTAGGTGTGTAAACATATGATGTGTCACTAAAGCAAAATTTTCAACTAAGAACTTCACTGTTGTGGACCATTAATGATTTTCCCGCCTACGGTATCCTATTTGGATGGTCTACCGCGGGAAAAAAGGCATGTCCTTGTTGCATGTACCAAAGCAAAGCATTTCCGCTTCCTTTTCCAGAAAAGTGAGTTGGTTTGATTGTCATAGAGAATTTTTAACGGAGGGGCATGCCTTTAGGAGCAACAAAAAAGCTTTCAGAAAAGGTAAAGTAGAGCGGAATCATACTTTAGATCAACTTCCGGGGGATAAGGTGTGGGATATGGTTTGTGATTTGTCACGTACTGTTGATTGTACTAAAGCAGAGACGGATGAGCTGAAAAAGAAGAAAATTGGTTGGTTTAAAAGAAGCATTTTTTGAGATCTTCCTTATTGGAAGACGATGTTAAGTAGGCACAATTTGGATATAATGCATATAGAAAAGAACTTCTTTGAGCAACTGATTCACACGATTATGGATGTAAAGGAAAGACTTGTGATACTGTTAAATCACGAGAAGATTTGAAGACAATTTGTCATCGTCCCAAACTTCATATTCGTAGCGATGAGTCTATGCCAAAATATATTTTTACACTTGACAAAGCTCAAAGGAAGGTATTATGTGAGTGGTTAAGATAGTTAAAATTTCATGACGGATATGCATCCAATTTTAGTCGATGTGTTGATATGAAGGAGCTAAAGTTGCAAGGCTTGAAAAGTCATGATTGTCATATCTTCATGGAACGATTATTACCTGTATCTTTAAGACATCTCCTTCCCACTCCCGTGTGGAATACAATTGTTGAGATAAGTCGAAACAGAACGAACTGAGATGGTTCGTCAGAATTTGGGCTGTTGTGTGACCTATATCCTTAAAACTGTTCTCATTTAAGTATCTAACTGTGAGATGTCTCATTGAGACGTGTTAGTTCTAGAATTTTAGGTTATTATTAGATGTCTCACTATAATCGAAAGGGTCACAATCGCAGCATGTGTTTCGATTTAATGGATGAGATTCCCGAATGGTGGTATGAATTAAAGGGCATGAACCTTCCTGCCACTCGTGGTGGCAAATCTGGCCGTGGCCGTGGGGGAGGCAGAGGGGGTTCCTCACGTCCCCGTGGTGATGGTAACAGTAGGGGAGATGGTTCGGGACACATGACTGATTCCACCGCTCATGCTACCCCTACTGCTATCGGTGAAGGCTCGCAAAGTGCTTCCGCGTCTCTTGTAACCGTATATGGTACTCCTACTCATGCCCATTCCGGTAAGTGGTTAATTGATACGGGTTGTTCATACCATGTTACGGGCAACATTGCTCTCTTGGTGGATGTGAAAAATATACCGAGTCGGATTGTGGGTCTACCTGATGGTTCGCTTGTTCATGCCTCTCAATTGGGCCGTGTGAATGTGACACCCACACTAAGCCTTGACTCCGTCTTATTTGTGCCGCAACTTCACTGCAATTTAATTTATGCATCACAATTGTGCGATGCTCTGAATTGTGAATTTATCACTAATGCCACTATTTGTATTATACAGGATCGGGATACGAGGGAGACGATTGGCATGGGTGAAAGGCAAGATGGACTGTACTACTTGAAGACTGACAATGCAGCAGTGAATTCCGTTGGGGTCGAGTCATCTTTGAGTTTATGGCACAAAAGATTGGGTCATCCGTCTGAGAATGTTGTTAAATTGCTCCCTTTCTTACGTACTAGCAAACAAATTTTATCAAAACCGTGTGAGGTTTGTCACCGTGCTAAACATATTCGCAACAGTTTTTCTTTAAGCAATAATAAGACTGTGCATTCTTTTGAATTAGTACACTGTGATTTGTGGGGCCCATATGATGTTTCGTCCACCTCTGGTGCTCGGTATTTTTTGACAATTGTTGACGATTTCTCGCGCGGGGTTTGGCTTTATTTGTTGAAAGCGAAAAATGAAGTTCACCATAAATTTTTGTTATTTATAGCAATGGTAAAACGACAGTTTTCTGCTGATCTTAAAATTATGAGAAGTGACAATGGGACCGAATTTCATACTCTAAAACCATACTTTGCTGACAACGACATCTTGTTTCAATCCTCTTGTGTGGGTACTCCTCAACAAAATGGGAGAGTTGAACGCAAACATCAACATATCCTCAATGTAGCACGGGCCCTACGGTTTCAGGCGGGGTTACCTATTCAATTCTGGGGTGAATGTGCTCTAGCTGCGGCTTTTGTCATAAACCGTACTCCATCCCGTCTTTTAGATGGCTTAACTCCTTATAATGTCGTCTTTGATAAATCACCCAACTATGAGATGTTACGAGTCTTTGGGTCACTTTGCTTTGCACATAACCAACGCTCCAAGGGTGACAAATTCGCAAGTAGGAGTCGAAAATGTGTATTTATGGGGTATCCGGCTGGTCAAAAAGGGTGGTATTTATATGACCTTGATAAACGAGAATTTTTTGTGTCCCGGGATGTGGAATTTTAGGAGACCCAATTCCCGTTTCTGGCTTCTGAGAATGTCATTGCACCCGCTCCTGACCCGACTCCACCCTCCACGGATACATTTGTTGATTATGGGATTGATTGGGATGAGGAGCATGTGGCTGATGTGTCCGAAACAGCCAGCCCCCAGAGCCCGCGTGTGACAGCCGCCACCCCTGATTCACCCCCTGACTCGGTGGTTGCCACACCTCCACCGGTTTTAGGTCGTGGACAGCGTGCGAAACTGCCCACCAAGTCTCTCCAAGACTACGTAACTGAATTTTCCGACGATGATAATGATAACAACAGTCCATCTCATGCCTCCCAAGTCCATGTGCCGTCGTCTCCCTCAGGTATCTCCTATCCTTTAGCTAATTATCTGTCTTGTGCGAAATTCTTGTCTCCACATCGTTCTTATTTAGCAGCATTACTGAGTCACAACGAGCCTCGTTCCTTTAAAACAGCCGTGACACAAGAAGGTTGGAGGCAAGCTATGCAAGCCGAAATGCAGGCCCTTATTCACAATGATACATGGGTACTGACTACCCTTCCTCCGGGTAAGAAGGCGCTTGGGAGCAAGTGGTTGTATAAAATTAAATACAAATCCGATTCCTCCATTGAAAGACTAAAAGCTCGCTTGGTCGTGTTTGGGAATCATCAAACCGAGGGGGTGGATTATGATGAGACTTTTGCCCCCGTAGCCAAAATGACGACGGTTCGTACTTTTCTCTCTATTGCATCGGCCAAGAAGTGGCACCTTCATCAAATGGATGTCCATAATGCCTTCCTCCATGGTAACTTGAAGGAAGAGGTATACATGCGATTGCCGCCGGGATTCAAGTCCTCATCACCTGGTCAAGTTTATCGTCTAAAGAAATCTCTCTATGGTCTCAAACAAGCTCCTAGATGTTGGTTTGCAAAGCTCGGTTGTGCTCTTAAGCAGTACGGGTTTGTTCAAAGCTATTATGATTATTCTTTGTTCACATTTGTTCGTGACTCTGTGCAATTGAACGTACTGGTCTATGTTGATGATCTTATAGTCTCCGGAAATGATCTACCTGCCCTTGTTGAGTTCAAGGCCTATTTAAATAAATGTTTCCACATGAAAGATTTGGGTGAGCTGAAGTATTGCTTGGGCCTCGAAGTGGCCCGAAACTCGGATGGTATTTTCTTGTGTCAGCGGAAATATTCTCTCGACATCATCTCGGAAGTGGGCCTTCTTGGGTGTAAACCAGCCCCCACACCCATGGAGCAGCACCACCGATTAGGTGTCTCGGATAGTCCTTCTCTCGTGAATCCGGAGCCCTATAGACGCCTGGTCGGGCGTCTGGTGTACCTCGCCGTGACCAGGCCTGATATTGCTTATGTAGTTCATGTACTCTCCCAGTTTATGAATACCCCGCAGCAGGATCACTGGAACGCTGCACTACGTGTTGTTCGATACTTGAAAGGTACGCCTGGACAAGGTATCCTTCTACCTGTTTCTTCCGATCTGCAGCTCTCCGGGTGGTGCGATTCGGATTGGGCAAAATGTCCGCTTACTCGTCGCTCGGTCACTGGCTGGGTTGTATTCTTAGGCAAGGCACCCATTTCTTGGAAAACTAAGAAACAACCTACCGTCTCCCTCTCGTCTGCTGAGGCTGAATATCGTGCCCTTCGGGCACTCACGTGTGAAATTACATGGCTTAAGGGCTTGCTCAGTGATTTAGGTGTGTCTCATTCGTCTCATGTTTCCGTCTTCAGCGACAGCAAGTCTGCTCTTCACATTGCACAGAATCCGGTGTTCCACGAGCGCACCAAACATATCGAGATTGATTGTCACTATGTTCGGGATGCTATCCAGTCCGGGCTTATTGCCCCGTCGTTTGTTTCTACCACAGTTCAGTTAGCCGATGTATTCACTAAAGCTCTTGGTATTTCTCAGTTTGTTTCCCTCATTAGCAAGTTGGGCATCCTAAATCCCTATGCTCCAACTTGAGGGGGGTATTAGAGTTATATTATAGGCCTAGTCTATATGGAGTCTAGGCCCGTCTTAGTTTGAAACCCTAAACACTAGCATGTACTATATATTCATATTAGACTGAATGGAATGGCATACGTTTGACATATCTCATTGTTAACAGTTATGCTCATTAGGAAACATGCACAATACTTGTGTTATGATGTATGTATGTGCTAGATACTAGTCCTCCAACATTGAAAAATTGAACTGGCTGGCTATCGTATACGGAGTACATGTCTAGTGGGGCTACGTCCTTTGCAAATTAGTCTTTTTTTTTTGGATAAAATCATACTTGGCCTTTTATATTTGACTCATGCTCTTTAGTTTGGGAGCGTGCGGAAAAAGGGCTTGACAGCCTTAAGATGCTACCTTCTGTTAAGAAAATAAGAACACTTTGCATTGTTATGATAGAAGCCTAGTTTCTCGGCATTTCCCACAAACACCCTATCAAGCTTCAATGTGACAACAAGTCCGCTCTCCATATTGCTCGTAATCCCGTTTTTCACGAAAGAACTAAGCATATTGAAGTCGATTGTCATTTCATTCGTGATGAGATACAACGCGGTGTCATTGCTCCAAGCTACATATATACTAAAGCGCAACTCGCGGATATCCTCACAAAAGCCCTTGGACGACTCGCCTTCAACGACCTTCTCTCCAAGTTGGGTGTCTCCACTATTCACACTCCAACTTGCGGGGGGTATTACCAAACCCATAAAGGGCTGTTGGCCAAAGAGTCGTTGCTCCTCCAACGACACTCCTCCCTTTGCTCCCTTTGTCTTTATTCCCTTCCTAATTTAGTCCATTAGAAGAATACTTGTGTATATTTGCCTTAGTTAGTTTTATCCCTTTCATATATATATAAGGTGTAAACATAGGTTGTAAAATCAATTCAATTACATTATGTTAATATAATATTTTCTATCATTCCCTCAAATAACATGCCGAATAAAATATGTGAATATTAAATTATTTCGGTCTTTATAATTCAAAAGTTAAACAAATCAGTATTTTATAATATAAGAGTGAAGTACATTTATATTTCACATTAGTTCATACACAATACTCTCACTGTCTCTATCATTTATATTTTAATTAAAGATAAAAAAATGATTTGAATAGTGAGAAAGTAAAATAAATTTAAACATTGACGGATAAACATTTATGATAATTACAACAAAAGTCTAACTAATACGAAAAGAATTTTACAAATGGATGTAATACTAACGGCCTAGGGGGCATCAAGAAGGAGATCAGTAGAGTAATAAAATAGTACTAATAGAATATTACTCGGTAGTTAGTTGACTAACTTGGCAATTATAATAGTAGTCGTATAAAAAATGGATATGCTAACGACGTACATAATACATGCATATGCTAACTATTCTTTCTTCAAAATAAATTTTAATTCGCTGCCTTTACAGAGTTACGGGGAGCATCAAGAAGGAGATCAGTAGAGTAATAATACTCTAAAATAGTACTAATAGAATATTACTCGCTAGTTAGTTGACTAACTTACCAATTACTTCTATTATAAAGTAGTCGTATAAAAAATGGAAGAGTGCGACATTTACGGAAACATGAAAGAGCCAGTGATAGGCTGTTGCGTGGGGAATTAGCTGTATCCCTTGACTTTAGCTCGCAAGCTGTCACTCAAAGCATCAATACAGATATTTGTTTTATAAACTAAACCGGTCAGATACAGATAAATGAAATAAAACTTTTGTTATTACAAGTTGTCGACTTTTGTCCTCATTTATCTAAATCACTTGAATAAAAGTTTTTTGTTTTAAATAATTATATTTTATGTTTTTATTCTAAACAATTAGTTGAATGAGTAAGGGTAAATTGTACTCCCTCCGATCCAGACCAATGGTAACACTTACCATAAATGGACGATCCACACCAATGGTAACATACTTTATTTGGCCCACAACATTACTATGTTATCCTTATTCCCATTTGATATTTACACAAAATGTCATTACATGACCCACCTATCAACCCCACAATTAAACCCACTATTACATGACCCACCTACCTTTTCCCTTTTTACCCCTCATTTTCCCACCTTTTCTTAAATACTCCATTTTTCACCATGTTACCATTTGTGTGGATCGGAGGGAGTATAGAAATTTAGCTAATTCTAGCTAGCATTGATAAGGATAAGGTATTTTAAGGATAGGTATATTGGAATACACCGTAAAAAATGATATCGCTACTATTTTAGGAATAAGATATGTTCTTATGATGATAGCATTATTAGGTGACACTAGTCGATAAATCTATGACTAGGTTAGGCTTTTATGAGTATTGATTGTATTGTTTTCATTGACCTATATAACTTAACAGTAGGTCTTGCTTAAGACGGGTCGGATCTTGCAACGGGTATTTTGTGAGAGGAAATGGGTAGAGGGGACAAGGTGGGCTCCCCCCATGTGCTCTCCACTCACCCTTGATGGATATTTTGTGAGAGAATATGGTATCCGTCTTAAGCTTAAGACGGATACCTCCGTCTTAAATAAGAATTTGTGATAACTTAATAATTACAAGTTTTATGAAACTCTCCCTTTGTCTAAATTCGGAGATTGATCAACCCCCTATCTCCAAATTTCAGCACGGCACAAGTTTAGACCATTGGAGTTACCGAGTACTAATTTGCATCAATATTGAAGCACCCTACGGTAAACTTGGTAAATAAATGAACTATGCAAAAGTTATTAAAAAACATTAGGCAACTTTTTTATTATTAGGACCATGGAGAAGATGACCAGGCGATCGCAATCAATTATCTAACGTGGTATAGAAGTAGACCAGGGAGGAAATGGACTATTTTTAAACCAAAGAAAATATGCTATAATGAGTATTGTGGAAGAAAGTGGAATGGCAGGTGCAAAGACGACGTATACACCGATTCAACCGAGACACAATTTATCATTGGGAAAGGGATATATATGTATTAAAAGACATTATGAAATATAAAAGACTCGTAGATTAGTATATTTAACAATTACAAGGCCACACCTCGTTTACGCGAATCATGTTTTATCACAATTTGTAAATGAACCGAGGAAGGAACATTGGGAAGCGGCATTACGACTTACGAGTAGTGCGATATATTAAAAGGAATCCGAGCAAAGGGATTACTTTTAAGAAGGAAGCTGACTACCAATTGAGGGGATATTGTGACTCGGATTATGCATCATCTTGTCCGATTACAAGAAGGTCGTTGAGTGGATATTTTGTGTTGATAGGGGAGTCATCATGGAGGGCTAAAAAGCAAGTAACGGGGGCTAAGTCGACGGCGGAAGCAGAATACCGAGCAATGGGAGGAGTGGCCAGCGAACTCATCATATGGACAAAGTCATTTCTTGCTTCATTGAGCTTCTTTCACGTGAAGCCGATGAAGTTATATTGTGACAATCAAGCGGCAATTCATATTGCTAAAAATCCGGTATTCCATGATCGAACAAAGCACACCGAGATAGATTGTCACTTTTTGAGACAAAATTTGGTTTCAAATACCATAAACACGCTTCACTTTCGTAGTAAGGAACAAATATCGGACTTGTTTACCAATGCACTAGGAGGAGAAAATTTTGACCATCTATAGTTCAAGTTGGGTCTCGGGTTACCGAGTGCTCCAACTTAAGGGGGAGTGTTAAATTAAGGAGGCAGAGTATGAAAGATATGCAAGATATTTGAAGATCATTCTGCATTATCATATTGTTTTATATATGTACATTGTATATTTAGTTGACATATATTTCCTCCTTTCAACTCTACTCTACCACTTTACTTTTTCACGTTTGTCAACTTGTGTTTTACGCGGTAAATATCGTTAGCTATGTATTTGCAAAAATTATAAAAGTTAGATATTTTTAATGTACTCGTAGAGACGAATCAAACAAAATCACACATGAATATATTTTCACTTATTAATCGAGAGAAAATTTCAATTAGAAGCTTACACATGAATAGTATACAAAATTGAATATGGTAGAGTGGAGTTGAAGGGAGGTAGTATCTAGGAATAAAATAAGGAGAGTCAAAGATTGTGAGAACTGTGTCAATTATATATGCATGCTCTGTATCATTCGGTTTTGAATAAGAAATAAGAAGCTACTAGTTTTAAACCCGTGCAGAATTGCACGGGTTTGGTTATTAAATGAGTAATAAACAAAATCTAATTAGATAAATAAATATTATGATAAAATGCAAAAAAATAGAGTAATTATTTAAGAATAATAATAATCAAGGACATGTATAGTTAACAAAAAGATGCCATGCTTATGTAGAAAGAAGATAACAAATTTTCTAAAATTTCAATATTTTTTCAAATGACATTTTTTTATATAAAAATAAAATCAATTATACATGAAATTTCCACTTTGATCTGTAATGCCGAAAAAACTTTGCAAATAAACATACAAATTTATTAAATTAAAAAGAAGTAAAAAAATTGAACAGACTCAGAAAAACATTTCTTAATGACCTCATCGTCCGGACATATCTTTTTCTATCTTCTCGAAGTTGTGCATATACTTCGTATAAAAAAACTAAAAGTTGTTCTTCAAAATCAACTATTATAATACACAAATTCTCATTTGTAACGGGCACTTTTCGTCATAAGCTTGTGACGGAGCAAATGTGACCATTTTTATGGAAAATGTAACCATTATATGACTCATAACATTTTATGGATGATTACTTTTTAGCATAAAATGGTTACATTTAGTCCGTCACAAGCTTGTGACCGTCACAAGAGAGACCAACTGATTATACTATGTAACATATCTATATGACAAAAAAAATCAAAAATACAAATTAAATTATTAGCTAGGTAGCATCAAAACAGACACAAACACATAATACGGCCTCCCCTGAGATGTCGTCATGTTTCTTAAATTTAATAAAAATATATATTTATAGTTATAAAAGTACAACTTTATTTTTATAAAAGTATTTATATTAAATTTAGAATAAATATTCAAAGTAAGTATTATATGCTAATTAGTTGAAACATAAATATTTGAATAGGGTTCATTAGGTGTCTGACACGTATTTTGAAGTGTCGTGCGGTGTCAGTGTCCGACACAGACACGTCAGATGGTAGAAGTATCCGTGCTACTTAGGAATCACCTACTTGAAATTATAAGTGTATAATTACAATACTACTTCGTCGGATTTATTAAAATGTTGACGTTTATATTTCACATTAATCCATACACAGTACTCTCACTGTCTTAATTGTTTATATTTTAATCAAAGATAGAGAAATGATTTGGATAGTGAGAGTGTAAAAGAAATTTAAACGTTGACGGATAAAACATTTATCATAGTTATAACAAAAGTCTCACTAATACAAAAAAGAATTTTATGAGGCATAATAAACTTGAAAAAAAAAATTAATTTTATAATTTATTTCAGAAAAAATCTAATTATTGGTTTGTTTGTGAACTCACTATCTTTTTATAAAATAACTGATTTTATTATTAATTTATAATTTTCTATTTTAATATAAATAATTATTATTTATGACATATTAATAACTAAGATAGGTGGTGTAATAAACTGAGTGTAATATCCCGAATAAAATAAACTTGAATATATATATAATAATAGGACTATCCGAGACTTTGTAGACTAAACTCGTATAAAGTATATATGTCAAGACTAGTATAAAAAGTAACCCGTTAAATTTTCTTATGACGTAAAATTTACTAGATAACTATCAAAAAAAAGAAAAAAAGAAAGAAAAGGCAAAACTCTAACATCAAGACACGTATGACTCCATAGATGACTCACCTAGGCTAATTGGTTGAGTACACAAGGATCATCACGCAAAGTCGGAAGATAAAAAAAGGGAGATACTAAATTCCGCCCATAATTTTAGTTAATCCCGCACATTTTTACGCTTTACTCCGAGTTTGCCCCTCTCATTTCTCACACCCATCAAGAGAGGGACAAAATAAAAACCAAAAATAATCCCAAAACGTAAACTGATAAACCATCGCGCATGGAAAGTTACCGATAACGGAGAGTGGGGAAGGGGACGTCGGCGACGGAAGGTCGACGGCGATGGTGGTTGAGGGGCGCTGGCCAGGTGCTGGGCGTGGTAGATGGGAGAAGGAGGAAGAAAAATTGGTGTTGTTTGAAATCAATACTGCAAAGGCCTAATTGATAAATAATGGTGTGCAAAACTTGATTAAATTTTGATCTGAACAAAATTTTTTGAGATATAATTTATGTTTTGATGGCATTAACCTTTCTTAAGAATTCGGAATCATCAGTTATTGTATCAATTATGTTCTAATTGTCTATGTAGATTCTTCCATTATTGATAAAAAACCCTAATTGTATACAATTTTTCAAAATTTCACACGATTAAAAGACGGGTGTATTCATAAAATTGTTGATGAAACCGCTAAATTACCTTTGATATGTGCAAATTTGATCCATAATTATCAAATTATTAATAAATTATTTAGGTTTTGAGAGAGAATAAAACTTTGACAAAGTCTTAAGTTGAGTCTTGAAAATCCAAGACTTAACAAGACTCAACTTAAGATTCTACATGAGTCTTAACCCAATTTTTTATATATGATAACCAATAAATGACTCATATGTATAAAATTGTTATTTTTTCTTTTTTCTTTTAGAGACCCCATAACAAAAGTGAAGGAAAAATAGAGTATTAAGCGAGGGATAATAATATATAAAGTTTAAGGTGAGTACCAAGAGAGTCTGAACAATAAAATAATAAGAAAAGTTAGTGAAAAGTTGATGTGGCCGAGTCTTAAGACTTAGGTGAGTATGACAAAAAAATAATACCCTACCCACTAATCAGTCTTGGATCATGTTCAACCCCATTTCTCATTCAAAAGGGATATTATTCATTACAAAGTTGAAGAGCGTTAAAATTTCGCCATTTTAACGACTTGTGACCATTTATCCCTAAAAACAGCTATAATTTAGAAAATTAGTCTAGTTACACTTCGTCATAAATAAATTATATTTTCCCGTTTTTAGCTTGTGATGAAATATAACCCGTTTTCAGCAAAACTTATTGCATATTCATTTTAGTTTTACACTTCTAATAGGTGAAGTAGTAACAAGAACCTGCCACTAGTAATATATGAAAAATGATATATACGATTGTAAGGTTCTATAACGACCTGATCGTTATTAATGAAATCGGTTACGGTATATAGTGGACTCGTCTTGGAGACTAATTCAAAAATATTTCTAAATATTCAAGATAATGTTATATTTTTACCTAAATAATATATTTCCTAATATTTTATTCCATCTAATATCTCTATTAACGATTACATTGAATAGTAATGAGTCTGGATAGTTGATACTACCAAAATTCTTTACCAACCGAGTGATATCCTAGCATTGTCCTCAAAATATTGTGAGACACAACATAAAACATTATACTAAAAAATAACTTACAGAAAAAAGAAAAAAGAAAAAAGAAAAAATATATGGTGCGAAGGTTTTACTATCAAAATTATTGTGAGGTCGTCTCAAGAGATAGTGAAAAATCCATTCCATATTAAGATGCTACATATTTGTTGTAGGAAATTCAAGGGAGATATGAACAAGAAGCACAAGATCTGAAAGAGGAAGTGAGGAAAAAGCTCGTGGAAGTCGTTAAGGATTCAAAAGAAAGACTACTTATCATCGACAATATAGAACAACTTGGTGTGGCATACCATTTTGAAGAAGAAATTGAAGACAACTTAGTACAATTTTACAACAACTATTTACATGAATTAGAGAGTTATGAGAAAGATCTCCACTTTGTCTCTCTAAGATTTCGTCTCCTAAGGCAACATGGCTTTTATGTCTCTTGCGGTATGATGCTAAAATTTTATTGCGCCAAAACTTTCTGAATTGAACTAAAATTGTAGGCTATGAATTAAATTGAACTGAATTTATAGGAAATAAACTGAACTAAAGTAAATCAAAATTAAGTTCAATGAAGATGTTTTAATAGCGATTTAATTTCAACTAACAGTACAATATTTGTTTGGGTGAAACAGACGTGTTCAACCAGTTTAAGAATGCGGATAAAACTTTCAAGGAATGGCTAACTAAAGATGTAATAGGCATGCTAAACTTGTATGAGGCATCTTATCTAAGGGTTCAAGGAGAGGAAATCCTAGATGAAGCAATCAAGTTCACCATTAATCACTTGAAATTAGTGTTAGGCCAATTAAGCCAACCATTATTGGCTCAAGTGTCTCAAGCCTTGAAATTGCCTTTACATAAAGGTATCACAAGGCTTTTGTCAAGATATTACTGTTATAACGGATGTAAGAAAGATAAATAAATGCGTGAAGATTGACAACAGATTTACGTGGTTCACTAACAACTTGTTAGCTACGTCCACCGGCAGAAGGGAAGAATATTATTGATCTTGAGGAATTACAGATTTCAGAGTCTACTCGTACACTACAAGAATCAGCCCTTGCTCCGACCGCACATTTCGACCGCTATTCAAAACGGTCGGTAACAAGTCGTAGCGACCGCCAACGGTCGGTAAAATAAACATCGGTCGCTAAAAATACCGACCGAATCTAAATCAATCGCTGACTAGAGAAGTCGGTCGCTGCACGTTTAAATTACCGACCGATTGAGTTCATTTACCGACCGACTGGCCAATCGGTCGGTATGGGAACTGATATGTAAAACACAAATCCGACTATCCCTCATTCTATTATCACTTACCCACTCTCACTCTAACCCCTTCCCCAAAGACGACATACCCATACCCGACGACCCCACCGCCGACCACCGCCGCTCACCTAAAGACCGACCACCGCCGACGCCGCCATCCTTTCCTTTCTCAACAACCACCTTCTCTCTTCTAGTTATTTAATAAAGGTATGATTTTCTCTTAATTTTTGTGTTTATAGTTGTTTTAATTGTGTTTATGTTTGTTTTTACCCTTAATTTTATGTTATGATTTGATTATTTGTTGTTATTTGAATCTAATTAAGAGTTGTTTAAGTTAGGGTTAAGATTTGGTTAAATTGGGGGTTTTTTAATTATTTGCAATTATGTTAGTATATGTAATTGTTAGTATGTAATTGTTAGTGTATGTTAGTATATGTAATTTTTAGTATGTAATTGTTAGTGTATTGGGGGTTAAATTGGGGGTTTGTTAATATGTTAGTGTATGTAATTGTTAGTATCTAATTGTTTATATGTTAGTATATGTAATTGTTAGTATGTTCAAGATGTTAGTAGTAGAAATATGTGGTTAGTAGTAGATATATCTTATTATTTGTTGTTAGTAGTAGATATATGTTGGACTTTGGTTGTGAAATTGAATGTTGGTTAAATTTGGTAGTTAGAAATTTTATGTTGGTAGTATAATTTGATTAGTTGGTTAAAATTGGTAATTCGAATTAGTATTTAGATTGCCTATTTAGTAAGAATGTAGATTGTCTCAATTAGTTGTTAAATTGCCTAATTATGTTATATTTATGTATTTATATAGATTTATAATGAAGAGGGTTGAACGAGAATGGATGTATGAAAGGGTTGATGCTAGGAAGATGGTTAAGTATGAGTTTGTATGTGGGGTAAATAGTTTTCTTGAATATGTTAAAACTCGAGATGAATTTAGGAATTCACAACTAATTAGATGTCCATGTGTAAAGTGCAAAAATTTGAAATACTTGAGTGAATTCGTGGTATAAGAACACCTTATTAGTAAAGGTTTTACGGGAAATTATTATGATTGGGTGTGTCATGGTGAACCTTTCTCCTTGAAAATACCAAACAATGTACCAAACACTACTCAATCTCCCATAAGCGGACCATATCGAGAGATGGTAATAGATGTCTTAGGTGACCGTGCATTAGAACATATGGAGGAACCCCCTATCGGTGAAGAGGAAACTCCACACCCTCAGTTGAAGAGTTTTTTTGATATGTTAGATGCGGCGGAGAGACCTTTATATGAGGGGAGCGATGTGTCGGTGTATAAGCAGCTGCAAGGGTTGTTAACATAAAATGTGAGCACAACTTATCGCACAAATGTGTAGATAAGATTGCTTCCTTGATTGAGGATGTTATACCTCGGGGAAATGTGATGACCCGCACCTATTATAACACCAAAAAATTGCTCAAAGCTCTTCAACTACCCTATCAAAAAATTCATTGTTGTAAGAACGGGTGTATGCTCTTTTGGAAAGAAGATGTGTCGCTTGATAAATGTAAGAAATGTGGCAAAGATAGGTACAAGCCAACACCATCAAGTGGGAGGAAAATACCTGAAAAAGTCCTATTCTACCTTCCTATAGGTCCAAGATTACAACGGTTTTATGCTACTAGAAATATTCAGATTACGACAAATTTCAGGGAGTATACTCTTACGTAAGAGTATTCAGATTTCAGATGACTCAGACAAATTTCTGAATAAATAAAACAGACGGCTTATGAGAGTTTATATAGTACTCTCATAACAGATGTTTCCTAAACAGATTTAGGAAACCCTAACAGATATAGGAAACCCTATACTAATTTCCTAAACAGACAAGGAAACTAAATAATAGTTTCCTAAACAAATAAGGAAACTAAATCAGATCAGAATCCGAACAGATTCAAGGCATATTCTAACAAATCTCCACCTTGACTTGAATCCTCTCACAATCAGACAGATGTATCAGATGCACCATAATTGTGCCAGATGTACCAGACGCACTAAAACTAGTGTCAGATGTACCAGATGCACCATAACTGTGCCAGATGTACCAGACGCACAAAACTAGTGTCAGATGTACCAGATGCACCATAACTGTGCCAGATGTACCAGACGCACAAAACTAGTGCCAGATGTACTAGACGCACAAAAATAGTGCCAGATGTACCAGACGCACAAAACTTGTGCCAGATGTATCAGGCGCACTAAAATAGTGTCAGATGTACCAGACGCACTAAACTAGTGCCAGATGTACCCGACGCACTAAACTAGTGCCAGATGTACCAGATGATCCTTTCCCCCTCCTTTCTGCCTCAGATATTGCCCACGACGGGGCAATCAGATGTACCTTTGAGGTACTAGAAAAATCTTTTCACAGTTTGCCTATACTCTTTGCCAGGATCAAAGACGAACCTAACAACCCAAACAAATTTCTCCTCCAGAACGGCCATCTCAGCGGTGATTGGATTCGTCGACTTTCCCGAAAACGACACCCTCAGCCCTTGTTGTTTCAACAAGGTCCGCATCTTGATCGGCCACGGATTCAATATATTCCTCCCCGTGAATTTATCAATTTTCACGCTGATTTCAGACATATTTCTTACCAGATTCAGGAGCCCAGATAAATTTGGCTCTGATACCAGTTTGTTATAACGGATGTAAGAAAGATAAATAAATGCGTGAAGATTGACAACAGATTTACGTGGTTCACTAACAACTTGTTAGCTACGTCCACCGGCAGAAGCTTAGGGAAGAATATTATTGATCTTGAGGAATTACAGATTTCAGAGTCTACTCGTACACTACAAGAATCAGCCCTTGCTCCGACCGCACATTCCGACCTCTATTCAAAACGGTCGGTAACAAGTCGTAGCGACCGCCAACGGTCGGTAAAATAAACATTGGTCGCTAAAAATACCGACCGAATCTAAATCAGTCGTTGACTAGAGAAGTCGGTCGGTGCACGTTTAAATTACCGACCGATTGAGTTCATTTACCGACCGACTGGCCAATCGGTCGGTATGGGAACTGATATGTAAAACACAAATCCGACTATCCCTCATTCTATTATCACTTACCCACTCTCACTCTAGCCCCTTCCCCAAAGACGACATACCCATACCCGACGACCCCACAGCCGACCACCGCCGCTCACCTAAAGAACCGACCACCGCCGACGCCGCCATCCTTTCCTTTCTCTACAACCACCTTCTCTCTTCTAGTTAATTGTTAGTATATCTACATGATTAACAAGATTATCTTGTGAATTTTACCACATTTGTATTATTAATGTATACCCTTAGGATACACGTTTGAAAAACCGTTTTAATTAGGATTGGTATTCAAATATGGAAAGTTGCGCCCTATAGTTATCCAACTATATTTATGTAAAGGGAGATAAGCGTGCATGAATTATGGAGATGTAGCCAATTAGGAGAAAAGGAAAACAATTAATGTGATTGGGGTTATTTGAACGTATGCATGTCAAGAGAAGAGACTTACATTATGCATCAATGCATGCAAGCAATGTGGAGTAACTTTACAGAAAATTACACTTTCAAAATTGAAAAAACACGTAAATTATTCAGGTTTGTTACTTTCTTCATGGAAAATGAAAGAAATTTTGAAATTAGACAAATAGGGAGTCATTTTTAGCTGTTTCAATTTTGATTGGTACTGTTCACTATTTTGTGGAATCTAGAAATCAAAGAGGACTGGTCACCTGAATCACCTGAATCAGATAATTTCGCACATACTTATATACTAAGGAAGTATCAAAACATGCACGGACACGACAAAGATACATGATACAATATCCCGTGAAATTTAGTATACGATATCCCGTGAAATTTAGTATACGAGACACATTATTTAAATGTAATAAAATTTATAGTTTAAATAACGAACGATTTTAGTTTTTATTAGTATTTGATATGAAATGTAAATAATTGAAGGTAAAATTGGACTTTGACTATAATTCATTCTTATTTCCCACCCAAATCCATCTACTAATGAATATTTTTTAGTCTTTCGACCTCTCATTCCTTATTTATAAGTATTGGTGTGTCCGTGTGTCGGAGACAGGACGGCTGGTTAGGAGGAGTGTCCGTGCTACATACCTAGCTTATATATGAAGTTTAAGATTTAGAGGCATTAGCAATAGTAGTTCTTAGGTTTGATCTAATCTTATTAGGGGAAAGCTAGGGCGTCACCCGGTGTTACAGAGTTCGGTAACACCCTAATAAAAAAATAGGAAATGTAAAAAACTTAAAAGTAATTTTTCGTTTTTGCGCCAATATTATAGGGAGAAAACCGTAATTCACAATCTATTATATTAATAAAATAAAATATAAAAGATATTAATTGATTATACTAAACTATATCTAATATTTCTAAAATTGTGAAAATTTATCTATCTCTTCCTTCTACCTAGGTTGATTTATATTGTCGCTAAAACACATGAAGAAGAAAACCATTGATGTATACAATTACTATCGTCCCGCATATATTATGAACACTGCAAGTGATTGAGTGAACGCCATGAATATGTTCTTATATTGGATTGTTTACAATCTTCACATCATAACTTTTAGCAAATCATATTTCATGAATTTTGATTTTGATGATCTTCATTGAGTAATGGGTATTCATCCAGTGCAGCTCTAATGTTAATGGAGTATAATTGCTAATAAATTGGGTGATAACAACGTAGATTTTGTTAGCTATTTCCTTGATGAAATCTTTAATTATTGTGGAACAAATAATATTAGTTAAAGTACCTAAATTGCCCTTTACTAGTATTTTGTTTGAAATTCAAAATAGTTAATCAAATTACAATTTTATCCCGGGTGTTACGGAACTTGAGTAACACCCGGTGTCGCTATCTCATTTTCCATCTTAATATGGGTGCTATGTTTAAGGTTTGCACAATCTCAATTTGGATATCTCAAGTTTGATTGTAGTTTTATTTTGGGTACCTAAGGTTTGGTTAGTTTTTACTTTAGGTGCCCAAGGTTTGGTTAATATCACTTTAGGTGTCTAAAGATGAACTAATACAAGTATTATTTTAAGTAATTTTACTTAAAATAATATTTTTTAATTAACCTAATTAATAATGTATAATATTACAATATCTCAATAGTCTTAATAATTATTGCGTTATTAGTATAGAAAATATTTTAACAAATGATTCTTATTTTCTCTGAAAGATATATGTATTTACATTGTTATATTTTGCTCAATATATTAATTAGTTAAGGTGTTTACTTTTTTTTGGGAAAATTTTATACAAATTGTTTTGAATATTTATTAATTTATGATATGATGTTCGTTCCTTCACAGTATGCTTGACATTGCTAGTTGAATTTGAAACGCTTATCATTCTATGTGCTTGGCCTGCTTGCTATTATATGCTTGACGAATAAATAAGTACGGTGTTTATTGTATCGGCGGTCAAAATTTTATACAAATTGTTTTGAATATTTATTAATTTGTATACAATTTTTTCTTTTTTTTTAAAAAAGCGGAAATTGATGATGTGGACTCATTTTTGGTAAATAGTTTCAAACGCGTCCTATTTTGTTAAATAGTTGGTGTTTGTGTCCTAGTTAAGCAAAAAAAATTCATTATTTAGTCTTATATTTTACTCCCTCATCCCGATTATTTGTTTACTTTTGACACAAATAAATAAATAAGAGGGGCCATTTGTGAGTAGTATTATTGGATAACAAGTGAACGATATTACAATTTTATGATCAAATTACGCATTGAAAGCATGTTTATTATAGAATGATAAACATATGAATAAGACATCCAATGCAAAAATAAAAATGGTAAAGCAAATAATTAGAACAGAGGAAGTAACAGATATTGCAGAAAGAAGCGCGCGACTGTCTCGAATTGTGAGAGAGTCATATAGGTTAAAAATACATTTAGGAAGTATTTATTTCGTGGTCGTTGAATCCTCCAAGCAAGCTAAGGGACCAAGTCATAAAGTACTATAAATAGCCAAATAGGATAAGCAAGTTAGCAAGCAACTCATAAGCAAACAATTAAATCGTAAAAAACACAAGAAAAATGGTGCTTGAGAGTGTTGTGGCCAATGACGAAATCGTTCAAACAAAGGATGTGCGTCCCTTAGCACACTTTCACACTGACATTTGGGGTGACCGCTTCCTTAATTACACCCCACCTGATCAGGTAACTTACTATACACAAATTCCTTTTTCCGACGATCACTTTTCATATGAAGCTTTAAAGTGTCATATGTGATCATTTTCTGATAAAGTATAATCACAGTGGCAGAGTCAGCGTCCCACCTTATGATAACTTGTTTTTTAAGAGTTATAACATTTGACTGTAAAATGGTTATAGAATCCCGTCTTATTGTTTTATTCCAAAATGGTCCGTCTGAAGCAAGACCAACCGTTTATTGTAATAAGAATAGGCGAGACCTTTAGTAAAACAGTTTTACACTATAAGAATCACTAGCATGAAAATCTTCAGAACCATTTTTGTTCTATTTTTGTTCTAGTGAAAACAGAAAATAATGAATGTCATACTTTTATCACTACAAGGTGGAAGCTAATTAGCTACCAACATTTCAGTAGCAAATCACTAGTTTTCGGTAGCTAATTACAAATAGAGACGGAATTTGCGACGGTAGATGGTTCGTAGCTAAAAGCCTTGTCGCTAATTTTGCTACGGAATTGGCTACCAAAAAATAGCTACCAAATTCGAAGTAGCTACTTTTGTGACAGTAATAGAGACGAAAGTTTTAGTAGCTACATTAGCTACCATAAATAGTATAGTAGCTAAACTAGTGACTGAATTAGAGACCAATTTAGTTGTTGTTAAATTAGCGACTAACTAGTTAGTATTTAAATTGTCTAGGAAACAATAAATACGGGTCCCATATTTGTCATGTCACCCTAGCTAGGCCTCCGCACTCATTGTGCGACATGGCACGTTGGACCACCGCCCACCGCTTGGCTCGTCGAACATGCATCACCTCTTGTAGAGAAATGTTGTTAAGAGGAATCGAACCCATGACCTACAACTCCATAACTGACATTCTAACCATTGAGCCACATGCATATTAATAACTATTTGGGTAATGAATATCTAGTTAAGGTTAAAGTCATTGTTACGTATGTATGAGCATTATAAGGTACTTTTTAATAATAATTATAATAATATAAGTAAACTATGATAATAATTCAAAAGTATATTTCATATTGATATTTATTTTGTATTAAATGTCTAATATACATGATAGTGAAAATTAACTTTAGCTACTAATGTATTTCCATAGCAAAAAACTAAAATTAGATACTAAATTTGCTACTCACTTTGTGTTGTCTTTATATTAACTACGTACTTATATATTAATTTTCTTTGATCTCTTAGGTAGCGACTAAATAGATTGTTCTGTTATATTGTGTCGACGTATATAGAGACAACTCTAGCTACCGACAAACTTTCGTATCTAAAAACTTAAATTAGATACTAAATTTGCTACCTCCTTTATTTTGTCTCTAAAATAGAGACCTAATTAGCTACCATTATAGTTTGGTCTCCTATATAGAGACTAAATATATTTTTTATCTCAACATTAGTCGTTAAGTTATATATTTAGTTACTAAGTTTCACTCAGTTGCTATTTCAGTAGCTAAAGCATCATTCTCTTGTAGTGTATTGATAAATTATCTCATCATATTTTAAAATGTCATAGACAAATATTTTTAAAATGCAAAATGTATGAATTAGTCAACTTAAAATACTAAGTATTTGTTGTAGGAAACTCAAGTAAAATATGAAAAAGAAGCACAAGAACTGAAAGAGGAAGTGAGAAAAAAGCTTGTGGAAGCTGTTAAGGATATAAAAGAAAGACTATTGACAATCGACAATATAGAGCAACTTGGAGTGGCATACCATTTTGAAGCAGAAATTGAAGACAATTTGCTACAATTTTACAACAATTATTCTCATGAATTAGAGAGTTATGAGGAGGACCTCCACTTTGTCTCATTAAGATTTCGTCTCTTAAGGCAACATGGCTTCTATGTCTCTAGCGGTATGATGCTATTTCCCTTATCTCCATTTACTATTTCCGTTATTCTAACGTCTGTCCTAGACACACATGTTAATAACCTAAATATGTTTGCTTACTTCGTACGTAAGTTGATGATGTGAGTAAATATTTAGGGTTTTGAGACAAAATCGTTCTCTTAAAATGAGAACTTGTTTAAAGGCAATAGGTTTTTGTTTTTTTTGAAGTTGAACGTGTCTTATATATTAATGTTGCATGCAAAACATATCTAGTTCCACACAAAGGTTAATGTACTAGCTAGCTAGATGGTACTTTTAGGCCCGTTCTCTTTTACTAAAACTCTTTCAATGAACTGAATTGAATTGAACTAATAGAACGTAAATTGAATTGGAATGAACTTATAGAAGCTAAATTAAGTTGAAATGAACATGGTTTTAATAGCGTTAATTTTACTAAAGTATTTTTTCCTTTGTTTTTGGATACGGTGAATCAGATGTGTTCAACAAGTTCAAGAATGAGGATGGAACTTTCAAGGAATCGCTAACTAAAGATGTAGTAGGCATGCTAAACTTGTATGAAGCATCATATCTAAGGCTACATGGAGAAGAAATCCTAGATGAAGCAATCAATTTTACCACTAATCACTTGAAAGTTGTGTTAGGTCAATTAAGCCAACCTTTATTGGCTCAAGTCACTCAAGCCTTGACATTGCCTTTACATTATGGTATTACAAGGCTTTTATCAAGATATTACATCTCTACTTATGAAGTTGACCCAAAACATGATCATACTCTTCTAAGGCTTGCAAAGATTGATTTCAACTTACTACAAACTATGCACCTCAAGGAATTACAAGCTCTCTCAAGGTAATAATAATCCCACCTTTTATGGGATGAAGCATGGCAACGGTCTATATTTTTTACTCCGTTTGTCTCAATTATTTATTTTTTTTTAATTTTTTGTGAGCAGTATTTTAATCAAACTCAAACAAATGATGCATCTGAAGTGATCTTTCAGATGTTGCCTTTTGGATATCTATGTCAAAACTAGATTCGGAGTATTATTAATTGCATGATTGACATTTATATTTGATCGTAATCAAATCCAATTTTATAATTTCGGAGTACTAAATTTCCAACTAATAAGATTTGAACCTCTAGAGTCATGCATATACATACTAATACTACAATGGTATTGTTATCTACTAAACTTGTATTAAATATCCAATGTATGTAGGTGGTGGAAAGACCTAGATTTTTGCACAAAACTACCATTTGCAAGAGACAGACTCGTAGAAGTATACTTTTGGATGTTGGGAACGTTTTATGAACCTCAATATGCATTGGGTAGAGAAATATTTACAAAGTTGTTCAAGTTGATCTCAGTTATAGATGATACCTATGACGCCTATGGATTCTTTGGAGAACTTCAAGTGTATACTAAAGCAGTGGAAAGGTACGTATATAATGTACGAGATGACGTTACGGTGTGTTATCGATTATTGAGTCTCGATACTAACATAAATCAGCCAGGGTATTACTATTCAATATTCATTTTAGGACAGACAATTAATCGGGTTGCATTGGGTTTTGCGAGATCCAAAACCGATCCACTTACTATTAGTTTACTGACCCATACCCAAACCTAATCCATATCCAAAATTTTAAATCCATACACAATTCATTATACTTTCCGCTCCAATTATATACTAAAGGACTCAGTACATCCTCCTGGCGCCCTAACATTGTCGTTTTAAAGGATGGTTATGGCAAACATATAAATTTATCTTCATGTAATAAAATTATTTCCTATAAGAATATTTATATTAAATAAATTTAATATAATTCAGGTGGGATAAAAGTTGTATGGACCAATTGCCCGACTTCATGAAGATAACTTATGAAGCCCTTCTTGATACTTTTCAAGGATTTGAGCTCAATTTAGCCGCGGAAGGAAGATCACATCTCGTTTCTTATGTTCGAGAATTAGTAAGATTCTTGACATTACTTTTTTATTTGCACAATATTTTCAAATTTCGCTAAACGGTAAGATCGTTAGAGGTTAAAGTACATTATATTCTTCTATGAGACTGTCTTACAATTTAATCTAAAAAGAGCCATGTTATGTGTAAGTGTGTGACAAAATTAGAATGTTAATAGATGAAAGAACAATGCCGAGCATATATTCAAGAGGCGAAGTGGTGCAACCAAAAGTACGTACCGTCATACGATGAGTACCTCAACTCTGCTGCGATCACCACCGCGGGGTACACAATTATGTCAGCTGCAATTTACCTTGGAATGGGAGAATTGGCGACTGAAGAAGCCTTTAAATGGGTTAGCCAGACACCGAAACCTGTCAGAGCATCTTGTATTATTGGAAGGGTTGTTGGTGACATAGCTAGCCATAAGGTAAGTTACCTCACATTGTATCATAATATTTCTAGCTAGTCGACTTGGCAAACGGGTGATTCAGATCATGTTAAGATCAAGTTGTCTCGGTTTTGGTATACTATGACCCGATTAAGTTTTGAGTTCAGTACTTTAAACGACACTACTTTAAACGGTCTTGGTTTTTTTTTCAAGCCGAGTTATTATTTTTAATATCATTTAAATTTGTAATCTATTGAAATATGGTTTAGAAACATGTGAGTTATGAGTCATTCAATTCACCCGGCCTGATTCATTGCCATCCCTAGTCATTTTGAGTTCATCCCTAGTCGCAATATGGTTTCCTCGGTTTCAAGTTTGGTTTTGTTCAACGTGATTACTTATCGGAAAAAATATATATTTCTTAAAAGTGTTTTAAATATTGATTTGCAGTTGGAGAAGAACCGAAATCATGTAGCCTCGGCTGTACAATGCTACATGTCACAATACGGAGTGTCAGAGGAAGAGGCAGAGGTGAAACTAAGGGGGCTTGTAGAAGAAGCATGGAAGGATTTGAACCAGGAGATGCTTCGCCCAACTAAACTTCCAAGGCCATTAATGATGCGAATCTTGAGCCTCTCACGAGTCATTGAAGTTTTTTATCGGCTTGGTGAAGATGACTACACGGTTGTCAGCGACAATATGAAGGAGAAAATACACGCTGTGCTCATTGATCCGGTTATGGTCTAGAACAACCTGCTTAAAGATGATCTAGCAGCAAGATGTGTCGTCGCAAGCCTTTAGCTAGAAGTTGTCCCTTAATTTTAATTTGTTTGTTTCCGAGTGTTTTAATTCCGCTCTTCGTGTTTTGGTATTCGTAAACTGTCACTTTGTGTTATGGTGATTGTCATCGTGGACGACCATCAAATTTTCAAACGGTGTATTGTTTTAATGCTGTCTTTTGCTTGTTTCTTCAATAAGAATTTGAGTAAACTGGCTAAACTTCACGAATTAAAATCCATTTTGTTTCAAAACCGCAGTTTCGAGGATTGTGGCTTGTTTGGTTCAAAACTTCACGAATTAAAGTTGAGTGCACTTGAAAAAGCAATATATTTTTCTTATATATACAAAGGGTATGATACTTGACCTGTATTAAGCTTAAGACGAATAATAACGTCTTAAAAGAGATTTACTAATCATCTAAAATCGTACGCCCTCAATGGTACAGAATTTAAACACATTCCGAATATAAGTGGACAGAAAACCACGAGTTACAAAGACACAAGTACACAATACACACCACAATAATTGCCAAACATTTCACACGTGAAAGTAATTGAATAGTATGAACAGCAACAAGGCAGATGACAATTGACAATGTCCCTTTATATTAAGACAAGAACAGATAATGTGTCACGTATTAGTAGATAAAGATAAGTTATTTGTGATCTGTTATAAACTTATGACGAATATACCTTCCACAATGGAGACTTATGGCCGGAATTAATGGGCAGCATAAGGAGGCCAATACACAGTAAAATCAATCTTATAACACGTAGCCGTTCCGTTGAGATTAACCACAGACGTAATCATGTAACCTTGAGTAAATCGAAAATCACCCGTACCGCCTACTAAGGGAAGTTCCGAAACTTGATTAAAATAGGCAGTTCCTACGTGTATGAGGTCTCCTATGTGCCCTTTTAAATTCAACGTAACCTTAAATGTGCATATGGTGCCATCACCCTCGAAACTCGTTGTGACCGTCATGCCCTCGCCGTAGCCGAGGACCTTGGAGGTCGGGTCGGGTGTCTCGGTTAGGGGGTCGCGGAAGACAAGTACCGAACCAAAGGGGTTCGAGGTTTTGGTAATGTCGCTAGGCCCTGCCACACCTTTTACAATGAAATACGCGGTTTTGTTGAATGTTTCGTGTAGGTAGAGGGGGAATTTTAGGGTTTTTAGGCCGGTTTCAGTGGCAATGTGGCGGTGTTTGATGTCATGGGAGAGTGTAAGAGTTGAGAAAAGAGCTAGAATTATGAAGGAGAGCAAAGAGGAAGCCATGGAATTGTAAGTAGAGAAGTTGTAAGTGAGTCGAATGTGTCATGTTGGTAGTATATATAGGCAAGAGGTATAAATGTATAACTAATTTTCTAGAATTGTGAACCGAAGCCGAACCATATCATGACAAATTTAACTATTCTTCGGTTCGGTTATTGCAGTTCGATTTATTTTGAACACTCGTAGTTTCAATGTCTTTTGCTTTTGCTTTAAGGTTTCTTTAATAAGGGAAGTAAATTTAGCAGCGGGAAAGGAGTGATTATATCTAAACTTCATGGATAACAACCCATATTGGCTCAGACCCCGTGCACATTCATCCAAATGGGTCTAGCTCGTAGCTATTCGTCTCTCTTTACTTCCGAACCTAGATATGGACAACCAGACGGGTTGGCCCGCCCCGCCCCGCCCCACCCCACCGGTTCACCAAATCTTTGGCCCGCTCACATGGCCTGTCAAACCCGTCTCCCCTACCTGGGCTGGTCCCGGGCTCCCTCTTACCCGCCTTGCCAGCCTCTCTTTTTGCTCATTTTTACTCACCGGGCCTGTGAAGGGCCATCACACCCCAGCCCCGCCCGCCCCAGCCCTCACATCCCCAGCCCATTGTAATGGACTCGGGCTCCCTTCCTACAAACCCAGCCCGCACCGAACCCTCCCGCTGTCAACCTCTATCCGTACCCATTCATCCAAATAAGATCTTAAAATCATCGGAAAGACTTCAAACCTGTTTCTGGAAGAGACAATGTGATGAAAGATTTTCCTTCTCTACGGACCTCTGATGATGAGAAACGGCAAGGATTACAGGTCCCTCTTTGCTTGTACCGAAAACACATTTTTAGCTTTGCTCTTCTTTCACTCCTGGGGCAAAATATTAGTCCAGATGAAGTATCTGGAAATCAAGGCTACAACTTACAAATTACAATACTTTCGATTTGACGCATTTCAGGCGTCAAAAATGTAGATAAAGAAAAGGGTCAAAGCTGAAAATGAAGTCGGAGCAAAATGAAATGGAAGCAATGAATTACCTTTCTAATTTCACTGAAGTTACAAGAAATGAACAAATTCTATCATCCTCTCCTTCGGATGCACAATTCCTACACAAAAACCTCTACGAGACTGTCTTGCATCTCAGACCAACTCATTAACTATCTAATCAACTGAAAATTCATAGAACTTGTCACATGCGAGTCCTTCTCATAAAAGACTCACTATTACTCCTATCTCTAGTGGTCCCGAGACGAAACTTGGCCTATGTCTCGGTTAAGAGCAATGTTAATCTATAATTCACACGGAGCACAATTCAACAAAATGCAGCACCATCTGTGCTAAACTCTCCATCTCTATGATATACCAAATATGTAGCTATGTATGTACCTAGAAGAAGGTAAGAAGAAAAATAGAGACGACGAATGCCGAAGTTAAAGCTTCAAAAGTCGGTGTCGACGCTATCTATAGAGTCTTGCCGCCTGAGTTCACGCACCGGAGTCTGCACCCCTGCTTCATTGATATCAATAGTCACATCCTCGGGTGTTGCAGTTAAGGATGTTTCGAAAGGTTTCCTGCTGCGCCGAGATTTCAGGATCCGTGTCAATACCTGGACTATGTCTCTCATGGAAGGTCTTTTCTTCGGGATACGGTTGATACATTTGTATGCAAGAGCTGCCACCTCATTGAGCTCTACCACGTCAAAACTACCTTCGAGGCGAGAATCGACTATTTCCTCCCACCCACACCCTCCCTCTGTATTCATTGCAGCCTGTTCATCACAAGTTCATAAGAATCAGACGTTGGGAGTGCTACGAATCACAAAATATTTGTTTTAAAATATACAGAAGCAGAGAATTTAGAAAAAAATTATTGTAATGTATCTAGATCAAGAACATGAGATCTTCCAAGTTGAGACAAACTCATTAACCATATACGGAGTAATTAATAAGGAATACGAAAGTATTTGGATTAGTCTTGCATGAGCGGCAATCCCATACAAGACTCGATGATCCAAATTAACTACCTTGACAAGAAACCATCGCCTCAGAATGCCAAATAGAGAACTAAGAAAGGATATACAAGTCTCGTAAAAACCTACCAGCTCAACATATTCCATTAGACCTTGATTGGGGTTCCTTGCTGCAATAAGTTCGAACAGTAGTACGCCATAACTATAGACGTCACTTTTCTTCGTGAAGGTTTTGGAAGAAATATACTCAGGATCCAGATAGCCAAAAGTCCCTTTCAGATGGGAGGCATGTCCATCAGCCATTTCTTCTCTTGAAAGTCCGAAATCAGCCACCTGGACAGGTAAAAAAGGTAAATGAATATGAGACGCTAGTAGAAAAAGAAAGCCTCCATCTTGAAATTCTTATACACAATGGCACATACAAGATATAGTTACTTACTCTGGCTTTCATAGCCTGATCCAGCAAAATATTGGACGATTTAATGTCACGATGTATTACAGAAGGAACTGCCTGCAGTAGAAACCAAGACAATAATTGAGAAGAAGCTTTAAAATGCTCTTGCTCAGCATTGTACACTCTGAACTCCAGGTTTAAGTAATCAAAGTAGAGGCAGAAACAAAAAACTTACGCCGTCATGAAGATACTCCAAGCCCCTAGCTACATCCAATGCTATATGAATTCTTCGATCCCATTTCAAAGGTTCCATCTTATCATCTGGAAGAAAAAAACAGCCACCACAGATAAACACTAATTCGACAGGGTAGCACTTGCAAAAGAATAAATACTGATATTGTTGAGACTGAGCGTGCATAAAGGAGTAACATTTGGATGATTCAGCGCGCAAATACAAAGATTTATGAGACATAGTTGTATCCATATTCCATACAACCAAGCCATTTTCATATTTTATTCCTCGTTTAAAACGCTTAGCGCTAACTACTCATACAGAATATACAGAGAATTTTTTATGATAATTACGAAACTACATTACCAAGTACAAAAGAACTATCAAGACTGTTCACTATCTAGCATCAAGATCAAACTTCTGAACGAGAAGGTAGTAATAAAATAATAATCACTGATTCTGTTGAAGAGCATCCTATTGTACTTCGTATGACACTATGACAGTAAGAGGGCTGCAGATATAGCTCACGAAAGACTTACTGTATAAATGAGAAGCTAGACTGCCGTTGCTCATGTAGACATATATAAGCATGTTTGTGCCCTTTTCTATACAATATCCAACCAAATTTAAAAGATTTCTATGATGTAACCTTCCGAGCAGTTTCACCTAAGAAGAATAGCAAATAAATTGAGTAAGATGAAAATCACTTAGTTTAATCCAAGGTAAACTATAGCATTATAGTACTCCAAAAGTTCCACAATTATGAATGTCGATTTTATTATTTGCATTAACCTCCGTTTCAAACTCCCTCTCGCCTTGCTTTGAGTCCGTTGCCAAAACCTTTACGGCAACTATTTCGCCAGTTAACATCTGTGCTTTGTATACTGGACCAAATGCACCTTTCCCAATCATTGTTGTAAAATTTTGAGTTGCTTTCTGTAAATCCCTGCAGAAGTAACAGCCACCATCAAAAGTCACCAAATGAAATGTTCATGTACGGAAACTGGGCAAAAACACGGTATCTTCCCATATGAGCACGATCCATGGTATAATCTCATTAATTAGAGAATCAAGCATAGTTAATGCGGAGTATAAAACTTTATCAAACAAGGATATAGCTCCTTATTTAGATAGAAGTTAGGCGGCATCCTTACACGCCTAATACTCTCCTATACATTAAACATTTAAACCACTTCTATAAGAAGAAACAATGATTACCTAACTTAATGATGTTTCTATAAATCAGTAAACAGTACATATCAAAATTCCCAAAGTCTCACCGCTAAGCGATTCGATCAACTAGTAAGAATTTTATCAATTTCACCAGAGGTCTCAAGTTGAAACCCGGGGACTGCATTGTGGTTCTACCCAACTCGAATCCAAACTAAATGGAATGGTTCAAACAAAAAAAAAGAATATTCCTAATATCTTAAAGTAGATTCTTACATTCAATTCGTTACAAACCAAGCATCATAATACTTCGACAACTTCATACCAGCACCAACAGAACAATCATACTCATCATAATCACTACGGCATTGCAAAGAAAACCACTACATCACAACTGCCAACAAATACATCTCTATAAAACATGCTTTAGGGGAACAAACCTGTAAGAGTACTCAGGTATGCCAGATGCAGAAACAACATTATTCTTCTTAAACCCGTCAAACCACAAAGACATCCCCCCATTAGAATTCTTCCCAAATTGTCGAGGTGAATCAGCACCAGCGGTAGAGTCCGACAGGACTGTACAAGTATCAACACCATTTGTACGGATAGGAACCGTCGAAGCTCTCCTAGAACTACTATTTTCTATTTGAGCGCGCTTTCTCTGGAATCTAAAGCAATACAGGGTAAATACAGCTAAAAACACTCCAATTACTACCCCAATTGAGATACCAAGTATCAAACCACTAGATGCATTCCCAGCCATTTCCGTCTCAGAGTTACGCTACCTCGTCATAGATGCATATATACGGCATACCCAATTCATCAAGTCAAACTGCAAAATCATACCATATATATAAATGACACTGGGGTTTCAAGTTGATCATAAAATAGTACAAAAATTGTCAAAAGATATCATCCTGCCAACTAAACAACAACTGTAACAACACAAAATAAAGCAAACCCAATTGAGAACATAACAAGATCTTCAGCTTGACATCGAAATAACCACTTCAAAACCCGGAAATCAATCAACCATTTCAATATAAAAATTAGAGTAAAACCAAAATAGTAAACAATCTTGCATTAACAATAAAGGCCGCGTTCAAAATTGGTGAGCCAAAATTTATAATATAAATTTCCTAAGCAATGTATCCCCTCAATATATAAAATTCTTCCTCAATTCAATTCTCAACAAATAAAATTCTTCCTCAATTCAATTCAATTCAACTCACCTCAAAATTCAACACATTGAAATTATCAAAAGCTACTTTTTTTTCGTTCCAGTCTCGTGTAAGACGGTTTTACACAAGCTAATGTAAAGGGGATCCAACCATTGCAAAATCCAGAACTATGCTTAAAATAAAGTGTATCACCATGAAAATTCAACATCAAAATCTAACATCAATTAACCCAAAATTAGGAACATTAATAATTCTATTATTTAGAAACTAAACTATCAACATAACAATCACACATTGTCACAAATTGCTAACAAAATAACCGAAAATACAAATTCTTATTTAAGACGGTTTACGGGTCTTAATTGTGAAAGGGACCAAAACCCAAATCATCACATTTATCAACATAAGCGGGTAGTATCAATTAATCACACAATCGGGACGTATCGGTTTCATAATAATAACTCATACAACGGTCTTAAGCGAAACCAACTAAACTAAAAATACCCACAATATAAAAAAGAAGTCAAATTTAAACTCTTAATAGATCAAAATACATAAATGGGTACATATCAAAATTCAAAATGCAAGAAAATGAAAGAAGAATAAAGTGAATTACCCAAGGTGGAAGTGAAAACAACTGTTTACTGTGTTTTTTCAACAGTAAAAAACTATGAAAAGAGTAAATTTTGTAGGGAATAAAAATGGAGAAAAAAGACAGAAAAAAAGGAGTAAAAGAGAGATTCTAGGAGTAAGGGAGAGAGAGAAGAGGAGACAGAGAGATACGATCTAACGTTATATACCCTGGCTTCTTGTCTGTGTGTGTGTATTATGAGTTTATGACTGCACAATTAGCTGCCTAATCATTTTACTTAATTTGTAATTATCATGTAAGACGGTCTATTAATAACGTTAATGTGAAACCACAGATACCGAGATCAATTGTTAAGGGGTTAATCTCATTTAACCAAAAATTTTAAGTTTAGGTCTTGGTAATGTAGTAGTGTTAAACTTACAAGGCTGAGCTTTATATTGACCTAATAGTCTTACCCGACATAAAACCGGACGTCAGATGGTATGAGCACTCTAAAGGACGAGTCTTTTCTATATTGTCCTACTTTCTATCTTGCTTGGATTTAGGAAATTCTTGGAGTTGTAGTGTAAATATACTTACTAAATTTAAAAAGAAGACAATTATTATGCGATAAATTTTGAGGAAATGGACAATAAAATTGAAATGAATGGAGTAATAATTTGTATGAATCATCTCTCGTAAGACCTAATCGATTGATCAGTGCTTTTTATGGAATTAGTGATTTTTTCATGTTAATTTGCCCAAAAATCTAAATTACATGATAAGAAAGAAAAGAAATCCTAACATTAGCTGGATTGGATATAAATAAATAGGAAATGTATCATTTTGTGTAGCATGAGATTTTGTTTCTATTTATTTTGGCTTTTTAATGTTTGTGCAATCCACTTTGATGACAAGTTCATTGAGATTTTTTTCCCTTTGTTAAAGATTGATTTTGGGTTTGTTTTATTTATTTTGAAATTTGAATACAATATAGATTGTGGTAAAGCCGAAAATCAATTAATATAGTATCGATTTTAGGTTGTTAGTTGCTCATTGCGCTGAAAAACAAGTATCAATTTTTAATATCAATTTAGATTTAAGATATATATGAATCCGTTTTAGGTGAGGACATATTACGTTTGTGAGTTTAGCCATTTAGGAACTTAATATATTGGTGTCCTATTAATCGAATATTCTCAGCCAGATATTAAACTAACATATGTATACATCTATACGTGTATGACTCTATAGGAAAGCTATGGTCAACTAATTACTAATGACTAATAAGTTTGAGCTGGTAGTATTGAGTAAGAATGATACTGAAACATAATACGCATTATCTCAATGTTTTCTTCTAAATATTTTTTAGTCTCTCTATTTTGGTCATTTATTAACATTTTATATTTATTGTGAAAACACAAATGATTGAGATCGAAATAGTTTTTTTCGATTTCACCACTCGTTATTTTCCGATCACCCCCTTGTTTTCTCCTTTATTTTAACCCTTTTTTTATCCACTTATCCCAATAACACCCATTAAAGCATTAGCCTTTCTTGTGTTGGCACGACAAAACAACAAGACATGAGTAGATACGTGCAATGTGCCGGGAGAAACGGTACGTTATGGCTATACCAATTAAGGTTGCCCAAACCCAAATGCGTCGTAGTAGTAGTAGTGCAATAAAAGAGAATGGTAGTTGACGAAATTGGCAATTTGGTAGTTAATTGGTGAAATTAGTCACTCAAGTAGGGAAGCTTTAGTACTACTTGATAATAGATAATTAAAGTGTAACTAAGACATACCTAATCTCACTAAAACCTTGATTTTCTTATTCAATAAATATTTTCATGACAACGATGCGAACCCTTATTAAACCTTTTTTTAGAAATCATTGATAGAGAAATTATACTAATATTGATTTATTATATAGTACCGTAATTGATAAGTAGTGTATAGTTTGTTCGTGGTTTGTACTTTTGTTTATGGTTTAGAGTTTATTCCCCTTGATCGATAGTGCAAATATATATTGTCGAATCTTGGCTGAGATAGAAGATTTTATGATGAATTGTCGATTTGTCGGCATTTAATGTCGAAGCATGGATCGTGATCTCTAATATGAATTAAGGAGCCAAGAAGAACGAATAATGGTATGTTAAGGTCTTAAAGACATACCTTTGCGTTGAATTTATAACTATCAATAGTAAAAATCACTGACAATATTACTCTGTGCAGAATATATTCAGGGAAAAAAAAAATTATTTAAAAAAAAAATTCAGCGCATTAACCCATGAAACTTAGAACATTTAGACTCTACCAAATAACCAATACAATTCATTACGTTATACTTTGATCCGCCATTTACAATAAGCCTAAATTAACAAATACAGGATTACGGAGTAATAATTTATTGATACTCTCTCATAAGTAAGGAAGACTTTTAACCTTAAGCTTTAAGTAAGTCTTTCTTCAGACGGATACTATACACTATCTATTTTAAGCTTAAAATGAGTCAAATACTACTATATAGTAGTAATAAAGAATAAAAATTTAGGTATTTTTTAGACGGTAAGATAGGTGATTTAGTATGTGTTTACCCCGTCATAAAAGAAAATTTGTGTTTAGTTTAATACCAACATTTAACACGACCTTATATTACCACCTATACAATTAGTACGTAGCCGTACACATAAAGAGTAACACATGATTAGGTGAGTAATGAAATTAAGTGCATGGTATAATTGGTAGTACGTGGAGACCACGTGACAATAATTGAATGATTGTGGCACCCTTAAGTTACAACCCAAAAGTCAAGGTCATAACTCATGACTGTCAGAACTGACAACTCACTTGGAACATTCCCAACTTTGTGATTTTGCTTGAAAAAATCACTGACAGTAACTAATTAAGGGTAATTAAGTAAACGCAAATTCTCATTATTTGTGACGGTCACTATCCGTTACAAGCTTATGACGGGTCATTCTCATTTGTAAGTGCGAGGACAAGTGCTTGCCCTCCCACTTAAAAACTTGTGAGAGAAATTCGATTCATCACAAACTTGTAACGGATACAAGCAAGACTAACTGATAAATAGATAACATTAGAACAAGACATGACAAATGAGGTTGACTGTCAAATTAGTGGGATAATTCTGAGATGATGTTTTATTGACGGGGAATAAGGAAGACTGCTTTATACTAAAAGCATGTGCAAATGCAAAAGGAGATAAATTGTCGGATTATCAATGCTATTAATTTAGTGACAATTTGACACATGAAATTGGCGTATACCAAATGTTAATGAGAAAGGCATGCAACAAGGTGAACGTAATGTCTTCTTGATTGGGTCATAACATAAAAATTTTAGTTTTAGAGTTAATGTGCTATAAATTCGGGATAAAGTAACCTCGCAGTTTATAAGATAATCAAGTTAGTACTCATTTTTCAATACATGGGTGTAGGGTTGGTCAACAAAGCGGGTCAATCCCACCCCACCCGGCGCGGTCCTCCCTTCGGATTTCAGAGCCCCTTTTCCCCAGCCGCCCAACCCGCCCTTAGCTCGAGCCGATTTCAGATCTCCCCCACCTAGCCCGGCCCACCCAAAGCCCGGACGACCCTCCTCTAGCCCGCCGAAGGCTCCCCTTAACCCGACCCGACCTGCCCCCAACCAGGGCCGATTATGGGCCCACCATGCCTGATCTGGCCCGGTTCTGCCTGACGTGACTGTTTGACATGTCCTACATGGGTGACACTCACATGAGAAACTTAATAGTCACTGAAACTTTAACAAATTTCGTTGAATTATGTGTATCATTCTTTAGACCTTGATACAATTTATGTAGGCCATTCTATTTAGTTTTCGATGCATGATTTTTTTATATGTCAAATAAAGGACCGACAAACCTTATTCAGTTACAATTGGTTTTATGTGAAATCGCCATATAACTATGAGTAGGTCTTGCTTAAGACGGGTCGGATGTTAAGACGGGTATTTTGTGAGAGGAAATGGGTAGAGGGGACAAGGTGGGCTCCCCCCCCATGTGCTCTCCACTCACCTTGATGGGTATTTTGTGAGAGAATATGGTATCCGTCTTAAGCTGAAGACGGATACCTCGGTCTGAAATAAGAATTGGTGTATAACTATATATAAGTAAATCATCAATTCATTGTTAATCAAAGATATACCTGTTAAGAATATTTCCTAATATTCGTTTACCATAATCTTGTCTTTACTTATTTGTTAATATTTCCATCACTTTGTATTTTCCTTATTCCGTTCATATCACAATTAGGAAACTTGTGTATTCTAGATCCTTCTTGTAGTCCTATATAAGCATTGTAACCCTTGTACTCTTTTGAGATCAATAATAATAAGAAATACAATTATTTCAATACTTTACAATGCTTATATAGGACTACAAGAAGGAATTTCCCGGTGGTTGTGACATGTAAACAGTTTCAGTGAGCGTACCTTGAAGAAAAGCATTATTAATGTCGAGTTGACGAAGGGACCAACCACGAACAAGAGCAAGAGACAATAAGGTGCGAACGGTTGTCGGTTTGACAACGGGACTAAACGTTTCAGAGTAATCGACTCCGGGACGTTGATGAAAACCCTTTGCAACCAAGCGCGCCTTGTATTTATCAATGGTGTTGTCGGGGTTATATTTGATGCGATATATCCATTTGCATCCTATGACGTTGTAGGACGAGTGGGGTTGAACAAGAGTCCAAGTTTCATTTTTTTGAAGGGCTCCAAATTCAGCAAGCATGGCATCACGCCACAATGGGTCGACTAAGGCTTGTTTAGTGGTGTTGGGGAGGCGAGATGGGGGAAGAAGGGTTGCAAGTTTGGCATATTTGGGATTGGGGCAGCGGATGTTGTTAGACAGGCGGGTGTTGTGCTGGGGTGGTAGGGGAGGTGGTGGAGGGGGTGGTGGTGGTGGGGAGGGGGCAACAGGGGCAGTGCGAGGGAGCGAGGGAGGAGGAGTTGGGGAGGCAGCGGGGGCGGAAACAGGGGAAGCAGGGGAAACAGGGGAGGGGGTCTGTCGAGGTGAGGCAGGGGGTGTGGTGCGGGGAGGTGAGGGCGGAGCAGTGGTGTGTGGAGGTGGTGGGGCAGCGGAAGTGAGGATGTCATGGAACCAGTCATGACGGGTGAGGGAGGGTGGTGGTGGGGAATCGGGTGGGAGGAGGTTTGGGTACGGAAAGGTGTGTTCGACAAATTTAACATGACGAGAAACATACACTTTGTGGGTGAGGGGATCGAGACAATAGTATGCACTTTGGGTGGGGGAATATCCTACAAAGACACACGGTTTTGAGCGAGGGTCGAGTTTGTTGGTAGTGTAGGGACGAAGCCATGGATAACAAAGGCATCCAAAGCTTCGGAGTTTAGTGTAATTCGGAGGTTGACCGAAGAGTTTGAGGAAGGGTGAGTCGTTAGCAAGGGTTGGAGTAGGTAAGCGATTGATGAGATAAGTCGCGGTTGTGAAGGCATGGGGCCACAGGGTGGCGGGAAGACGGGCATGGGTAAGAAGGGCAAGGCCGGTTTCGACAATATGACGATGTCGTCGTTCAGCAAATCCGTTTAACTCGGGTGTGTGAGGAGGTGTGGTGAGATGGCTTATGCCGTGGTCATTAAGCGTGTGAGCCATCTTAGTGTATTCCCCCCCGTTGTCGGAAAAGAGTTGTAAGATGGGTCGATTAAAATACTTTTCAACGAGTTTTCGAAAACGAATGAAAACGGTGGTGGCATCAGATTTTAGTTTCAACGGATAAAGCCAAACATATTTAGTAAAGTGATCCACAAAAATAATGTAATATTTAAACGAATCATACGAGACAATGGGAGATGACCATACATCCGTAAAAATTAAATCTAATGGTGCTTTGGAAAGTAAAGTAGAAGATGAAAATTCGAGTTTGTGACTCTTGTGGACATGACAAGAGTTACAATAATCTAAAGACGAAGTACTAGTTTTTATTGAAAAGGCTGAATTTAAATAGCTGAGTATCTTCGACGAGGGATGTCCAAGACGATGATGCCAAGCTAGGTTGTTGGATAGAGTGCTCATGTGTGCGGCCGTGTGAGGAGGGTGCCATTCATAGACGCCACCTTTTGACGGTCCGCTTAGAAGCATCCTAGTCGTGAGACGGTCCTTTATAAAAAAATGAGTGTGTGAGAATTCAAAATAAGCATTGTTATCAAGGCAAAATTGAGAGACCGATAAAATATTGCGAGAAACGGTGGGCACGAAAAGAACGTTATTGAAACTAAGCTTGGAAGCGGTGGAAAGAGGGACATGAAACGAACCTATGTGAGATATTGGAAGGGCCGAGCCATCTCCAATGATGAGTTCATCGCTCCCGTCGTATGGGTTGTGAAGAGCGAGGTTGTCGAGATCGTTGGTAATGTGGTGAGTGGCTCCACTATCAACGAGCCACGGACGAGAGGCGGGAGTGGTGGCAGTGGGGATGGTGGCCGAGTGAGCTTGGGGTTGGGACGAGCGGGAATTGGTGTTGTTTGGTGTGAAGGCGTTGGATTGGGGAAACACGACATTGGGATAGTCGCGTTTGAATTTGTAGCAGGTAGAGATAACATGGCCGGTTGCGCGGCAGTATTGACACTTGCCTTTGAAGGGGGCAGGGGTGTAGGTGTCGTTGTTGTGGTGGGTGGAGGTGTTGGGGGTACGGGAGGTGTTGGAGGTGTAGTTCCGGGAGGGGGCACGGCTGGTAGAGGCGGCATGGGCTGAGGCAGGAAAGGGTGCGGGTGTGGTGTGGTGTTTTTGGGTGAGTTCGAAGTTGATGAGCTTCTCGTGAAGAACCTCAAAGGAGATGGGGTCGTCACGGGCATTGACCGCATCGATGAGGGGTTTGTATGAGGTGTAGTCGAGACCACGGATGATATGAGCGATGATATCTTCCGAGTCCATGGGTTTTCCAAGGATGGCGAGTTTGTCAGTGCACGATTTTATGTTGTGCATATAGTCGGAGACGGTTTGATCAGTGGTTTTGGAGATTGATTTGAGTCGGTCTTTCACTTGAAGGATGTGACCACGAGACGATTTGGCATAGGTGTTGGTAAGGGTGGTCCAAACGTCGTGGGAAGTTGGGGCACGCATAACAATGGCGTGAGTTTCGGGTGAAAGAGTGCCGAGGATGGCTCCCTTAATAAGTTGGTCTTGGCGCTTCCAAGTCATGAAGGCCGGGTTGGGGGCAGTGGCGGTTTTGTCAGCGTCGGTGGGTTTGGCGATGGTTTCGGTGGGGCAAGGATGAGACCCATCGAGGTATTTGAGTAAATCGTAGCCAAAAAGAAAAGACGAAACTTGGTCTTGCCATTGCATAAACGTCAATGGAGTTAGTTTGTGAATCATCGATAAGTTCACAAGGTAAAGTGGGGAGGTTGGTTCGTGAGCGTTGACAATGGTGCTCGACGGACTCGACATGGCGGCCGAGGGTGATGAAGAACGAAGGATTTTCGTGGTTGGTTTTTGAGAAGAGTTTTAGGGTTTAGGATCGGGAAATTCCTGATACCATGTACAACCTCAAAAAAAGTTATAAGTAATTATTTCAATACCTACCTACCTACGTACAATAATCTTATGCCATAATTTGAGGATTATGATCTCGAGGGCAATGGAACTAGATGTTAAAGCAAGTACGGAGTAATGTAAATAATATGCACCCAAAAAAAGTTATAAGTAATTTAAATAAGCTGAAATGGTGTTGGCGCTCAAGCAAGTATGAAGCATTGTTGTAATTGTATAAAAGACTCATCAAAAAGCATTGTAATCTAAAGTAGGGAGTGCTTCGAAGGGAAGGATAGAGTATCATTGTCATACAAATAGGATTTAAGTTGAGTGGGCTCTTCTTTAAAGGAGACTTTATTTGTGTGCATTTTAAGATGCGGAAATAAGGGGCGTTCTCGTTTTATAATGGTGCTAGGGTACACCTTTTTTTTTGTAAGTTTTCTCTTCTCAAATTTATGTAATAATGTGTAGAGTGGAGAATGATAATTCATAAAGAATGACTAATTCCAACATATCCAACCTAGAAGTACCTATGAGTCTATCATCAACTATTTATCGATAAGTGGTATATGTTTTGAGTAGGTCTTGCTTAAGACGGGTCGGATGTTAAGACGGGTATTTTGTGAGAGGAAATGGGTAGAGGGGACAAGGTGGGCTCCCCCCCATGTGCTCTCCACTCACCTTGATGGGTATTTTGTGAGAGAATATGGTATCCGTCTTAAGCTTAAGACGGATACCTCGGTCTGAAATAAGAATTGGTGATATGTTTTAGTTTAGAATTTAAAATCGAGAGCTATGTTGTAAAAATTTCGTTCTTATTATCAGACATATTCCACAAATTTTACAATTTTGCTAAAATTAAGTATATAATCTTGTAGTTATGGACTAATATTTGTAATCAGTTATTCAAGGTTAAGTTCTCAATTCTTTCTAATCCTTTTTTCCGAGCACATTTAACGGACAAAAAATAAACCACTACCAAATAGTGAAAAAGGTCGTGGCGTTATGGTCTTATGGACATAGGGTCGAAGAAACATGAGACTAGAGAAGGGATGGCCGGAGAAAAAAATATACCAAGGAAATGGTCTTTTTTTTTCAGTAGGTCTTGCTTGCGACGGATCGGATCTTGCGACGAATATTTTGTGAGAGGAAATGGGTAGAGGGGACAAGGTGGGCACCCCCCATGTGCTTCTCCACTCACCCTTGATGGGTATTTTGTGAGAGAATATGGTATCTGTCTTAAGCTTGCGACGGATAGTGTCCGTCACAATGAGAATTTGTGTTTTTTTTACCAGCCTTATCGTATACTGGGCTTATTAAGTTGCAATGTTATCCATATTCAAGTTACAAGAGAATTAAATCTGGGCCCAATAAATCAGACTGCAAATAAATTCAATGGGTTTAATTATGGTTTCGCCGTGTTTAGGCCCTTTTTCTAATGATCCTTCTTACTATATCATTTGTGGTCCGTTAAATCTTCTTTTAGACGGCGTTATATAAGGTAAACTTGAATTTTTTTAAAAAAAATTAACTAAGTTTTGAAAACTTGATCCGCCAAGGGGACGAAAGCCCCTGCTAGCCCCCCTAGATCTACTGTTGTTTATATGTACGTCCGTAAGAAGTGAGTCTGCCCGTAAAATTTTGAAGGTGTTAAATTAAGGGAAAATTTCGCAAAAAGAGTCTTAATTTTGCCATTGTTTAGGTAACAACCCCTGAAATATAGAACAAGGAATTTATAATATGTTTATAAAAGATTTCACCTACCATAGTAACAAGACTTTGTATTTTTGGGCTTAAGTGAGGGCAAACTAATGGACCTAAGGGTACACATCCTATCTTAATGAGGGTATATTACGACGGTGGTAGGTTGGATCGTTATACAAAGGGAGTAATCGCCACGTCTAGCCTCAATAGTCCCTACGTCTACCACGGTTTATCATCATTATTTAACAACTTTGTGGATTAAACTAACAACTAATGACATTAGATGATATTTTTGCAAACAGTTATACAAGTGAAGTGTGAAAAGGTAACATTTTCCACCATGGAACTAACTTAAAGTAGCATAAATTATAGCACAAGAGTAGAAAGGACGTGGTGCATGGGACTTCCTATTGTTGTCTTACATACTTGATCATTCTCGACTAAAGTACATTCTACTTTTGTACGGAGTATAAGTCTATCTATCTTGAATTTTCGCAATCGATAATAATTTTAGCAATTGCTAATTCTCTCATCGCGGGTGCTCTCATGGGAAAGTAAACGCGGTTGGCCATATATGCTTCCTTTCCATGAGTAACTCATGATTAAAGAATGAGGTGGGCAACCAAACCACAAAACCACTTGATTATCTTGTTAGATCGTTATGAACGTTATGAACAAACATTATCGATCATAAGATTATATGGATGAAAATAAGATGATAAGAAATATCAAGAAACGAATACATATTTGTAATGAGTTCATTAGTTTTAGACTCCCTCCTATCCACACCAAACTACCCATACACTATTTTAAATCAAACTTGTTAAATATTAACTTTGATTATACATACCTAGTCAACATTTAAAGATTTGTTATAAAAATAGGTTTTGGAAAATTATAATTTCGTCAAAAAAAAAATACTTCATCCACTTCAATTATTTCTATACTAATATATGTGGGTTGTATTTTAATCAGTGTATAAAATTGATTTGAATAGAGGAAGTATATATAAATGAAGAAAAACGTTGTCAAGATATTGTCTCGTAAACCGTGAAAAATTAAGTGGATAGCTTGGTGTGGATAGAAGAGAGTAATTAATAATTACATAAATATACATGAAAAAATACTCTTTATGTCACATTGAATAGTTTACAGTTGATTTATTTTGTAAGAAGAAAAATAAAGTAATTGTAAACTATTATTTGGGACAAAGGAAGTCTTTAGTTATTTGCCTTCACTGTATGACCGTCACAAATAATACTTAAAATTAGAGCTGTCAAGTCTTACCCGATCCGAAACCCAAGCAAAACTTACCCGACTCGAACCTAGAACATGCACTGCAACTAGAAACCGACCCGACCTAGCCCGATGACGACCCGAAGATCAGTGACCTAAACCCGACCCAGACTCGACCCGACATTGTCCCGACCCGATATTGACCCGATTAAATTGATGACCTGACAATTATTAAGCTTAATAATGATCAAAATGAAAGTAATTTATTATTTAAATTGATATGTTTGAATTAATAATGAAATAAATAAACCAAATAATAATTTAAAATGAACTAGATATAATGGTAAAATATTGAAGTATTTGTGATAAAATAACCGGACCCGATAACCATCCGACCCAAACCCGACCCGACCCGGTGTATTATTTGACTCGAAATGACTTGACCCGAACTCGACTGACCCGATACGACCCGATCGAACCCAACATAATCCAATCCGACTTGACCTAACCCAAACCCGACCCGACTGACCCCATTGCCACCTCAACTTAAAATCGAGTTAATCAATAGGCCTAAGTTGGTACTCACAAACTTTATGGATGTTCAAGAAGAATATAATTTTAGCTTTTAATGGCAATTAATTAATTGGATCAAATTAAAGTTTAAAGCAAGTGTCATTTTCATAAATAAAAAAGTCCATGATCATGATTTGTACGATAGATTGTCATAATATCATTTGTGTGGTTTGAAAGTGATGAAGAAGTTTCGTCTCATTTTATAATTATATCTTGGATTTATCCATGTGAAAATGGTGCTTTTTTCATCATATATAGTGCAAGTGAGGCCCTATATATATTTTACTTTCTTAAGTAATTATTATATACTCGTGTTACTTTCAAGCTAAGAAAAAGTCTTGATTTATATTTACTATTAGCAAGCTGGAGGTATTTGAGGATGATGTATGCAATTAGATAAGAAAAAATCAAGAAAGTACCCAAATGATCGATGTCATATATGACTTTGTTTCAACTTGCTAAGACTATTTTAACAGGTTTACCAATATAATAAGAGAATATTTTTAAATTCTATCGAAAAAATAATTGGATTGCTTCCATCAAATTAATCAAGCAATCTTAGGTTGTCCTTATCTAAATACAAGTATACCTTATAATTTATGTAGAATAAAGCTCAAAAGTAAACAACCCTAATAATCATATACTCAAATATCGTTATGTATAATATGACCAGTTATAGATAAACGTTACACAATTTGTAAAAAAGTAATTAATCGAATTTGTAATCAAGATGCAATAATTTTGTACCATCACGACTCACGAGCTTAGCTAAGTTAGCTAGATCTTGATTGAATTGGGTATTTTGAATCATTTTGGTTTCTTTGATTTTTTGATATTGACCTAAATATCTTATCGTGATTTTTAGCTGTCTATGTTTTAAATTCCAACTATATAAAACTCGTGAAAATTTATCACTTAAGATAAGTTCGACAATAAAGTTAGAAAACGGGCCTTCATGTTTAAAACTTTATAAAGCCAGAGAAAATACCGTCATTTTAAAAGTTTATAAAGCTAGAGAACATTCCTTTGTGTTTAAATTTTAGAAGTTTTCGCATTTGGTGGATATGTTATTTAATTCATAAGATCGACACCAAAGCCATCAAGATAATTACTAACTTATTAGTCATAAACTCGTCATGATAGTGTGCCCCCACAATTTTTATGTTTGGCTAGTTGGTTTGTATAAATTAAATTAAATTAAATTAAAAGAAATCAATTAAAATTACAATAAGTCAAAGACGGGTACTATTCATCTAAAGTTTAAGACGGGTCAAGTATTATCAAGTAGGGGTAATAAAGATAAAATTTTTGATATATTCTAGGCAACAAATTGGGTGATTTAGAATGTATTTGACACGTCTTAAGCTTAATACGGATAATATATGTCTAGAACGAGAATTTGTGTTAAAAATAAAAAAACATCTTGACTGCAATGAAAGAAACCCAATAAACAATACTTCGTACAAAATAAGTAGGGTAACACAAATTCTCATTTGTAACGGGTACATTCGTCGCAAGTTTGCGACGGGTCATATATTACCAATGTAGGTAGATAAGACAAAAGCAAAGTGAGAAAAGAAGTTCACGACCCGTGGGCTTTCGACCTAGTCTTCCAGTGGCATGTTTCGGTCCTCTCTCCCTAGGGAATAACATTCTATTTTGTCTTATCTACTCATATGGTAGTACTTAACCCGTCGTAAGCTTTTGATGGATATGCCGGTCAGAACAAGACTTGCTGATACGGTAAATAATTTCACAAATGAGAATGTGGACACATGTTAGGTGGGGTCATTATAAGTTGGCTGGGGTCCATGAAACAAGTTAAGGGTCTTAACGCGTGCCACGTAAGGTCAAAGTCAAAGTTCTAGATATCCTTCTTACACGTGGCATTCTATGGTAAGACCTTTGTGTTTTTAACGGCTATTCCATACCTTGTTACAAATAATCCATGTGTATGTCACGTGATTGGCACCACTCATACACGTTTGTTCCACTCGCCTTTGCCTACTCCTTAACTCATTCACTTATACTCGCACCATAGTTGGTCCTAACTCCTAAGGGCGTGCATAACTCGCACCGAACAAATGTAGTACGGATGAACTAGACCTGGTAAGACGGGTCAATCGGACCGAGTTTAGATCGGATTATTTTGGCTCAGGTCATTTGGATCGGTCGGGTTAAATTTCGGATCGGGTCGGATTATTTCGTATTTCGAGTCGATTTCGGGTGACCTGTTGTCGAGTCATTTTGGATCGGGTCACTTTTGAGTATGGTCATTTTGGGTCGGGTCGTTTTCGGATTAATGACTAAAACGCATCTGAGACATTTGGGTTACTTTAAGTCATTTTGAATTGAATTAGTTATGGATCAATGTCTTTTCCGGTTTGGTTATCTCGAGTCAGGTCAACATTGGGTTAACTAAGGTTCAGTTCAGATCTGGGTTGGGTTGGGTCGGGTCAATTCGGGTATCATGTCATTTTTGGGTCACTTTCGGGTTTTGGGTCAGTCATTTCGAATCGGTCGGACAACCTATCCCGTCCCTGCGTCAACCTCCCTGTGAACACCTCAATCAACAGGTAAATATATTCTAACCCGACCAGGGACCCGTATAACAAAGCCTAAATTAGACTAAGGCTCAAAGGTCTATACATAACCCACTTAAGTAGTTAAGTAGTGTTGAATTTGACAGCCGTGAGATGAAGGCGCGTAGGACATATCCAAAGACGAAGACACCAACGTGTGGTCGGCGTAAAGGAATCCTCTCAATCCTTTCCTACTCATTTATTCCTCGTCAAACTTACCACTTCCTTTTTTTTTCCAACTTCTTTCTGTATATATATTCTCTCTACTTTCCTTTTCTTTCGTTTGAACAACTTTAAAACTAAAACACCTTAAGTCCTTAACAACTCCACAAAATCAAACATTAAAATCCTCATTTTTGTAACATCATTTAGTCAAAACACATCAACTCTATACATTTGACTCTCCTTTTTTAATTCTATATTTCTTCCTTAATTCTATTTCAGGTACTTACCCTCTATTTTTATATTAATCTTCCTTAATTTAATTTGTTTTGATTTGATTGATTGGAGTTATTTTTAATTGTATATGGATTTTATTTTGTTCATCATGTATGTCTGTATCACGTTATCGTATACCCAGTGAAAAAAAAGCGAATTGTCGACACTTCTCTCCCTAAAACATCAAAAAGAGAGTATTTTTATTGGTTAGGATATATAATGACATGTGTTATACGTGGTGTACCTAAGATTAATTATTTGGTTGAATCCACTAAAAAATGATAATTTTGCTTAGGAAATTGTTTGGGAATGATTAATTGATGCATTTTCAAGTTTTTTTAGTATGACTAACCGGAAGTATTCGTTTTAAGCTTAAGAAATGTCAAATATTAGCTTATTTATGTAAATAGGACAAAATCTTGTTATTTCCCAGACATTTCACTTTTGTGTTATTTAGCAGTTGGATTATTATTTGACTCGTTTTAAGAGTGACTTGTGGACGGATTAAATCATTAATTCATGTACGTAGTTATGTGGTAATTGTATTACTAGTGATTGTTTTAGGATAAAAGGGAAAATTTAAGTTTGTGCTTTGATTCTAGGTATTTTAGAGGCGGTAGGTATTGCCTAAGACCGTCTTAACTTAAAGCTTCTTACAGGTCGCAATCTCCTTTTCATTTCCACCTTTAGTTTAATCAATTGTGTAAGGCGTCGTGAGTTAAGATGGTGTTAAACAAGAATTGGTGATTTTGTGGAGTGTTGTTATCACTTTTCTTTTAATTTTCTCATGTTTGATGATTTACAAAGGGAAAAATGGAGAATTTTGGAGTTTTATCTATTTAGGGGAGAGTTAGAAGGTAAAATACTTGTGGATTATTCTTCAAATAGCGGAGTCTAACCCCTTTCATAGTTACATGCACATGTCTAAATGAGTCGGAGTTGAGGGTGTATATAACTATATATATTTATAGAATTGTCAGGGTGAGGGGGTATCTACTATCAACAATTCTAGGATTGTTTAAGTCGACGGTGCTTCTTAGCCGGTTACAATTCGAGTTATTTTGGTGGCGTCTAGTTGATTATTTTTGGCTTGGTATGTGACTGGGATCCAGTGTCTCATTTTGAAAACATGTTGTCGGGTGGGTTGTTTACTTGTATACTTGTATTTAGTCATGTTTTCCAAGTTTCTGGTTCTTTGAGGTAGAGACGAGGGACAAGGGACGAGATCTAAACTGCAATCATTTCTCCTTGTGGTTATATGTACATGTCTTGGAAGTCGATTCCTGAGTCGTAGAAATGTTCTTCGCTGGCAGCTGAATTTTCCTTAATCCGAATACTAATGTATATCCAATATTTCAATGGATTTATTCAGTCCACTGATTCTCGAATATTATTCTCTGCTTGTTCTACATTGAATTGTTTATTTAGTCAACAAATTACTAAAGACAGTGAATCGATTGTTTAGAAATACTAAAAAGCTTATGCTATGTGGATGTTGCAGGTGAACGCTGGAGTTACCACGAATTAAGATAACCGCGTAAGAGTTAAGGCTTTCTTTTCTTCAATTAAAGAGAAGCCTACATTGAAGCTGTGTAGCTAATGTTATAGCATGGACTCGCGCCAGCTCTACGGATACAGTGTTACTGGTACCGACTCCACTTATATCTCACCTCAGCGTACTCCTTCGCCGCTTCCAAATAAGTTATTTGGAGCTTTGAAATTCAATCTTCGAGATTCCCCGACTTCACCTTTCTTGACTCAATTCGACTGTGATACTCACACTACATTGAGTGACAGTAAAGAGCATCACAGCTCAACGGATTCTTTATCAGTCAAAAGCCCGTCTTGTAATTCACCCCTAGAAACCAACAGCTACTATCATGGAGTGAATTCAAGCCCGTCTGTTGATTCCGCTCACGGTGTTGTTGTTCGGTCTGTTGACTATGGAGTCAGCATGAAACATGCCCTTCTGGAGCTTGAGACTGCGCTTATGGGGGATGAAACTACCGGTAGTACTAATCCGTCTATGGGTGAAAGTCGGCAACCTTACATTGCGAGTCAAAGGTCAAGGTCTTGGAGTCGGGACCCACAAGGGGGTCAAGGTCAACTCCAGTCATCTTCGACCTCTGGAGGGAGAAGATCGGAAGATGAAGGTCAAAGTGAGAAACGCCATAAGGCGATGGATAATATGCCAGCTGGTAATCTAAAACATTTACTGATCGAGTGTGCTAGGGCTTTATCGGAGAATAGAATCGAAGATTTTGAGGATTTAGTAGAGAAGGCTAGAAATGAAGTATCGATCTCGGGAGAGCCAATCCAACGACTCGGTGCGTATATGATTGAAGGACTTGTGGCGAGAAAGGAGTCGTCAGGAACTAACATTTATCGGGCTCTTCGGTGCAAGGAACCGCTAGGCAAAGACTTGCTTTCTTACATGCACATCCTTTATGAAATATGCCCGTACCTCAAGTTCGGATACATGGCTGCCAATGGAGCTATAGCTGAAGCATGCAGGAATGAGGATCGGATACATATAATTGATTTTCAGATTGCACAGGGTACACAATGGTTGACTCTCTTGCAAGCCTTAGCAAAGAGACCTGGTGGGGCCCCCTATGTTAGAATCACGGGTATCGACGATCCTATATCAAAGTATGCTCGGGGAACTAGCTTGGACGCCGTTGGCATGCGCTTAAAAGCCCTCTCCGAGAAACACCAAATACCAGTTGAGTTCCATGCGATACCAGTTTTCGGCCCTGATGTTACTCGGGAAATGCTTGATGTTCGACCCGGGGAAGCCTTGGCTGTGAATTTCCCGTTGCAACTCCACCACACCCCGGATGAGAGTGTCGACGTGAACAATCCAAGGGACGGTCTACTAAGAATGGTGAAATCGCTGAACCCGAAGGTAACCACTTTGGTAGAGCAAGAGTCGAACACAAATACTACCCCGTTCTTGACTAGGTTCATAGAAACACTGGAATACTACTCTGCAATGTTTGAGTCGATTGACGTAACGATGGGAAGGGACAGAAAGGAGCGGATTAGCGTGGAGCAGCACTGCTTGGCTAAGGACATCGTCAATGTTATTGCCTGTGAGGGAAAGGAGAGGGTAGAACGTCCCGAACTTTTTGGAAAGTGGAAGTCGAGGCTTACTATGGCCGGTTTCCAACAATACCCTCTGAGCTCATACGTGAATTCGGTGATTCGAGGTTTACTAAGGTGCTACTCTGAACATTATACATTGGTGGAGAAAGACGGCGCTATGCTTCTAGGCTGGAAGGACAGAATGCTGATTTCGGCTTCTGCTTGGCACTGATCTTGGTTCTTGAGACTCATACTTGGAGAACATAATAGACAAGTTTATATAGAGGCAGTAGATGGTTTTTTTAATTCTTTCTCGATAGTAGTGGGACGGTAACCCTCAGCCGAGGCGAGGGTGGTCGAGGCGAGGGTGGTCTTTTTACCATTGTTGTTGTACAAGTAGTTGTCCTTTCTTTGGTGTCTACATGATAATGTAACTATAGGCAAATTTTATGAACTGACAGCAAACGCCTTGTTCTCTGTACTTACGAGTTTTTTTCCGACATTTATAGAGTTTCTGTACTTCCGAGGTCAATTTATATATCCATGAATAATTGGTTTAGTCTGTTTAAGCTTTGTTTGCCACTTGGTATTTGGCGTGTGAACTCCAGGTTGTGCATCGTTTTCGCAGCTTGAACGCTGATGGTATGAGCGATTAACTCGAGGAGATGAAGAGTGGGTTAGAAGGCGACAAGGAATGATCACAGGGGGGCATGAAGTTGGTTCTTGCTTTGGGAAGATGAACGGAGTCGTTGTGAAGGGTAAAAGCATGCAATCTCGGTGCTTGGTACTCTAATGGCAAGATTGTTACGATTGAGTTACTAAATCCGGTTAAATGAAAAGTGTTGATTATTGCTCCGATTGTCAATCTGAGATCAATAAATTGTACAGGTGAAACATCATATTGAGTCAATTTCAGCCAACATTCGGTCTATCAAATTTTATTAGCTTTAATTCGAGTTTGAGTTGGCCTATGAGCCCTTACATCAATTGGTAAACTGTTGATTTAACGTAACTAGAGGTTATCGACTTTGGGTAATGCAGTAATGTTAAAACTATTGAGTAAGAGTTTTGCCACCCATATGGTCCTATTCTTCTCGAATCTAAACAAAATTGATTGGTGTACGCCAAAAAAGAATCTCGTTCACTAAATTTTTATCATTTGATTAAAATTGTACACAAATATACGAATTTCGTGAATAATAAGAAGTATTATAAAACGATTTTACAAAAGTATTACTATGAGGAATGTATACTACTCAGAGAATTGGGCCATAATGAATCCATGTAGAATCTATCCCATGCTACGTTTAGTAGCAATCAAGCCCACTCAATGTTATCTATGCATGTTACCGAACTAAAGTCTAGTCCATTAAAGATTAGCCTATTCAATTTTCAACAACACGACCACCTAATCCCACGATCCACCAGCATGCTCTTCTTCACAGTTCGACGAAGGTTGCGTTAACTGTCGGTAGAAAATACTCCTGATTAATAAACAAAAATCAACAATCATTTTATCAAAAGCTTATGTGAGCATGTGACTTATGTCCACTAGACGTCTAGGCCTAAAGAGGGTTTGGTTTTGAACAAAATAAAAGAAATGAATTAGTAAGAGATAGCAAGGGCGCTCTCCCTTCAACGCTTGAAATTTTCGAAGTTTTTAGTTAATTTTTTCGAAATTTTTTCGAATATACCTCATGTCTTAGTCATTTGCCCCCCTTAAATTCAAATCCTGCCTCTGCCGCTGATGAGACATATCAACTTGTCATAAGGGCCGATTCACAAGTACTTGCCCAATATTTGACGATTTTGTTTCCATGTAATCTAGTATATCACCTTTTGGTACCCTCTAATTTATTTTATTTCAAATGTGGTTTGTTTTATAACAATGTTATTAATGTTTGTTAAAGTTTCTAATATTTGATTTAGATTAACAAGGACTCAATTCAAGTTGGAATAATCGTACCTTTTGGAAGAACGCTAATTTCTTGTATTAAACCGTTTTATACCCGTCTCTACTTTTCCATGTTAAGGACGTCAAGTCTTTATTATACGATTTTACAATTGTTTGATTATGAAACCGGAAAATTGATATTGCAAATTCAAATGTGTCAGTAACTTGAAAACCTTTCATTCACTATTTGTCTGCCATGTTGAAATACTTCTTGGCATTGCCTACTCACCTTTAGTTCACTAGCCCATCCTTGTGTACCTCGTGGCTTAGATAATGTTAACTGAAGTTAGGACCATTTCGGCCTCCGGTCCACACCGTGTCTACTCACGTAAATGGCTAAACTACGATATCACTACACACGAGTTCGTACGACATGAAATTCTCAATCATCTGTTGAATAATCCAATTTCAATGCTTTGAAATAAATTTGTCTCGTTAAATCTAATGAAATTGCATAATGTAAAAGTAGTTTTACACAATCACCAACTTACAACAAGTATCTCTAAATACTCCGTACCAGATACTAAGAGATTGTTCTAACTTAATCAGCAAACTCGAGTTTGAATCCTAATACTGCAACAGTATTAAAACCCGTAAGTGCGATCATCCAATTCGTACTAAACTCAATAGAAAACAACCTATTTGAAAAAAAAAAACCGGAAAATTCACCTGGTACCCCCGAGGTTTGCCATTTTGCACGAAATATCCAAAATTTTGATCTAGAAAATTTTAAGAGGTCATAACTCGTGTTTACGAGATCACAAAGTAACGATTTTTTTTTTCAAATCGATCGTCTTTTCAAGTACTACGATTTGAAAAAAAAATTTGTCGAGTTCGGAATTCGTAACCAAGAGATATGCTCGCTCAAAGTTTGTTCGGTCAAAAAAACTTTGACATGCAATAACTCATAGCTACGGGATCAAAATACAATAATTTTTTTTTCAAATCGTAGTTCTTTGAAAGATGATCGATTTGAAAAAAAAATCGTCACTTTATGATCTCGTAAACACGAGTTATGACCTCTTAAAGTTTTCTAAATAAAAATTTTGGGTATTTCGTGCAAAATGGCAAACCTCGGGGTACCATGTGAATTTTCCGAAAAAAAAATAACAACAGATTTAAGATACCTAGTCTAATATTACGCCATTTTCTTTTGGTACTAATTTGACCATAAATCAAACACCAACAACCTACACGATATATTTGAGTGCATCAATTTAACCATAAGTCAAACACATGTTTTTTATTCACTCCAAATTTTAACTAAAAAGTAAAAACATCATCAACTTATTATCCTTCACCTACACTTACAACGAACACAATCCTATACGGCTATACTCCTATAAATACACAAATATACATTCTTTCTACCCATAAAAAAAATACACAATTGAAAAAAAAAAAAACTTTATTACAATTTTTTTTGAAATTTCTCGAAAATAAAAGTATGCCTTCGGCATCGCTTCTCCCCGGTATCGCGGACTTTCACCAGCCGTTGATATCCGAAAACAATGGCAAATCGAATGATTCCGAAAAACTTAGCATAGACGATATGCTACAAAAACATTGTGGCGAGTTCGGGCCATGGCAACTCCGACACTTCGTATTAACAAGCCTCGCGTGGGCATTAGAGGCATTTCATACAATGGTTATGATTTTTGCGGACCGTGAGCCCGACTGGCGGTGCATTGGCACTGCCTGTCCGGCTGAGGCCCCACTTTGTAGTTTGTCACCAGGCTCGTGGGAATGGTCTCACGGGCCTGGTGCGTCTACTGTTTCCGAGTGGGGCCTCTTTTGTGACGATAAATATAAGGTTGGATTAGTTCAAGGCTTGTTCTTCTTTGGATGCATGATAGGTATGCATTACTTTGATTTTCTTTAATTTACTATGATTATTTAAGGCGACGTTGATGCTGATAGGATTTGAACTCGTATTATAAATATCATCGACTAAACTAAGTATTTACTAAGTTATATTTACTAAGTTATAAATACCATGCTGATGCTGATAGGATTATTTACTAAGTGAATTAACATCTAGTTATATTTTAATAATTATTTGGTTATATTTGTTTTATTATTATTAATTGTAATTTATGAAGTTGTTTATGTGTTGGATCTTTTAAATTATGTCGACTTGTGTGAAGAGTCACGTTATAATGTGACATAGTTTAAAACTGTTAGCGTGGAAAGAGCTCTCATGTAGTCATGTTAGTGTGAAACTATATGCAAAGATCACGGATTCACGGTTATTTATTTTTCAATGTACTCTTTTATTAATTTTTATGTTCCCTTCATTTCACTCAGTTAAATTTAACATTTTTACCGTACTAATTCTCATTTAAGATGACATTATTTGTCTTAAATTCAAGACTGGTCAAATATTACTAAATAGTGTCACTTTTATTTGTGAAAGACGGCTTAACTTAAATAAGATAAGATACCCGTAATATTTATTTTAGGTACCTGACTATGACCTACTTATATACGAATTACGAAGTAACCCGGAAGACCTATTTTATATAAGATGGTTTTACCCAGTATAGATTTTAGAACTCTTATATTATATGGCTAGTCTTTCCGTCCTACTATTTTTAGTAAGACAGTATGCACTCGTAAAGTCCTTGCTCTATTAGTCTATGACTCCATGACTATGATGCTCACGTGAGACGTGTTACTAAAAACTCCAATTAAACATAAATTACGCAAATAAACCTCGAACTAAATTAGAACAAATAATTTTTCATTTATATTCTAGTGATAGTTTTCGGGGTGCTTTCTTCTCTAGTTAAAATCATTTGTTTATCTTTGCTAAAAGTACCCGCATAAAAAATATAAACGTAAATAAATAACTGAGACGGAAAGAAAACAAATTTTTTAATGGCCGAGTTAATAAAATAACAAGGTGGCTATGGATATAGTCAAATAACACATGCTGTGTCTTGGCTGTGTTATAGATGTAGATTGCTACTTTCTAAGGCAACACCACGACTATATCTAGAAACTAAGCGTTACAATATATTATTCCATATTTAATTGTTATAGGTCAGGACACCTTGAAGATACTCTACCAAAAATCCAAAATCCAAAATTATAATATAATAAGATATTTCGAGTTTAAAAAATAATTCCTACATTGTCAGGAATCACTCGATGCAGGGACGTTTCCAGGATTTGGTTGATCAATGCATAACATTAAAGAAGCGTCGGAGTTACGTTGTTTACAATGACAAATCCGATTCTATGCTAATAATTTTTTACGTGATCACATCTTTTGGCCAATATAGCTAATTATTTCAAGCTATTCACCAAAATAACCAAATAACCATTTTATTTACCATGATGTACAGTGGCGGAGCCAGGATTTGAATTTAGGGGGGGCGAAAAATTTTAGGGGGGGCGAACGACTTATTTCATAAGGTACTTTTAAAAAATTTCGAAAAATTTCGCTAAAAACTTCAAAAATTTCAACCGCCAGGGGGTGCGACCGCCCGTGCTAGCCCCCCCCTAGCTCCACCACTGATGATGTATATGTTTCTTAATTATGTGTGTATTTGGCCTAACTTTTCAAAATGTTGTTTTGGTAAGAAATAAATTGGTCAAACACATTTTTAAAGATTAAAAAATATATAAATTAGATTCTTAAAAGCTCAAAAATCATTTTTTCACCCTTAAAAATAGAACCACCAATTTGTTCTAGATTTTTTGAAAACCACTTTAAAAAAATTAAAAATTTGAGAAATTAAAAACTCATTTTTAATTAATTAGGTCAAACATGCTCTGCCTAGGATTATACCTATTTTTTAGCGAGGGGTATATATGGATGCATCTTGCATCCCCGCTATAAACGTCCCAGCCTTAAGGGCGGAAATTCTCAACATGGAAATTAAGACGAAAGTCGTTTAATATTTTAAAGGTTGTTATATCCCGCCTTCTTTTAAATTGCACTACCATAATACATACATACGTTACATCCTTCTAATAAAACGTTAGAAGTCACTTTAATGAAGCTTTGTTTTCCTTCAGTCTTACATTTCAGTAAGGCATGTATGATGTGCCCATCCACTTCGAACGTTATTTCTGTCAATAATCTGTATATATCATATATGTGCGTATACGCATATCATAAAAGAGGACAAATTCAATTTCTTCCCTTATAATAACATAATAATAATAAAAAAAAAAGTTTCTTGCATCATTACATATATGTCACTCAACCAATGAGCAAGTAGATTAACTGACAAGAGGTTAGTTATTCTAACTGAACCAGAAGTTTCGTGTTCAAGCCCTGAAAATGCGTTATCTAATGTTAAAACTCATGAGGTGAGCTTTGCCGTCGTCCTAGTAATTCTACCCGGCTCGAATTCAGAATTAAACTGAATAGTCTACACTAAAACAAAAAAAAATACATATATGCCACTCAAATAGCCATGGTGTTACTATCTCTTTACTAACAGTAGGTCTCCCTTGTGACGGGTCGTACCTTGCGACGGGTTTTTCCTCTAATAAAATGGGTAGAGGGAACATGTGGGGCACCCCCATGTGCTTCCCCTTTTCCCTTAAATGGGTCATTTGTGAGGGGAAGTGGTACCCGTCGCAAGCTTGTGACGGATACTGCCCGTCACAAGAATTTGTGCTTTACTAAAGTCTTTAAGATGCTACCTTGTACAAAGTTTTTTTAATGGCATATTCCTTTGTACCATATCTTTGTTTGGTCCCAATTTTATTAACTTATCTAGTTATCTAGCCTTTTGTGACTGTAAATTTGTTTTATAGAACTTCTCGTGGGGGTTGACTTAGTCAATCGAGTTCGAAAGCTCAAAATATACACAAATTCTCATTTGTGACGGATACTATCCGTCGCAAGCTTAGGACGGATACCATATTCTCTCACAAAATACCCATCAAGGGTGAGTGGAGAAGCACATGGGTGCCCACCTTGTCCCCTCTACCCATTTCCTCTCACAAAATACCCGTCGCAAGATCCGATACGTCGCAAGCAAGACCTACTGCAAAATATATTAAGGCCCCGTTCTTTTATACTGTAACTCTCTGAATTGAATTTAGAGAAGTTAACTAAACTTAGTTAAACTTAAAGAGTAAAAATAAAAGAAAATAAACCGAACTAATATCCTAGTATAAGATACTCCGTATAAGAATTGAAGCTGAATTGAAGTGAATTAAGCTGAAATTATTAAGTGCAAAATAACCTAATCTAAAGCTCTCTTTGATTCGATCCTAATTTATTTTATTATTGTTGTGTACCCGTGTCTAAAATGAAAATTTTTATTTTTCGGAAAAATACCCTATTCGCCTATATATGTTAACAAAGAGCAGTAGGTCTTGCTTGCGACGGATCGGATCTTGCGACGGGTATTTTGTAAGAGGAAATGGGTAGAGGGGAGAAGGTGGGCACCCCCCATGTGCTTCTCCACTCACCCTTGATGGGTATTTTGTGAGAGAATATGGTATCCGTCTTAAGCTTGCGACGGATAGTGTCCGTCACAAATAAGAATTTGTGAACAAAGAGGCCGACGTCCTTATAAGATAATTCTTCCCAAACTTTAGATTAAATATATAAAAAGTTGGACTCCAAAGTGATAGGATGTGGTTAAAGAGTTGGATGATAAAAAGGGACACGTCTTTATCTAGAACAAAAAAAGTGAGACGGGTGTAACCAAATAAAGAGAAAGTAGTTTTTGGTGGCATTCTTGTATGGCAGCTCACTGCTCACTTATATTTCTAGTCACTACTTGAACATGCATGTTTGCTTGTCCTCATCTTTCTTTACCCCTATGACCTCTCAATGAATATTTTTAGGAGCGAGTTTAGTATAAAACGGTTTTACACAAAGTTACTCAAAGATACTGTTAAGCGAATCTAAACAGGATCATATTGCTTGGTGGATAAATAAGCCTGTGTATAACCGGCTTATACAAGTATATTTATAAAAAATATGAAATTTTTTAACCGCGCCTGACTAGAGCCTGGGTTGCAAAACAATACCACTCCACTTGACTCATTGAACCTCGTGTTAGAGTATAAAATCATTGATTGGGTCTCAATAATTACTTAAGGTTTTAGTTGAAATGACTCATCTGACACATTGATAATTGGAAGGGATTGATAAGTACTCAAGTAACTAGTGATAAGGATGACTCGTAAATGACCCGATTATGTTAGTTGGGGTTAATCCAAATGACTATGTTTAATGGACAACATTTAGAATCCGAAATGACCTGATTTGTACTCGAGTTTTGTTTGAAGTTGGTTTATTTTAGAATGTTCATTGGAGACTCGTGATTAAAGCTTGTATCTAACATGAATTGCCTGTTAGACAACAATCAGAAGAATCATGGCTTGATAAATTTGTCATAAATTCTTGAATATCTATCATTCTGCTCTTTTTTTTTGCAATAGATTCGTATGGTAGACCTCGAATGAAGCGATTTTTTTAATGTATATGCATTGGTTGATTTCAGGGGCAGGAATATTCGGCCATCTTTCGGATTCATCTTTAGGAAGGAAAGGATCATTAGTTGTTGTATGCATAATGAACGCGATTCTTGGATGTTTAACAGCCTTTGCTCCAAACTATATCATCTACACCCTCCTACGGTTCTTGACAGGTCTCGGTGTTGGTGGAGTGGGTCTATGTGCATTCGTTCTGGCCACAGAACCCGTTGGGCCAACCAAACGTGGGGTTGCCGGTATGTCAACCTTCTACTTTTTCTCTGGTGGGATAGCCATGCTCTCGGGTATTGCCTACATTTTCCAATCATGGCGGGCCCTCTACATCGCGTCTTCTATTCCTTCAATCATTTTCATTGCAATGGTAGCGCCGTTCCTATGGGAATCTCCTAGGTGGTACCTAGTAAAAGGGAAAACAAAGGAGGCAATGAAGGTTATGCATAGTATGGCTCGATGTAACGGTAGGAACATTCCTCAAGGGGTCGAGTTAATGCTTGACGATGATTCTAGTACTAAAGATGACGGGAATTTATCAGGAGAACGAGAAGAAATCACAGGGTCTTTGATAGACGTGCTTAAAACGCCTCTCACAAGAATACGGCTCTTCCTAGCCGTGGCTATAAACTTCTGCTGTGCACTTGTGTACTACGGACTTAGCCTAAATGTCGTAAATTTGGACACCAATTTATACTTAAATGTGTTACTCAACGCTATTGCGGAAATGCCAGCTTTCACAATAACCGCGATTTTGTTAGATAGGTTTGGGAGGAAGCCCTTGACGATAGGGACAACATGCTTTAGTGGAATTTTCTGTTTGTTCGGAGCTTTGATGAAGAACTACGGTACATGGAAAATTCTAAAGATGGTTTGTGGGATTTTCGGGATATTTGGGATGGCAGGGACCTATAACTTATTGTTCATCTATACAGTCGAGTTGTTTCCGACTGTAGTAAGAAATGCGGCGTTAGGTTGTACTACACAAGCGTCTCAAATGGGCGCAATCTTAGCTCCGTTTGTGGTGGTGATGGGTGGTGGGTTGCCCTTTGCGGTTTTTGCAGTTTGTGGATTTGTCGGTGGTTTGCTTGCGGTTTACTTGCCTGAGACGTTGAACCGTCCCCTGTATGATACGATGAACGGTATGGAAGAGGGTGAAGCTGATTGGAGTAATGCATAGGTTTTTGGTACTACTAAAAGAGTTCTCAAACTTGCTTGTAACAAAGTAACAATGCTAAAGTGGATCCCTTTGGTATGTACAGCCCTGCATTTCCCTGATCGTTTGCTTCATTAGATCAATTTCCAATGAAAAAATCCACCATTTTGCAATTGATCTAATATGAAAAAAATTTGTTGGCTGATACAAATATTCTCTTTTAATAGGGAAGTCATCGTTGTCAAACAAAAATATGAAAAAAAAATAGGGAGGTCGTGTAAGCAGTTTCCTCGAGGATTTATAATGGTCTTTACATTACACGATCGCCAAGCAACGAAGTTATGTTTTAACTCAGTGGTAATCAAACCCCTGGATTTAAGGTCAGAAGGTGAACTCTTTACTATTATGGACAAACCTTGTTGGTATAATTGATCGTATGTTATGTACCAGAAAACCTTAGAGAAAATTGATAAATATTACCTACATAACTTTTTGTTATTTTTTTCCAGAATTGCAAATTCTGACTTGAGCAGTTGAGCTTAGCTAAAGAGTTACAGCCCAAGGTAATAGGGCCGGCCCATTCCTTAGCCATTTTAATCCCTTGCCTATAATCTGTTCTTATCTTTTTAACTACGTATACTACTCCCTCTTAGTCGGTCATTTCTTCCTCTTTCCTTATTAGGTAAGTTGAGTTTTCTCCCCTCTTTCCCTTTTTGGATGTGGGGTAGTGTGTTTTGTGTAGTCTAAATTCATTTCTATGTGGGGTAGTGTGTTTTGTGTGGTCCAAATTCATTTTCTTAATTTTTGTGTAAAAGAAAAGGGGAAGAAATGAGTGATTAGGAGAGAGTATATATTATCAATAAGTCTTGCTGAAGACAGAATATGGGTCACATTTCGTCACAAGTTGAAAACGGCGTAAATGTGACCCATTTAAGGCAAAACGTAACCAGAACAGTTTTCTAAGCTATAACATATTAACATGTAGTCACGAGAAATGATCACATTTGTCGTTAGAACGACGACATTTGGCCCGTTTTCAGATTATGACGAATAGTTTCCGTTTTCAATGAGAATTAATGATATACTTTATAGTCAATATTTCATTAGGATCTTGTAAAACTGTTTTACGAAAATTGGAAGGAAAGATGAAAGATACGAGTCACGTTTATGTGACTCATATCTTAAACAATATATTTCCTTCGATTTCAAGTTTTGGTCTAGTCGTAATTGCTAACGTAGGAAGCTGTTTGAGTTAGCATTTAGCAATGACGTTAAAATATTGTGAGCGCCTCCTACAAAATCCACTGATTATGCTTAGCATGATATTCTTTTGAAAAGTTCAAGTTTTTAACATGAAAACTGAAAGACACAAAATTTCGTTATTTAGAGTTCTATGAATTAGCCCGAAAATCACTTCCGGGATGTTATTTAACCTATACTGCAGATATTTTATGACTTTTTATTAATGAAATAATTTGCCGAATATATTGGAGAAGCAATTGATTGGATCCTCTACGTGGGGGAAACCTTGATGTTGGCATATGAAAGAGGGAAATGGTACACTTTTGAACGGACCAAATGACCAATCTGTATAGATTCACAAGCCAATTCTATAGATTCGAATCTAATTTTACTCACGTGCACAAAATCTTCCATTTTTGGCGCTTTCAATCACTTTCAAAGATATTCATTCAACCCTTCTAAAGCCATTAATTACAAAGGAGATTTTTCCAAATCTATGAAAATAGATCGTTTCCAAGATAATCATCTATTATGCAATATGGCCATAATATGAGGAAATGTCTTAAAACATACGGATTTGATAAAATAATACTCGTAATGTAGATGGAAAGATCATTACAAAGTATGTCAGCTGGAATGTTCATCTAGAGCATTCATATAGGGAAGTGAATAAGGTGAGTGATTGGCTTGCCAATCAAGGGGTGAATTCTAGCACAACACCAATTCATCAAGATGAGCCTCCTGATGGGCTCCGCACTATTCTTCGTGAGGATATTTTTGGGGTACCACCCCATGTGTTATTGCTACTTAGTTTTGTTTTTTGGGCTTGCCCCTCTTATGTACCAAAAAAAAAAATAGAATGATACTCGCACAAATGAAACGGGTTTAAACTATTCTGTATATATATACCCAGTTACTAATTAACGGGTAATGATAAATCTACTATTGTTTCTACTAATGTTACTTAATTTGTAAGAGAATGAATAAGATACTCATATAATTAACTTGTATTTAAAAAGGTATTAAATAAAACGGTATTGGATTTATCATCGGCCTAATTAAATTAGCAATGAGCATTGAGGAACATAGAAAAAAAAACAGAGCATTGAGAATATGACCTGCTTGTATCCGTTTCATATACCCAAGACTCTTAAGTTAAAATTTAGAACTGTTGAATAAAATACGGTCTGATAAACATAATGTTTATTAATGATTCAAGTTTAGGTAAAATAATGTGTACAATTTCGAGAAATAGTCAGTAAGATTATATTTAGTTGAACTTTTTGATGAGTGTGATTTAGGGTGAACGATATACCTTATTTTTGAATTTGATCCAACATGCAGTTCAAGTTAAAACAAACTTTGATCTTTAAGACTTTAAAGTGTAAATTTTTTATTTAAATTGGTTATTTATACTGAATTTTTTATTTTATTTTCGATCAAGTAACTATAGCTAAAGTTTTATGGTTTGACTTAAATTGGTTCATTTCTACAAATTTTCGTCAATAATCAATACATCATTTTAGGTCTCAGTTAGCTAAGGAGTACAGTACTCCGATCCGTATTAAACTTGTATTCTCTAATTTATTTACTCGGCTTTCGGTTCATGTCTAACGTTTATACAAAATGTACTCAAATAGTTCACACCATGCTGCATGCATTCATGCTAAACATCACTTTTCAATTCATCAATATTTCAATTCCATTCCATAAGAAATACTCATAACTCTTAAGATACATGCATTACATCCCCTTTGTGAAGTAGCTAAAGCATTGCTTAAACAAAGCCTCCTTGCTGAAAATATGCACCAACATAAGGGACGTTATGCGTTGTTGTTCCACCCAAATAATGTGACTACTTTAAGTTTTGGATGAAAAGCATTTCTATGTCTCATCAAAACATGAATGGTGCAACAGAGAAAGCAGGGATCACCATCGGAAGAGGTTCGCGGCTGCATGTCAAACACATTTAACAACAACATTAAATAACCTGCTCGGGTTAAATAAAGACGGTTAAATTTCGTACGGGTAGTAGTCTTAAAGTAGAAAGTAATAAACTTATAGCTGCATCGGGGTAACTTAAAATTAAATAACAATTACCCGTGAAAGTAACCTTAAATTATCTGAAATATAAGATTTTTAAAAACAGCATCATTTCCTTCTATATCAAATTGAAAATTAAAATAACAATATTTGGAGACATCTCTTATTACTTTATCCGTTAATCTAACATCTGTTAATATGCTAATATTATCACTATTAAGACTTAGCTAAATACTACTCTAGTCTATTTTTTTGTTTACCTTGATGAAACTTCTTATAATTATCCACAATCCAAACATCACCAACAAATCAACAATCATATACAATATACTAAAATACTTGCAATTATTTGCTAACTACCTTAATTACTTGACTAAACAATTCACAATATTCCTACCAATTCCAACCCACTTATATTGAGAAATGACTTGATCAAGCACTATCTATAATAATTATATAGCCATGATTGAGATTAGATTATTTTAGTCTTAAATTACTATATCACGTGAAAATAAATTAGACTATGAACAATTAAATTGTTGCCACATGGCATATGCATATTAACTCCCATTAAATTTGGACATTATTTTAATAACTAGAATGCTATGTACACCTAATGTATTGTTGTAGTTGAAGTAGTGACCAATTATATTTTGTTGTCTCCTAAAAAAACAAGATTGCGAATCAATTAACATCAACGTCAATTTATTTAGCATGGAATTAATAATTTTAGAAGGTGAGACGAGTTTGTCATGAGAGTGATAGAATTCAAATTTCATCATATCAATTCAAGTATCCTAATCTCAAATTTGTAGGACGTGGGTTAATTAATTATACACGTATTATCGTCGTAAGACGATTGGTCTTATCCTAATATTAAAGTTAAGATTTATGGAAGTTTATTGTACATAATAATCTTATTATATTTAGGGAATGATGTATTATAAGTAGAGATATTGACTCGTCTCTTTTATGCACGGCATGACACTGGAATGGGTAAGACTGTCCTTAGAAAATCTACTACGAAATATGGTAAGTGGAAAAAAAAATTGTAATATTTTCCAATTTACAAAGAGTTGATTTTCGAGTTATAATCTAGAGTTGTAAATTTCGATGAATTTTTTGAAATTATGGCGGCTGCAGTTTGTGGGTTTATAACATTATTATGGCTTAATGGTACAAAAATGTTAAAAATAAAGGTGAATAAATGATTAAAATAGAGAGCGTATTTAAGAATTTCTTATTATTACGATTAATGGTAATAAAGATAATGATTAATCTTACAAAAACGACTTTGATTTCAAGTATTTTCAACCAAAATATTCAATCACATCTAATGTTTTAATTTAATAAAATTAAACTAGTCTTGCACTTACATAAAGTTTTAAACAATTATTTGTCAATTGAAGTAACTACACGCAACTACGCAAGTACGTTTCTATCTCAAAAAATGTTAAAAACAAGATTATAAATTTATAACCCCCTAATATCTCCTTATGACTTAACTACGCGTTATATAAGTTTAACTTGTACGAGTAACAATCTAGCCATAAACCATCCTTTACAAAAATTATGTTTCAAATAATTGTAAATAATACGATTAAACAAATAAAAAATGTTATTTGTTCAGTCGTATTATTTACAATTTTAAATTTTAACAATTGTTGAATATTTATGCATTTAATAGTATAACATGCCCAGGTAACAAAGCCGTACAATTTTGCGCAAGTTTAGAACTAGTTACCAGGTTGGATGTGTAACAATACCTGAAATCATAAGAGCGAGAAGGACCGTTGACCCGAACCGAAGACGTACACCGGTTCACATTCGTCTTAGAAGCCTGTGGTCGAACCGGCTGAGCCACCGGTCGACTGACATCTACCGGTTTCTTCATCTCTGGCACCGCGGCAACAGCGTTGTCTTCCGTAATAGCGAAAAGAGATGGCTCCCAGTCCTCCGACGAGCCCCTCCCTGACGATTTTCTCCTCTTACGGCGGCTGACACTCGTTGACGTCGGGGTCATTTCCGTGTTACATGGCTGTGGACTCGTAACGCAACAGGATACGTATTCAATAAATTTCATTTTCGAGTTCAGTTAGTTAATCTTGTATGAGACCGTTATAACTCAGGCCGCTTTTATCATATAATATGAAGTACGTATTATGTATGGAATATGTTCGTTGTATGTATATATATACAACGGTCTTTAAAAAAACGAGATAGAGATGAAGAAAACACGAAGAATGTTGTTTGATTTGGGAGATTTTTATAGGGTGGTGTTGGTTTTATGTCATTGGTGAAATTTGATCACGTACTTTATTTTATTTTTATTTTTGTTTTTGTTTTATTTTTTTTATCAATGACGATGATGATTTGTGTGATCTTAGGACTTGGATGGGTGTTGTTTGTAACATGTAAAGAAAATAAGAAATATATGGGTTACTTTAATATATTTAATAAAATAATGGTCAGAGAGATGAGATATTTGAATGATCGATGATTAGTTCTTATAGATGTTATGACGTGTATTGTGGGCATGTTTAGCAAGTTGGCAATTGTAGGATTATCTGATTTAAGACGGATATATTTACCTTAAATATAAAAACTAGGTCAAATACTACCTTAAGGGAACAAGCGTTTGTTATTTTTTAAATATTTTGCTTTTTGCCTATTTACATAATTAACCCATTTTATTATTGAAACTGATATATTTATCTTAAATAAGAACTTGTAACTTTAATATGAGACAATCTCACATTAATTAAGTGTAAGATGGGATCTATTCAGAATCATACTCTTTCACAATGTTAACCTTAAGGATTTTAAAAAGGCACTTGCATGTAGAGCTGGCCAACATGGCGGGCTAGCCCGGCCCGCGTCACCGGTCCCAAAAAAAGCCGGCCCGCCAACCCGTGCCCCCAACCCGCCCAACCCGCTTCTCCACCCGGGCCGGGCCCGGTTTGGTGAAGGGATAAACCGGCCCGGTTCCCAGCCCGACCCCTGACCCGTGACCTGGTTTAGCCCGGCCCGCCCAGACCGGCCCGGTTCAAAGTGGGCCGGCCGTTGGTCTTTAATGCTTGTTTTTTTTTTTTTTTTTTTATATTTCATTTGAATTCAAAAATCTATATGTTTTCCCCCCCAATTTTTTTCTATAAATACCCACTTCATTTAACCTAATTTCTCACACAATCTTATCTATCTTCTTAATCTTCTAATTATTCTAAAATACATAAGTTATAATTATTCAAAAATACTCAAGTTATAATTATTAATTTATTATCATCAACTATTCAAGTTATAAATTATAAATTAGTCTCAATTCTCTCTTTAATTTCTCATAATATCTCTAATTCTATAATAACTCATAATGTCTCAAAATACAAACATTGATATTCCACTAGAAATTGATCAAGAGGAAATGGAAAGAATGTTTGAGGGTAAATACTTTGATATTCTTTTACTTCTTAATGTTTTTAATTTTATAATTTCATTTCTACATACACTAAATTATAATTAATTTGATTATATTATTAATTAAAAATATAATCAAATTAATTGATTCATATTCTAAAATTCTAAATATTTATTAATTGATATTCTAATTTGTACTACTTTATATTATTATGTTACTAATTAGTTTTTATTATTATGTTAGTATGTTACTAATTAGTTTTTTTTATTATGTTTACCAACTCAAGTACCACATACCCAAGAATCTCAAACCTTTGTTGCTTCCGGTTCGACTACCAAAAATACCGGTGGTAGGAAAGGCGATATTTCATGGGTTTGGTTGTTTTACAACAAAGTACCTCAAGATGGTGAGCCAAGCCAATGTCCGAAAAACTTTTTATGTACTTGTAAAGTTTGTGCTCAAGAGGGGAAGCCGGTCATCCCTTATAGATGGAAGAAGGGAACGGGAACGGGTACTTTGGCCCGCCACTTGGAAAGTAAGCATGGGCTAGATGCTAAAAATTACAAATCCGGTGGAGGAAAGAATAATCAACCAACAATGAGTGGCTATGCAACGTCGGCTCCCGGTGGAGGTAAACCGTTTTTTTATAACCGACAAGATATGATTGATAACATGGCTAAATATGTTTGCATGACCGAGCAACCTTTCACTTATGGTGATAGTGAAGAGTTGGAGGAATTTGTTAAATTGTCTTTACAACCGCTTTATTATAAAGTTTCGAGACAAACATTAAAACGCCGTACTCAAAAACAATATGAAAAAACTAGAAATGAATTGATTGCTTTTTTTTCAACATATAAAAATCGTGTTTGTTTAACTAGTGATTGTTGGACATCTAAACAAGGTGAACCTTATTTATGTATTACCGTGCATTGGATTGGTGATGATTTTAGATTAGAGAAACGTATTATTGCTTTTGATTTAATGGAAGAACGTCACACCGGTTACAATATTTACACTCGTATTAACAACACAATTAATGAGTTTAATTTAAACAACAAAATCATGTCTATTTCTTTTGATAATGCTTCCGCCAACACAAAATGCATTGAATATGTTAAACTAAATATGAACTTGATATTAAAAGGAGAACTAATCCATATTAGATGTTGTTCTCACATTGTTAACTTGTCCGCCCAAGAAGGTATTTCTATGTTATATCCCTTATTAAACCCAATTAGACAAGTAATTAAATGGATTAGAAATGGAATGAATTTTAGACGTGAATATATTAATTTTTGTGGTAAGTTGGGCTTAAGGCCTAAGAAATGGTCATTAGATACACCTACAAGATGGAATTCGACTTATAAAATGCTAAGAGATGCTATTGCTTATAAGAATGTTATCACTACTTTGTATAATGAACATGTGGGTTCTAAAGATGATGAAGTCTTAATTGATGAATCTATGTGGAATCTTGCCGAACATGTGTGTGATTTACTAAGAGCTTATAAAGATGCAACAAATGTTTTTTCACAAGTTTATGATCCTAATGTCCATTGTGTTAGTATGTCATGTTGTTCTATTGTTGATGAATTGAATAATTGTGATAACATTATTTGCTTGAGACCGGTTGTTGCTAAAATGAAGTCAAAATGGCTAGATTATTTTACCAAATTTCCCACTATTTATTGTGTTGGTATGCTATTTGATCCATGTGTTAAAGCAAAAGGTTTAAAAGATGTTTTAGATTTTTATTATGGTGCTTTAGGTTTTGAATATAATACCCAACTTGATGTTGATTATGCTATTGGTATTGTTCATCAATTATATGCATTATATGAAAATGAACTTAGTGGTCAATGTGAACCTACTTATAAGAAGTCTAAAATGCCAACCAACACCATATTGGATCACCGTTTAGCTAACAAAATCTTTAGAAAATCGAGCTCTTCTTCTTCTAGTTCTACATCATCCTCTACCGCTCATACTATTACCGAGTATTTAAACTTTGATCATAGTAATGTTATTGGGCAACAACCCGATATTCTAACATGGTGGAGAAATCACTCCGCACAATTTCCCATATTATCCAAAGTTGCTAGAGATGTACTAGTTGTACCCGCTTCCACCGTTGCGTCCGAGTCGGCTTTTAGTGCAGGTAGAAGAGTTCTTGATGAGAAAAGATCAAGTTTGGATTCAAGAACCGTCAAAATGTGTGTGTGCAAAAAAGATTGGGATCAAGCACAAAAAAGAATGCAAGGAATGAAAGACGAAGAAGAAGATAGTACAACGGATGATTTATTATCAACAACCGGTGGTTCATCAATTGCCGAAACGCCCGAAGAAGACGATGAAGATTGATCACCATTCACCACCCATCCAACCGACATCGTAAAGGTAAGTAAGGTAAGTAAGGTAAGTGGAGAACTACGTGGGCTTTGATTCTTTCGAGATACGTAGGCATCCTAATTAACGTAATTTGAAAAACGATATCAATTAAACAAAATATTTGATATCGTTTTAAAAGAGTTACATTAATTTCGATCAAGCCCTTCTTTTATTTTTTCTTTTTTTCCCCTTTATTAATCACTAAATAAATATTTGGGAAAAATAACTATTAAACGGCTAAATCGAATACGTCTTTAAATATTACAATCATTTAATTTATATTACAATCACTTAATTTATATATCTAAAAAAAAAAAAAATCAAATGACCCGTCTGGCCCGGCCCGGCCCGCCTCACACACCCATATCCGGGCCGGTTCAGGGCCTCAATCTAACCAGCCCGGCCCGGTGAACCCAGCCCGGCCACAGCCCGAGTTGTGGGCTCGGGCCCCCCCTCCCCCAGCCCGGCCCGGCCCGGCTCAGCCCGGCCCGATGTACAGGTCTACTTGCATGGAGTACTTCATAGTTCATTTTTATTTTACTCCAACTTGACAGCAAATGTCGAACATTTGATTGTAACTACGTGTTAAATACAATTATTTTCCGTCAAGTTCACCAGCAGGTGTTTGGCATCGAATGTATCGCTCGTCATGTAGCAGTGGTGCTAGTCTTATGTTGTGTTGGTGACCATATCTTGTACGTCATTGACTAATGTAACTGTTAAAATATGAAAGGGAGATTATAACTGAATGAGGTCATTATTATTGTTGAGACGGTTACATTATATAGTGGAGTTATCTTAGGGAATAATCCAAAGATATTCCTAAAGATAATATTTCCTAACTGATAATATTCCTAACTAGTAATATATTATCTAATGATAATATATATCTAATAATATTCTTACTAATATTCTCTAATAAAAGATATTCCTGAAGATAATATTTCCTAACTGATAATATTCCTAACTAATAATATATTATCTAATGATAATATATATCTAATAATATTCTTACTAATATTCTCTAATAGTAACATTAACATACTTTTTGAACCTCTACCCGACTTTGGGCTCTCTACTTCCCTTTTTTGAAAAGTATAAGGATAAAATGTCATCATTTATAATACATACATCAGATGTATGGTTCATATACTTATGTGATTACTTATGTGCTCTTAAGTTATGTACTCCGTGCTTAACTAAGCCATATGATTTTATAGTCTACGAAAAATAACACAAAAAGAACTTAATTGTTAGGTGCAAATATATAAAATATGCAATGCATCCGACTTTCTCCTACAATTTTCGAACGCTCTTCATATAGCCGACGTAGCAAAATATATTAATGTCAATCCACAAGCTTACAAGACTAAAACAATCTATAAATACATTAATTTTACAATGTAAACACATGTAACAAATTTGTGCATAAGGGGCCATTCCTAATAAATGAGGCACGTTCATATCCTTGTCTTAAGACATCGACCCTATTGAATGACCTGAATGAGATAAAGGACCCTGAGAATTATACACCTAGACAACTTTGTCTAGCTATGTGATATATTGTGACTTATTACTTTGTACGTTCGTATGGGGGTAGAGTGGAGAATCATACGTCTAACGTCTCGAGAATCTAATTGAAAACATTGATCGAATCGGACTATTTTGTGTGATCAAATTCGAAACGAAATTGTTTATAAGGTCTGGTTCTGAGTCTTTTTGGTCGAGGGTTAGGTAATCGGTCTGCTTCGATTCACGGTTCCTTATGTACATGTTTATGTTCAAATTGTTTGTTGCAACTTTGTCAAAACAAATCATAGCAATTATTTGAATCAGACGAACCTTCAAACATCTGGTTTGTTTAGTGAAATGAAAGTTATGAAACTAAAATAGTGGTAAATTATACTCCGTAGTTATCAGCCCATTTAGGCATTCATGTTATTTAAACTAATCAATGCTAAGTTTTACATTAACTTATTTAAATTAAAAATCAAATACCTTTTAAACTAAAATCGTTCATATATAACCATAAAATATTACTTTATTAAATTTAAATAACGTGTCCCGTGTCTTAAATTTCATGGGGTCTCATGTGTCGTGTCTGTTTGAGTGCTACTTAACTAGGTTGCAGAGCAAGTAAGGCTTGACTGGCCTTGGCTAGGTAGCCCGAATAAGGCTTGATCGCTTCAAGCTAGGGTCCCTCTTGTTCGACCTTGACCGGATCCACATAGTATTTTTTTCTAGCGAAGGGCTGGAAATACTTGGCCCTAGCTCGCCCCGGGTCGGATGGGTCATGCACTCATGCATAGGGGTGTTTACCGTTTCGAAACCAGAGCGGACCGACCGAATGAACTCACGGACCGGATAACCACTTTCCCCAAGACAGAAGACCAGATGAAACAAGAAGCCTTTAGGTACGATTTTTCCCGGGTTTGGAATTGACGGTTCTACTTTAAAAGGTAAATTGAGTATTTTTTCAGTGGAGACCGGACTGGAGATCGATCACCATATTTTTCGGGACTGGTAATGGAGTATAGACTGGACCGACCATGCCTATTTTTGAACACCCCTGGCCATGCCAGGCTAGCCCACGAGCAGGTCTAGCCGAGAAAAAATGGCGCAGAGGTGCTGGCTAAGTCGTGCTGGCACACACCATTGAAGAGCCCTAGTCTCAACCAATATCAAACCCCCAGGTGAGGAGTTTGGCTAAGCCGGGAACGGGAAAGCGCACTGCACCGGGTGAAAATGGCTCTCCCTGGTTATTTGGACCTTCAAACACTCCTAAAAAAACCAAATCACAGCCCATATACTAACGTACGTAATGTGTGTTTATCTAATCTAACCCAAAAAAATACACGAACAAAAGCCCTTCACGATTTATCCAACGACATATTTCCCATTTTACCCTTTTCCACTATCCTAAGCAAGCTATTATACATTTATACCTACGTGGCACCGTAATCCACTACAACACTCTCCCCTCATGAAACATTCCACCCAAAAAACAATAAATAAAATAAAAATAAAAGAAAAATTATCTTCCCCATTTTATCTTTAAATCTTCCACAACATATATAAAACTAATAAATTTCTCCCTTCAAAAAATAATATCCCAAAAAATCAACACCATGGGAGGTGGAGCAGCGATGAGAGCGGCGGCAAGACTAACCACAACACCACCGTTTTCCGGTGTATTCCGCGGCGGAAGTGCGGCGGAGAACACGGTTGCGGTTGCGGCGAGGAAGGCGGCGATGAGGCCTGTTTCCGCGACCGTGTGCGACGGCGGACAGTTACAGTCGTCGGTGCAGCGGCCGGCATGGGAGCTTGATGAATGGGAGTTCGCGCATGTTGAAGATGAACAACATGAGGTTTTTGTTAGGGATAAAAATGGAGGTGGTGTTGGTTTGGATATGGCGAAGGTGTTGCCTAGGGTTGTGTTTGGTCCTGTTCCGACTATTGAGGAGACTAAGGAAGCTACTTCTGAACTTAAAGATGCTCTAGAAAAGTATGAATTTATTTATTAAATTAGGTTTTGTTGTTTTGATTTTGATTTGATTTTGTTGTTAATTTGTTATCTTTTGTGATTTTATGTTAATTCTGTTGAAGAATCAAGAATTGAGTTGTTTTTGATTGATTTCATTTGGCTTTGGATTGATTTAATTAGGTTTTGTGATTTTGGATTTGATTTGATTTGAGTTTATTGTGTTGTTAATTTGGTGATTGTATGTGGCGGTAATTCGATATTGATATGTTTATTCTATTGAAGATTCAAGAAGTGAGTTGTTTTTGTTTGATTTGGTTTGGTTTTGGGTTGATTTAATTAGGTTCTGTGATTGCAATTATATGTGGCGGTCATTCGATGATTGTGTTGTGTTTGTTCGATTGAAAAATCGAGAAGTAATTGGTTTTGTTTGAAATGAATTGGTTTTTTTTGAAGAACAAATGAATTGGTTTTGGATAGTTTTGATTAGGTTTTACTGTGTTGTTTTTGTGTGATTATATGTTGTGGTAATCCGATGATCATGTTATGTTAAATATTATTGAAGAATAAAGACGTACCCCCTCCGCCTTGGTCATTTGTTTACCATTTCAATTTTTAGGTGTCTCATTCGTTTGTGTACAAGAAGGTTTTCTATGAATAATTTGATCTCCCAATGACTTTATTGTATACATGTTTCAACTAAGTAGAATTGCAAATGGTCCCCTACCCTTTCCTTGGTCTTTGTGCAAAAGGAAAGGTAAACAAATGAGTGGGACGGAGGGAGTAACTGTTTTTGTTTGGATTGAATGAATGTTTTGTTTTGTGATTGTGATTAGGTTTTTACTACAGTATGTTGTTTTTGTGCGTTGAGGAAATTCGAAAAATAGAGAAGTAATCCTTTTTGTTTGGAATGATTGAATTACGGTTTGTTATTCGTTATTAGTTCGATGATCGTGTTGTTTTTAGTTGTATTCTATTGAAGAATTAAGAAGTAATATTTGTGAAAGTCATAATTTTGTCTAAGATTTGAGTTAGGTTTTGATTGATTGAACTAGGTTTTTTTTCAGTGAAGTTTGGACTTTTGTTTTTCAGTACAATGGTGTTGTGGGAATTAAATTTTTAAAATGCATAATACTCCGTAGATTAAATCTTAATATAAGCAAAGAAAATGTTGAGTTATAATTATAAAGTTATCGGATTGGGTTTCACTTATCAATTGCTAAGAGTTTGAAATATGGGTGCTTTTATGTCGTGTTAGTTTGTTTTTCTTTGGGTGCATTGATAATATTTGTTGTTTTGATAATTTTACCTGTGAAGTTCTTGTTTCAAGCAGTTGATTGCTTTAATGGTGGCGTGTAATTCGAGCTGTCATGGTTCACTAATTGATGGTTCGTATTAAGCAGTAGAGATTAGAGAAGGCTGTTTGTCGTGAATTTTCCATTTATGATTAGGGTTGAGAAATTGCAAATACAAAAAGATGTCTTCTTTGCAGTAGATCGCACCATTTCTTTTCGTAGACATTTGTTGTAATGTGTTTATGAAAATGTCTATGTCTCCCCTAAGAACTACAATACTTGTTTTGCATGGAATTGGTAACTAGTGGCTAATGTCTACAAAGCAGCTCGATAACGCGAAGCAAGAAATGAAATTCCGTCCTAGTTGTACTGCTTTCTTGGCTTTGCGTATTTTCTAGCCTTCCATCGAATCTTTCTTTTGACGTGGACGATTTCAACTTTTTATATGCAACTTTTTGTGCGTATGATATTTGAGGATCTTCTCTCAGTTTTCGAGTATTTGTTTTTTCTGAAGGAGTGATGACAGAACACGCTTCATTCTTGACAAATGCCATAAGAATTGGGTTTGTGAAATATGTTATTGATATTACTTTGTAACTTGGTATTGACATTTCGAGTGATCAATTATGTCTAGGGTATATTTCTCTTCACCGAGATCATCTGGAAGTGGGGAATCACTCTCATCACTCCATGAGACCAAAGCTTGCATCATACAGGAGTCTTCTGCTCCCAATGGTGCAATTCAGGCTTTTATGTTGCTCAAGGAGAACCCTGCTGCTCAGGTTTGCATATCATCTTCTTATCGGTCTCTCTGTCTTGTGCTTATTTGCCCACATATGTGGTGAATTATATGCATGCACAGTTTCACTTGTTCATTGAAAAACGTAAATGTTGGGAAGGATGCAATTGTCAAAACATGCGACGTAAATAATTTAGTGTGATAAATCTGATTGTGATAATGCAAAAAACTAAATATTTACTGTACAGCCTAGTGAGGAAAGAGACTGAAGCATGAGTCAAAACCACAATATTGTTTTTTTGTGTTTGAAATTTAGAATTATATATGCTCTACACTCTTCCGAAGTAGTAAAACTTTAGGGATAATAATATATAATGGTAGTGTTGATTTGAACCCTATTGTTTGGGGCTTGGTGGGATACAAATTCCCTAGTTTCATTAGCTAGCAAGTAGCAATTATGGTTTGAGGGGAAAAAGTAGGCATCTATCTTTTCTCCTAGACAAATTAAACGCCTTTCAACATTGGAAAATTTTAGAGAGAACTTTCCTTCATTCCTACTCTCTCCATCGCAACAATATTACCCCAGTACCTCAATGGCTCCATTCCCACTCCCTTTAATTCATATAAATTGTGATTCATGGCATGTTTATAGGTGGCAGTGTGATAGGAATATTATCCCAACATTGTTCGCCACATCTATCTATCTCATTGTCGATTTGGAATTATAGGTTTCTGCATTTATCAGATACGAAGTATAAAGCAACAGAGTTAAACTTGCTTCTGAAGTAACATACGATCGGATTCTGAAATTCTGGTATCTATGGAATGACTTATTGTACTCCGTGTATAAGCTCTTCCATTCCCATTTATGCTAGGGTGGATTGCGATTTAGTAAACAGGAACTGCACTCACTTAGAGGAGTCCAAATTGTAAATAATAGTCTGTATAGTTTTATTTGTTACTTGCTGCTATGAATGATGTGAGTATCGATAATGGCTTGTATGGAACAGCATATGATATGTTTCCTGCCTGTACAGGTAATATTACTCACATACTGTATTTTTATGATTTTGCCTTGTCAGAATGTAGTTGCTTCAATTGCGAGTGATCCGAATGTGTGGGTTGCTGTGATGCAAAATCCCGCTTTTGCGGAGTTTCTTGAAACAGAGAAAAAGTGTAAGGACCTGCTGTTACTGCTCTAGGCCAGCGCTTACTCATGGTTTCGTGTCTTGTACAATGAGTCTTGTGTGAGACCAATCCAAAATCTTACGTTTTCCTCATTTTCTTTTGAACGGGTTGTTCTCACATGTAAAAGTAAAACTGTCTCATAAGTTTTTCTGCTTCTCGTATACTCGTCGAATCCAAATATTGAGTACATTGTTTTTGCAGATACGGAATCTGAGAGTCAAGATTCCCAAAAGAGCTTTGTAGATTCTGAGTCAGAGACTCAGACACCAACTAAGAGCTCCTTAGATACTGATAATGCCGAAAAAGCTGTAAAGCCCGATGGTTTCATGGGTTTTATAGAGGATGTGAAGGTTACTGTAGTTGACATGGTCAGTAACTTGACAAGCTTTGTTGAAAGGTTGTTCAGCTTCCCCGATGCTGAGAAGAAAGAGGGAATTTCTTTCGATTCACCCAAAAGTATATTCGCTGGAGGTACGTTCATGGCCTTGGCAATGATGGTGATTATGGTGGTCTTGATGAAGCGCAATTAAATTCCACTTTATATTCTAATTTGTCGATGCTACTAACTTTGAAACTTTATGAGTGATGGTATGAATCGTAAATCAGTATGATTGGGTTTTGTTTGAGGATCTTATGCTTTCAAGTAGTATTCCTTGTACATTGAAGTTTATGGTTAATAATTGGCAAGACTTATTTGATTTTAGAAATGTTGGCAAGTGGAAATAGTTCCTCTAGTTTATCGTCAGCCAAAATAGTAATAAATTGCTTGAGCTAATATTGTTTTCCAAATATAAAGAGAACATTTTGTTTATTCGTAAAATCTCCTTATTTGCTTGGAAAAATTTCAAACAATTTTTCTTTTTGAATAAAAAATTTCCCTTTGCTCATGAAGATTGAATGTAGTAGTGTAAAATTCCCCCCCCACTAGTATAAATTCTGTCCCTAATTTTATTCTACACAAATTCTCCTTTAAGACGGTAAGACGGATAGTACCTGTCTTTACCCGTCTTTAGCAAGACTTAATGTTTATTCTACGGGAGGTGATAGAGTCGGAAGGATGGTTTTGATATTGACTGGTTTTGAATCCAAGTCAGAAGTATCTTCTAGAGTTCACGGGGATAAATTCAGTTCCATAAATTGCTACCTGCCTTTGTTCAAGTGATCAACAATCAACACAGTGTCTAACTACTGATGTGGAGGGCCACTGTGATGTAGAACTCACTAAGTCACTAAGTATAAAAAAGACAAGAGAGTACCTTGAGTGGGAGTCGTAGAAGTTATTTAAGCTTTCATTATTGGTCTTCTATGATCTATTCTTCATCATGATTGGCCCAACTAGTACTCACTTTTCTTTATTTGTTTGGTCTCAATCTATGATATATTTCTATCTTCGGTTCGTCTTTCTTAAGACGAGTATATTCGTCTTAAGATTAAGATATGAACGAGTCAAGTAATGCCTCGGTTGGATAGACTAGAGAGCATTTTGCTAGTTCCTAGACACTCTTAATTTATTTGGACCGTTTTATGCTCAAGATGGATATGTTGGTCTTATTATGTGTTCCATCTTATTATGTCGTAGAGTTGTCCTAGGGAGACATTCCGCTTCTGCAGTCCTTACTTTCATTTACGACCATATTATCTTGATCTGGATCTTCGGAGATTTGTGTCGTTTTAACTTTCCAGGTCCTGAGATATTAGTGTGTTACATTAGACATTGTAATATTTCTTGTCAATGTTGTGTAGTGTTAGATTTCCTTTGATTAAGAGGTGCTCGTTAATCATAATACGAGTATTGTTAGTTATAGTTACTCTCTTTAGATACTTCTATAACCCTTGAACTGATCCAATCATAACCGAGCCAAAGATGAAAAACGGATCTCTAGATCCTCGACGAAAGGAATACGGTCAATTCCTGATACTCTCAGCTCCTAGTCTTGCTCTTCTACATGCAAGTTGCTTTTCACTTTTGGTAGCTGCAGTACGAAGCAATTAGCATCAGCATAGAAAACTGATATAATAATCCGAATGAATATTCGAGTTAGACATGTCAAAAACTGATCTGACTAATAAATTTTAATGAGTTCTATCTAAGTCATGAACTCGTAATATTTAGTTGTAATTAGTGAGATTACCTTTATGAACCAACCTCAACTCGGCCTGTGGTTTGTGTTAGTAGCGCTGCTGCAAAAAGTCGTTGGGTATGAAGTTATAGAAAGTGGTTGTGCCTCGGAGTGTAGTGGCAAGTCCATTCAGCTAATCGTGAACTTACGACTACTGCCACTAATCACGTTTCTGTTGGATAACTTCAATAAGACCGCCTTTGAATCTTTGATGTCAGATCAACCATTAGTCACATTCTTTTGCGCGGCTGGGTTCGAGGATATTGACCTAAGGACATGGACTGATGGACATGGACATGGTGGTTTATGGACTCTTCGACAACAAGATATAGAGCCATGATAAGGCTAGGCGATATGATTTGATCACACTATGCATAACATGGTGTACAAATTAAGGCTTAAGAACAGTCCAACATCCTACGCCGTGGTGTTTGGAGACGCCTTTGTATGATTCAAGTAGGCGTCGATGAAGCGAAATTGGATTTGCTACCAGTTCAACGAAACTTCTACTTCCCAATCCATTTAGCCTACTTACAATACGTAACAGGTTAATTTGATAACATAAAACGCTCTCATTTATCCATCTAACCGTTGATGTAATACGTTACATATTACGAACCACATTATGCATGCAATTTTGAATATGAAAGCCATACATTAACCCAAATTCTCATTGAAGACAGCGTATATCCATCTTATTCAATGAAAACGAGTCGGATTTTCTCTCACAACGTGGCTAGTGGGAAGGCAAGTGGAGATCCATTTAGTTTTTCACTTGCTTCCTTATATGAGGAGATCCGACCCGTCTTCATTGAAAACAGATACGCGCCGTCTTCAATGAGACCAATTGAAAATAATAATAATAGAGGGCTAGAGGCATAGTGGGGCCAAGAGCTCAAGAAACTCACATGGTCTCACACTGTCATCACAGTGGCTTAGATTCATCATAAAAGAAAGAAAATGTATAAATAATGCAGAAATGCAGAAGTAGTCAAAACAAAATAGCAGGTAACAACCCAGTTTCCCTATCAATCAACATACAGCTACCCATTTTCCCATTTACTAGTCATTGAGTTGTTTATGCATGGCCCCATTGTTTCACCAGAATAACCACACAAATCTCTCACATTGGACCCATTTTCTTTAAGATTCATACCGGTGAGTGACCGCCATACGTTGTGACGGCATTCATTCACAACCGCTTTAAACAATGTTAAAAAGGAAATGAGGTCGTGAGCGTCACAAGTAGTGGCGTACTAGACTACTAGTGTTCTCACCGGTAGAATAGTGGATCTCATTGTCTCATATCAAGACCTTACAGCTTTCTGGACAATAGATGTATTTTTACGCCACTGATCACATTACAAGCAGGACTTGATGATTTTAAAAAGGGCAAAACTGTTACTTAAAACTATCGGTTTAATCTTCGATCTAAATAGAAGATGATGGCGTGAAGTTCGTAGACCCATTAACGAGAACTAGTTTAAAATAGACAATAATACGATATAAGGCTAAGATTATACGGGTCTTAGCTAAGATTCTAAGCTTGAGTCTTTGGTAAGATTTTGGTAAAACTAGGGATAAAGTTGGTATCACTGTAGCAAAGTCTTAAGTTGGGTCTTGGAAATCCAAGACCCAACTTGAGACCCGTGAATAGTGTTTTGTAAGTCTAAAATGTGGATTAAACGGGTCCTACATATTATTATTGAGACTATTGATGAGTCTGAGGGATAATGTTTAAGAAATACAAAAGTCTGAGATGAGTCTTAAAGATAGAATAATAATATTTTATTGTTGCTAAGACTTGTATTGGGTCTGTGGATAAACATAGTCTAAAATAATTTATTTAAATATATTAAAAGGAAAAAGAAAATCCTTGCATTTTGCCAGCTAGTCAATTGAATAATATGTGCATGGGTCCATTGTTTCACCAAAAAGCCACAAAGTTTTGTCACATTGGACCCATTTTCGTATTACTAATTATAATATGAGTTGGTCCATCTGTCATTAACTTTCTAGTCCCAGGCATGCAATTTTAGCAGCTAAACATCATCATATTACTAATGATATTTCTTTCTTTAAGGATCCTATGATGAAAATAACAAGTTTATGTTTGATTTTGTATGGTATATGCTTCCTTGATTGATTAATTTGTTGGGTAATTTTCATAATTATGATTTAAAGCTTGTCTAGAGTGCCTAAGTGGGTTGTGTGCGAAGTTAGCGATAACTATGAGAGTTTTATTCCTGTTATTATAACTTTTTCGATATAATTTGGCAGATCTTCTATATCATGTCTCATGACTTTATCAGCAAAATTCGTTCACACATCAATATAATTATGATATTTACTATTCAAGATTAGGCGATTGCATTATTAGCCATGTTACTCAAATCAAAATCAAGATGTTGCACATCTTTTGAGTAGGATGCAATCTATGGTTTGATTGGGTTCAATTAAAAATATATAGATCTAAATAATTTAGGAAAATGAGCAAATTTTGATTAATAAAGAAAGGATATAGTGGTGGCATTTGATAAACATTCATTGAGCTTAATTATGTCGCAATATCCGAAGTCATGTATTAGAATGTACTCCGTATTATCTAATTAATAAGCTTCTCTTTATTTACTTCTTTTAGTCCTCGTAATGCCAATACATTGTACAACACGTTCTATGTTATGCATTTCTTAATTTAAAAAGCAATATTAATGTATCGGAAAATACTGCGTTCAACTCATTTGTTTATATTTGATTATAATACTCCAAACAAAGAATAAAAAAATTTAAACAAATAATTGAGGCTAAATAATGTTAGATCCTATTATAATTAGTAAGGTTAGAAAATTAGATTAAATTAGATTAGGCAAAAATGTAAAAATAAAAAAATATATAAAAAAGATATAAAAAATCAACTTATTGAATGTTTCTTAAGCATTCTCAAAACTTGATTACCAAAATTTCGGATCTATATACAACTTATCTAACAACCTCCACCTAAATTGCTTGATCATCTCTTAGTTTCAAAACCACACCAACAAAATTTAAATAAACAACTCATAGTAGTTTTGGCATGATATTTATTTAAAATAATCTTCATCTTTCTGCCACAAATCCTTTGTCTTTTCTTCCACTGTATTTTATATTTCCTGCACAAATTTCACCATATAATTAGCATAATTGGATTTACACAATTGATTTATATAAGGCCGTGTTTTTTTGGACTTGAATTTAGTTAAACTGAGTTCATTTTGGTGCATTAAGTTCAGTTCGGTTTAAGTGGTACAGCTTTATTCAGTTCAGTTATTAATTTACGTTCAAAAGAATAGGGTCTCGTGATCACTAAGTTCTAGCAATTGAGAACAAGTAAATATTTCTAAATTTCAAGGACAAAATTTAAACATAAAACAGTTGCACCTTCAATTTCCCATGATCAAAAGTTAACAGTAAAAGCTAAAGTAGTCACATTGTTTGAATAATTTATGTGGTAAACGAAATTCCTATTTCAAAAAAGCTACAAACTTTGAGAAAAATGAACACTAAATTAACCACTAAAGCTAAATAACAATTTGCATAATATGAAAGTAACCCTAATAAAACAAGACAAAAAAATGAAGACCCGTACGATAATACAGCAAGTCTTGTATGAGACGGTCATATTATTACGACAAAGTTGTTTAAAGCATAGAAACAACGTTTTGAAGTAAGACCGTCTCATACAAGGGTTTGCACATTAAATAAAAACATAAATTTTACGTAGGACCTTAACTTTAATTTACGTAACATAGCTACATTTAATAGTTTCATACGATAAGACGGTTTTACACGAGAATTACTAGTAAACAAAATTACCTTGTCCAATTTTGCAACTAGGTGGATCTTCAAAGAGTGACAAAGAAAGTTGTTTTTGAGCCATACCAATATCAAACAATATAATACCAGATTCAATATCATTAACACTAATTTCTTTAACAGGTAACCAAATGAAGAGTTCTTCTTGAGATAATCCTTCAACTGATAATAACTCACCAAATGACAAATTTGCCCTTACTACACTTTCAAATAAAACCCTATTTTCAAATTTTGTTAAGCATGGACCATCAAGATATACATTTAGAAGGCCATTTTCGTCATTATATTCATATGATTTCACTTCTTTTGGTAATAGCCCTTGTGGAAGACCCTTGTTCTTTAAAAGCTCATGGACTGACATGGGTGTTGAAAATGTTGAACAATAATAAAGAATTATAAATATTGTAATTAGGAAATTGAAATTATTCATGTTTTATTTTTGATGAATTTATGTGAAGATATATGAGATTATATTTTTGTTTGTAAGGTGTTTTTTTGTTGGGTTTTTTTGTTTGTTTTGTTGATTGGAAGAGTGATTTGGGAGAAATGTTGAGTAAGGAGTAAAGCTTAAAAGGAGAGTTTAGGGTGAAATTACTATTTTGCCCTTGTAATTTGGTAGTGTAGTGAGTGAAGTCTCACTATAGAGAAATGATGTGGATTAATATGAGTGAATGAGTGGATATCAACTTCTTTATTAATTATGTTGGCTAATTTGTAATTTGGCATGATTTAAGGGATTTTGTTCATGATATTAATCCAAGTCTTGAGGCTTAATTGTAGGTAGTTGTTGTACTAATACTTCTTCAAAGAATTGAAGTCCAATTTATTATCAAATACGAGTATAATCGTATATAGTACTTGTACAACTTTGAAAGCAAATTAACTAATGCAAGATATATGAAATAGTTGTTTTGGATAATAGCATTATTAAGGGGATAATTAATTGCTATGAAGTTCATTCATATGATCAATAGGTTTCACGACATTTTGCAATTATAAGTACATTTGAAAAAAAAAGTTCCTTTAATGAATTTTACGGTGTTTTTTAAGAGTTTAAATCATAAAAAACTAAAACTAAAAGTTAAATTATAATAAATCACAAATTCTAAGGTATCGTTTCGTTGATCAAGTAATTCTAACCAAACATGGAAAATATTTAGATACAAATTCGCATGAATTCGGAAAGAAATTTGTGAAATTTGCTCTTATACTATGGGGATTTGGTCTTGTTCATCCATAAGCGCGAAAACCGATCTCTAATTTTGGTGTTCAAATTTAGAAGTTTTATTGATGAAATTCAATTCAACCTTGAAATATAATACACTTATACATTTATATCTAAGAACTCATATTTTCGTATAGCACATAAATTCCATTAATTTTAAGACTTAGAACTCCTTCACATACAAAAAAAAAGGAAATTCTACCATGTACCCTGTGTTTTTGGTTTTTTCTATGGTGTACCCTTACATTTTGAAATTTTACGGTGTACCCTTTAACTTTATACTTTAGCTTATACAATAACTTTATTGATCGTCTTTGCTAAGCTCGTTTCTTAGTTGATCTATTAAACTGTGTTTTTACCATACCACTTACTCGACAATCTACTCAATTACTTATTAGTTCGCCGAGTTATCCATTAACCCACTAAATAGTATACGAATATAACTAACAATTCATGAATTCCCCATTAGCATTTCTTGTGTTATAACGAAGGCATTTAATAATAGTTTGTACTTATTAAAAATTATTTGTGATACTTCTTATAAAGAATGATGATAAGACATTAATGAGTTGTCAAACCACATTTGTTTGATAAGCAATAAAGTTAATGTAGATTGAAAGAGATCGTCATGGAGAAATCGACAACAAGATTAAGGGTATAGATTATAAAAAAGAAAAGAGTACACTGTAGAAAAAAGAAAATCTGATTGGTACACTAATTTTAAGAAATTGAGATTTTGATTGGGCTCGTAACCGAGGCTCCCAAGTATGGGCCACAATTGAACTGATAACTCTCCCACTTGTTGTATGTTGTATGCAAATATGTGAAATAACATTAAGGCCACTTATTTACGAATAAATCGAAATGAACCCAATTACCCAAAACTTGTAACTTAGAATAACGCAAATTCTCATTAAAAACGGACATTATCTGTCACAAGTTGAAGACGAGTCAAAGACCATGAGTACGACAGAAAGAAAGTTTTCAGATATTAGCTAATTATTTGTCCTATCTAGTCAAGTGATTTAATATTTAACCCGTTCTATTCTTAAGACGGATATACCCGTTTTAAGAGAGATATATTGCTGGAAATAACTTTTTTTTTTAGAACGTGTAACCTACTATTGGCAATCAAAGCTTCAGATTCCTACAGTTACACATATGGTTCGAGAATAGTTTTAGATCATCTTATTCGCTTTGTTAGTTAAGCCATGAGATTATAATACTTACAATTCATAACGAGAGTTTTAAGATAACTGTACATACTAATTAATGAGAATCCGTAATTTTTATTTTACTTAGATTGTGTTTCATTATATATAATTGAAAAAAATTATCAACTCTAATATTCGCACTAGGCAGGGTATACGATAGGGTGTACGATGACATAGTACACTTGGTGTACCCAATAATTTTCCTATAGTGTAACATGGTCATAGTTAATTACTCCCTAAATTGAACTATGCTCTTCTCATTTACTTTTTTGGGGTAGACGTACCTAAAAATACAAAACTTTATAACATTATCTTCATAAAATTATACTCCGTATTTTGTTATCAAAAGATCTTTTATCAAAGTTTATACCGTTAAAGTACCATCTCGAAATACCTAAAACAAAATTGAAAATTAGACTAATTTGTATATTAACAGGTCTCCTTCTCATTTGGCCAAACTATCTTAATCGGTTCTAACAGTTTCGCCTATCATACATCATTTTTAGATTAAGGCTTTAATTTTATACTCCCTCCAATCCAATCCAAACTACCCACCTTCCATTTTTGGACAATCCAATCCAAACTACCCATACCATAAATGACTCAAATTTGGACAACTTTATCCCTATAACATATCTATATTTACAAAAAATGCCATTATTTAAACTTACCTACCCCACATCAACCTACTAATTATGGACTACCTCTTTCATCATCTTCCCAAACTACCCTTACCAAAAGCAAGTTTCTTAAAACTTGTGCAAAATGGTATGGGTAGTTTGGATTGGATTGGAGGGAGTAGTATTTATTCGGGTTTATCCTACACCTTTTCTCCAACTTTGCCTTGAATAAACAACTCTTCGAGGCCCAAACTATGGAAACTAATTGTATAAGAATTGTGGGCTAATCTGTACAACATGCTCTTTCTAGACCTTTATGGGCTTTCTCTTGATTAAGCCCAACTTTCTTGGAATACTACTTGGGTTACAATACCAAAGAAACACAGAATAGCAAAAGGTTAAAAGCTAGTCCATCATAGTATCACAATATACTCCAATTAAGGCTGCTAGGATAAAGCGTGACCCAAAAAAACTTGGTTGAAAGTGATTAAACATGATTTGAGATTTCTCGTGATTGAATAGTGTATGATGATGATAGAAAGAGCACAATAGAGGGACGTGACTCATTTTATAAACATTTTTCGGTTATTAAGTTTTTAATTTTATTTAACCATCTTACATTTGATAACTATGGTCTACATAATCGTCATTATTATGAACGCAAATTGTGTTATAAGACCAGTTTTAGTAAAACACTAGCCCAATAGCAAAAAACCCAACTAAATCATTTAATAAACTTGTGAAAAAAAACGTAATTTATTAACATAATATTCTGCTTTGATAGCTTACATATTTAAATATGTCCGTATTTATCATAAAATATCTGAGTAATCAAAATAAAACCGAAATATGAATATAATAAAATGCGAACTTTGGGTTGCTCTTCTATTGAACAAGTCATATGTTTAAAAACGCTCATATAAGAGAGATGTTGTATTCTGGAATATCATGTTGATAAAATATAATCATAAGCAAAATACTCACTAAGGATTTGCTTTTGGGCTTGTTGACGTCTTGGGTCCTTCCCAACATATAACCATTTGACAAGTAATTCAGTTTCATATTGTGAACTGGATCAGGTTACTTATAATGGGCCAGTAATATGTCTTTCTTTGGGCTACATTTAAGTATCTACATAATTCTTAACTTAATTAGACACTTCATGAGCTCAACAAATGTGCTTAATTGTAAAATTCTTATAAGTTTAACGTAGTACGACTAGACCTGGCAAACAGATCGGATCGGATCGTGTCGGGTTCGTGTTCGTATCACATATAAACGAGTCACGAAACCTTCAACCCAATTAAATATCATGTCGTATTTGTGCCGATCCACTTACATAAATGTGTCATCAAGCCTCAACCCTAACCTGTTAATTTCGTGTCGAGTTCGTGTCGTGCTTTTATGTCATGTCTATATTTGGAAAGTGTAAGTATATTTATGTGATGAAGGATTAAGAAAAATTAGGATTAATTTAACAAACAGGTCATTCGTGTCTAGTTCGTGTTCAGATAGCTCAATCCAAACCCAACCCAATTAATTATGGTGTCGTGTTAAAGTTGACCTAATTACACTCGCTAATTCCATGTCGAATTTGGGTCGTGTTTTCGTGTCGTGTCCATTATTTGTCAGCTCTAAGTACGACGAAATACATCCTTCATTTCACTATTTTTTTTCATTTGACTTTATAAAGTCACATTTTTCAAACATTAACCTTAAATAAATTGAAAAATATTAAAAATTATAGTATTAAACTAGAATATTTAAACAACTAAAAAAATTCGAAAAAATATAATTTCAACAAAAAAAAAAGTAATTTTTTTTTTGCAAATAAAGGGAGAACCCCGAATAATAATTAATTAATAGCTATTACACGAGAAATAGCGATCCCAAAAATGTCTTCTCTAAAAATAGGACGTAGCTGGGATTAAGGATTATCTCATATTACAATAGAGGTATTCTGTTAAATTTCATAATCGGGCCTGGGTCCAACCCGTATTGAGGAGTGAGAGTCCACTTTATAAACCCAATGGGGTTCAACTCTAAAACCAATTGGCAATAGAGGGAGTAGCCCATTGCATTATAAAGTGGTAAACTCTCCCATCTTTTATCAATGTGTGGGATTACACTCACATGTGGGAATCGGGTTTCTTCACCCCCCTCACATGTGAGCCCACTTAAATCAGACTGGGGGGCTTTTCTGGCCTCTCTTCCAGCCGTCAAGCAAACCATGTTATTCTTCAACGGCTGCGTTTTTCTTAGCCCAGTTTTCTCTTTTTTTTTTCTTTTATGCCCAGGTTTTTTTACCATGGGCTTTGATACCATGTTAAATTTCATAATCAGGCCTGAGTCCAACCCGAACTGAGAAGAGAGAGCTCACTTCATAAACCCAAGGGGTTCCACTATAAAACCAATTGACAATAGAGGGAGTAGCCCCTTGCCTTAAAAAGTGGTAAACTCTCCCATCTTTTATCAATGTGGGATTACACTCACATGTGGGAATCGGGTTTCTTCACATATTCCTTGGTTAGCTAACCAATCGCTAGCCCAATTTGCTTCACGATAGCAATGATCCGCTCCAACGATCCAATCTTCATTCTGAATCAAATTTTTGCAACAGAGGACAAGGAATTTCAACCTAATCCTCAAGAGTTTATCATCCTTGATAAAATTGACACACGTCTTGTCGTCCTAGTGAATTAGAAGCTTCTGTCTCTCCATTGCCTTGGCACGTTCAAGACCAGCTAGCACGGCAAGCAATTCTGCTTTCATCGAGGAGCATATCCCTCCATAAAAATAATAGGCTAAAATAACATTATCTATGTTGTCACGAAAATTTCCCTCACAACTCGCATGCAAGTCCTTGAATTTCCCTTGGACGCTCCGTCGGTATTCAGCGTTACCCAACCGTGAGAACGAGGAGTCCATCCTATGAAAAAAAATAAGTAATATAAAGACCTAGAAATACAATTAAAGTAACACTTCATTAGATTATGAGATGGTAGAATGATCCCTAAATTGATACAATAAGCAACTTAATTATTAGGTCCATGTAGGATTCACATGCTATGTATTCTTCTTTTTAGGAAAACTTGTCTTAAAATCATCGATGATGAAAAGATATCGACAAATAACATGGTATTGTTAGTGTTATGGCAACTTAAATAAATTGGTTGATAATTAATTTGATATAAGTCAAGTAGAGTTGACTGGTAGGTGCAACATTTTGTGTTTCTATTTAACATGTATTTTTATTTTTATTTTATATTTTATTGAATTGGTTAGTAGTTAGTGTGACCAATACTTAGATACAATATTTTTATTATATATTATTAAATTGGTTAGTAGTTAGTGTGACCAATACTTAGATAGATAGATACAATGTATTATACTATTATGTATGTATATGTATTAGAATTTGCAAAGTTTGGACATACAATGTCCAACTGTCTAACCATGTGTTTGTGTATACTTCTACAAGAGACGTTTTGCTAGATACTTTGCAAAATATGTGTGATTTTTTTTTGTCATTGTTCTTCATGTACTCCATACATAATTTGGTCAGGTTAGACTTCTATTATTATGCAGATGGTAGCTAGTTAGTTCAACTGATAAAATCACGACTCACGAGAGATGGTACTCTGACCTAAACTGATCAAGCCCTTTGACTTCTTCTACATACACCCAATAATTCATTAATTTAATGATTTTATGTTTTTTTAGAATAAATTATTTGTTATTTCCCCTCTAGTGTGATGGTTCGTTAATTTAATTTGGTTATGATATCTACGAAATGTAAGATATTTCATGTTCATTATGAGACTAGAACATGCATGTTAATTGTAATTAAAAAAGTTACACGAAAGACATCAAAATTAATACAAAGTAGGAGTAGAATATACCGTTTAATTTAAGGGTAAAAAAAAGAGCAAGACACAATAACTTGGACTAGAAATGGTTAGATTTAAATTTGAGGATAAAGGGTTCAAAGATTTGTATGATAACAATTAATATTTGCTCAAAAACGATGGAAGTAGTGGCGGATGATGGAGGCGAACCTAACTAGTAGAAAGGGATATCGTTCATTATAATTAGCTCATATCCTAAACATATAGACACATAGTAAATATTATCGATCTCTAAATAAACAGTTAATATTATCGCCTATATATCGGTCTCTAAATATCCTTTTATATGTGTGTGAGTAGTTATATTTGTTGATACAAATATAGTTAGCGTAATATAGTTAGCATACTTGCATTACTAGATGTCTAGATTCCATATTGTTTGACGTTTGATAGACACATTAACTTACTCAACAGCTCTCATCAACATGATAATTTAAACAATTTATTTGTTCATCACTTTCAATCTCTTTTAACATAATAGTTTCACATGCATTAATTTAGTTGGGTGAATTAATTTAGTTGAAGTCAATTATATTTTTTTGGTACGTTTATTATCAAATTATTGAAAGAGCCATAATGACACGTAAACTTATAATATGTTGAGGGTGAGTTAATTTAATTTTGATGATGGCTTTTTTTCTTTGGCGTAGTTTAGAATAGCAATGCAATGAGCACGACATGAACCAAAAAAAATGAAGAACGATGACTAATAAGCTATACGCAAGAGCTTTGTGATTGAATATTGACTATATATATACTTGATGTGGATGGTTATGTATGTTAGGTCTTGTTGAGGTTCCACGACTCTAATACCCTATGAGATTAGGGTTGATCTTCCTTCACACGGATGATTTTTGTCTGTAAGACTGTAACAATATGACGGATTTTTGATATCATTTTACATGATCACTTTTGAAAAATAAGTTGTCACAAGTTATAATACTAACTATTTCATTATGGCGCGTCAAATGGGTACATGGTATGGAACCTAAACCACAATCAAATACACCGGCCCCTCCTGGCTTTCCACTCCCTAATATTCGGGTAAAGACCTTTTCCTTTCATCTTATTAATTCACTTTTTGATGATGAATGCATGGCAAAGGAAAATTTATGCCATACCAGGCCAATACGTGAAAGTGCGACTAAAGATGAACTCTATTGGACTGAGACTAGTTCTGGTAAATATTTTCTGGAAATTTATGACTTGTTATTATCTTATTAATTCACTTTTCTGGATATATTTTATTTTTCTATAAAATATATATTTGGGCATTTGGCTCATTAACTGGATTACTTATTTTTCTATAAAAGATAATAAAAATGAACTTGTTATTACGTCTATTGCCATATTACGTTGTATATGGCATACACGCAACAACTACATCTTCCGTAATATCAATCTATCTCCTATTTCTATCATGCATCTCGCCTTAAAAGATTCAAAAACGGTTATGGCGGCTTACTGTGCTCCATAGAAGATCTTGGAGTATAATGAAAATGATCGGGAAGAAATGAAGAGGCAGATCAAAGATTCTCTGCCTATTCATTTCATTGGTATTCAGTCATCCTATATGATTCTAAGAATTAAGGTGGATGCGGGTTGGTTACCATCCTTCATATCATCTTCAGGATGGGTCGTCTATAATAATGATGGTACTATTACTCAAGAAGGAGGGAGGATTAGCCGAACGGGCAATAAATATGTAACCACTTAGTTTTTTTTTTCACCGGTGCCAAAAAAATAAAACTATTTCATTATGATTATATTTATTTGAACATAAAATCGTCACAAAAGTCCCGTGTTATTACCCAGACAGAATTCTTCTGTCTAAAACAAGAATTTGCCATGAGATAATAATTTCGGATTAAATTTTGATTAAATACATTAATTGAGTGATGAAACAACTTTTGCTTCTACAACATTATGGTTTTGATTTAAGTGTCAGCTCAGAACGTACACTCAAACGACTTAATTTTATAGAAACCACAAAACTGATCGTTTCTTTAATTCATATAATCTTTAATATCGTTACCATACAGTGGCGAATCCAGGATTTATGAATTGGGGGTGACATTTTTTTTATAAAAATGTATGCCACATTAGTAATACTCCGTAACATTTTACTGATTTACTATACTACTTAATAATACGAAGTACACAGAAACAAGTACCCGATCACTCAACATAGTATACAAAAATTAAATATTTTGACTTCTCAAACCTTTTAAACAATGAACTTTAGTGTATCAGTAATTATTGTGTTAGACGGTCTCACATTGTAAGACGGTTAATTTGTATAAAAATTAGTCTTTTATTGTTAGTAATAAATATATGAAATTTATAGAAAATGATCGTCTCACAGTGTGAAACCGTCTTATCATTTGAAAGCTATCATTTACTTTTGACACAAATATTAAGGTTAGTGACATTTTTCCAGTGAATGAGCAAAAATTCTCATTTGTGACGGGTATCTCCGTAGCAAGTTTGCGACGGGTATTAGATAAGACAGTAGTAAAGTGCATAGAAAGTAATATTATGTTTTATCTTATTTACCTACATGAATAATACTTGACCCGTCAAAAACATGTGACGGATATATACTCGTCTCAAGGGAGACTAGCTAATGGATTAGAGGAAGTAATAATATAACTCATGTCCATAATAAAACACAAACAATACGGTGTACAAAATAAAAAGAAGAGTCACTCACATTAAATCCGAGTGGGTCCACAAGTAATAAACTATTGACCATTCTCATGCTTATCAATTCTCCAATGCTCCATTCAGTTCTCCAATGCTCCATTCATTGATTATCACTTCTTTCCCCTGTAAAATAACTCAAAGCCTTTAACAATGGCAGTTTTTACACCGTCAGTATTTATCTCCCCTCAAATTAATAGGGGTGAGATCTCACCCACCTCACCCCCTGTAAATCCGCCCCTGTTACCATATTGTTTAATTTTATAGAATATGTTAAATTCAAATAAAGAACTTAATTATGCAAACGACATGACCAATATTATGTAGAGAAAATTTATTTTCCTTCTCTTTTTTCTTCACGTCACCTCTAACCTCGTGGCCTGGCCAACAAAACCCTTATTTTTATCACATTAATAATCAACTTCATACTTTATTATTTGTGAAAAATATTTTAAAGGGCATTTATATTTATATCATTGATTTTGATTAGAGTATACAGTAGCATAACGGTTCGGATTTACCTTAGAATTAGGTCCTGTTCTTTTGGGCTGAATTTTACTGAACTTTTCTGAACTGAACTTATAGGAGCCGAACTGAACTGAACTGAACTTATAGGAGCTGAACTGAACTGAACTTATAGGAGCTGAACTGAACTGAACTTATAGGAGCTGAATTTTTCTAAACTTAATTTTACATAATTGAATAGAATTTATAGAATCTAAAATTTACTAAACTGAACTTTATTACATAAGGTAAGATAATTACATAATTCCGATTTATATACATTGGTTTGTTCAAATACATTGGTTTGTTCAAATAAATTACTAAGTTTACATCATCTTTATCTGTATCTTTATCTTTTGGAAAGGGCTGTCATACAAAAATATACTCTAAAACATAAGGTAAGATAATAACATAATTCCGATTTATGTACATTGGTTTGTTCAAATAGATTACTACGTTTACATTACGATAAAAAATTAAATCACCTATTACATCGTTTTCTAACCATCTATTTCCATATCATCATCTTCATCATCACTTTCTTCTTCATCTTCACTATCACTCGTAACAACGAATCCATTGCCTCGCCAAATATTTTTTACTATCTTGTTTCGTACCTTGAACATGGCTTTTTTCCACTTATTATCAAACATGCCCAAATCTACTGTTCTTTGAATATTCATGTCATGTTGTATAATAGGTATTCCAAGAGTATGCATCCTTATAAAATTATGGAGTGTGAATGTATATAAACAATAATAGACATTTGATATTTATTGACATTCGGGGCATATTTTTTAACACCCAGCTTTTTTTCAATTGACCAAATGTCATTCTAATAATTAATGTCAAATGTTTTTATATCGTTTTTCATAAATAATATATTTCGTATAACTTTTCTGAACTTAATTCGTAAGAATTGAATTTTTCTGAACTGACTTATAAGAGCTGAACTGAACTGAACTTATAGGAGCTGAACTGAACTGAACTTATAAGAGCTGAACTGAACTTATAGGAGCTGAACTGAACTTATAGGAGCTGAACTGAACTTATAGGAGCTGAACTGAACTTAAAGGGGGTGAGTTTAAGTCCAAAAGAACAGGGTCTTACCCTACCAAGAATATTTGTTTTTTTCCCCTTATTTACGACTTAGGGCGGGTGCAATGCATGATGGCCCACCCGAATGAAGTCCAGCTAAATAAACCAACAAATATGGGCCCAAGTGGGTTTGAGTAAATTAAAAAGCTATAAAATGGGCCCGACAATTACAGCACAAATTGTTCATTACGTGCGGGTTGATGTCTCCTTCATTCAAGAAAAAAATAACGTATATTTATATAATACGACATTTTCAACAATGACGCCACACGTGTAGTCTTAATTCTTAGGTCGTATATCAGTCACGATTATGCTCAATAGTTGATTAGTGAAGCTCACTCACTCAATGAGTGTGGCTCTTTGCGATTTATTCGGGTCATTGGTCGTCGTGATTATATATCGATTTTTGTAGCACTCGATAAAGACGATTATATAGTTTACCCTAGTGGTTTTGGTCTTTTGGTAAAGGTCAATTAAGTCGAATCGAATAGACTTTTGGATTGCATGGAACGGGTTTAGATTGAATCATTTAACCGTGACAGTTAGGTTTAATCTTAGGTAATTAAATATGGATCAGATTATTGTTAAGTATCAAATTTGACTTAGAAATGGCTAACAGTTGATTTGATTACTCATAATGAGTGTGGTTGTTGCGATTTATTCGGGTCATTTTTTTCATGATTATATCGATTTTTGTAACTCTCAATAAAGATGATTATATATACAATTTACCTACGTCGTTTTGGTCTTTTGAACAAAGGTTAACATTAACAAAGTCACGTCAAAAAAGGTTTCGAATTGATTCCATTTGACTATGCCAGCTTTGTTAGGTTTAATCTTAGGTGAATACGGATCACATTATTGTTGAGCATCAATTTTGACTACCTAGTAAAGGTTAACTTAAGTCGTTTAGACGTCAAATTGATTTACAGATTACTCGTAATGGACTTATGTATGATTATTTTGATCGGGTTAGTTTTTGTTTGGTTTAGGCGGAGGTGTGGACTAAATCCTCACTACTGTTTACTCTTGATAATGTACTGTGCAAGTATCACTTAATATCATGACATCTTATCTCCATGTTTTGGATCTTTTGGTCTAAATTCAATCGTCATATTAACAAAGATGTTGACATTAGATAGCTTAGTACATGGAAGTTAAAACAATTAATTAATGGAAGGGGAATTGAATGGAATGAAATAGGATAAAAGATAGAGGTATTAGAGAGTAAACAAAAGAAAAAGGGTTTGTTAAATTCGTTTTCAGGTCTAGGCTGCATCCATACTAAGAGGAGAGAGTCTGCTTTTATAAGTCTAAGAAAATTCTACACTAAAATTAATTAGCAATAGAAAGAGTATGTCATTGTCTTATAAAGTGGTAAACTCTTTCTTGCTTTATTAAGGTTTTTCAAAGGGTTTTAACACAGAACTGTGGTCTTTATGTTTAATTGCTAGACTCGTCCATTTCCATCCACACGTGCAAGCCTAAGGTCAACACTATATGTTGACTTTTTTTGGCGAAATTGTAATTTTGTACTTTTTTTGCAAAAAACATAAATAAAAGTATTGAAAATATAAAGAAAAAAATAGTCTTATCACAAAATAAAGATAAAGAAATACTCCGTATAATTTATAATGTACGATTAAAAATACTAAATGATATATGGAATTGTTATTGTATATGGAATAAGAGAAATACTATCCATCTTCTCTTTTCAACATTCTCTTCTACTTTCTCCTCCCCATAGTTGATTAAAATATCGTTTGTTTTGCTTGATCCACTTGACATATGACCCCAGCCGATATATATTAAGTTAATTGGTTGTGAGAGAAAGAAAAGAGAAGGTTGGAGAAAAGGTTAGAAGGAGAAGGTAGATATCATTCCTCGTGTAATAAAAGGTGACCATTTAATGTTAAAAAGTGTCCTATTTAAAATATTATTTATTTTATACTTTATCCGTTTCATTTGAGTGTATATGTTTGCCTTTTGAACACTATTTACAAGTGAGAAGAAACTTTAATACAACTTCTAACATATAACATAAAAAATAGTAATGTGAGATATTGTTTAAATTGTCTTACCAAGTACAATATTAATATCAAATTTTTATAATTTTTAGTTATATGTAATTAAAGATATTAACAAAAGAAAATGAGCATTGACATACGCGATAAACCAAACGTATACAATCAAATGAAACGGAGGAAGTAGTTAATTATTTTTACTGTAAAAAGATAACATTTTATTACTCCCTCCTATTCACTAACATCTTCTACTTTTGTTTTTGTCCAATATTTAGTGGAATGGTAATATATGGAGGAAATAAACGTAGGAGAGAGCATATGGGGTTATATGTTATATTAGCCACAAATGACAGACAAATAAGAAAAATGGAAGATTTTTATGAATTTATCGGTTTAGAAAATGTGTAAGATGTTAGTAAATAATCTATCAGAAAGAGTATAAAATAGTCACTTTTTAAGTAGTCACGCCAGTCCTATTATCGTTGATATGAGTTGATGTGAGACTTAGAAGTGACTAAACACTTGATATAAATTGATGTAGAATAGTTTAGGATAACAAACCTTTGACTTTCTCCAATACTAAATTATCAACTCTTATCTTGTAACAAAATAATTTTTTAAGGGGCTAAATGAACCCTATGATGACAAATTTTAAGCATAAGCCCCTTTCATGTTTTAATTTCAACCTACTCCCATATACTACTAAATACGTACCAATTACCAAGTCAATTTAAGTCTTTTAAAAAACTAATTAATCCAATTTAATTATTATATAATCATGTTTGATTTGATAAGTTTGGGCCGACCAAGGGTATATTTTGGATTGACAAGCCCACGTGAGTGATGTTAGCATAATAGGCCCCATGTCTCTTAACGAACCCAAACTTGGCCCCTACACGATCATATAATTTGGGGATTTAGACTTAAGGCTCGATTTTATGCCACGTGGACAATTATGTATGATCGATGTGTATCATTCGAGTCCAGGTTATGAGTATCAATTCGAAGTGTCATTGTTCCAATTCAAAACCGGACTTAATAATAACACAATTAGAATGAAAGATTTAAAGATTCGTTTAGGTACTTTTTTTCCCGATTATTGTGTACACTTATTAAAGATACTTCAGTATTATGCAAGTAATTATTTTTTTTGAAAATATTGACGAAATACAGTTTTTTATTTCACACCTATGTGTTGAGTATTTTGTTGAGTGTTGTCTTATAAGGTGCGATTTTTTATAAAGTTTTTTTCTCAACGTGTATTCTAGTGAGATAAAAGTGAACGATAAAGACCTATGTCGACCTATCAAGAAGTTTACAAAGTTGCCATATACTCCATATGTGATATTTTCAATAACAACATCGTGTACCGTGTTAGAACATTTGAGTTAGGAGACTCGATATAATTACACTATCAAAGTATTTGCTGAAATGTGAAATATATATAGAAACCTATTCAAGAGATTTAGTCTCAGCTTCATTGTGCCTAACAAGTCATTTAAGGTGATAATTTGAGTATTAATGATATTTAAAGAACCAATTGAATAATTTTTCCTCGTAACATAAACCAAGTATATTTCATAGACGACCTGAATTTTATTTTATGTTAGCGTGTTCTATACTCTTATAGGTCTAAGATAACATTTCTACTGGTAAAACATGTATTTTTGTCTCCTTCAAATTGATTTACAAATTCCTGGATTTATTTTCTATGATTATGATTATTTTCTATGATTATGCAGGTATAAGTTGTTATTTCTAACCATAAATTTTCATTGAAGATGGGTACTATCCGTCACAAGGTGAAGATGGGTACTATCCGTCACAAGGTGAAGACGGATAGTATCCCTCTCATAATATGCAAGTGGGGAGGGCAATTGGATGGTAAATGGAATCCTCCACTTGCCTCTTGGATATTGTGAGATGAGAACTATCCGTTTTCAGCTTGTGACGAATAATACCCGTATTCCGTTAGATGAACTGATTTCTAATCATTCATATCATAAAATCAAAAAGTTGGAAAAAAAAATGTGGACAGTTCCACTCCACAACACAAAACAAAAGAAAAGAAACCACACAAGGCAAAATAGGTAAAATGACAGACAAAATGCATGCATGGTACAGTCCTACAATGTCCTGCACTACTTTAATTCACAGTTTATGAATTCTACACACATAAACCTTATCATGATCAGGTAGGAATATCTTCTTTTTTTCTATTTTTCATTTTATTATTTGTAGTTCTTTCAATCTAAGTTACTGTCAATAATAACATTTTGTCTGTGACTTTGTCCTCTTTTTCAGTGCTCACTCAAATTATGTAGCATTACTGTTGCTTGCTCAGGAGTTGTCCGATAAGCCTGACCATATAAATGAATCACTAAATCTCCTCTGATACCGACACTTTTACGACATTATCGGTCTTAAACTTAAGAGTTAGACTAATCAAGTGACATATTATTTATATATGTAAAACAAACATATTGTTTTTTCCCTATGTATTATGTTTTTATCGTATATACACAATTTGTATGATACTTGACTCGTCTCAAATTTAAGATGGATAATGCCGTTTTAAATGAGAATTTGTGTCCGTTTACAAATACTCCGTTTGCACCTATATGCTAGTTCAACTGGTAAAGTCAAGGCCGTCTCGAACTCTCAAAGAATTATGTGGCCTTGTACGAATTTTTAAAATTTTAGGGCCTTTCTAACTTAATGCTGGTAGTGGGTATTGAATCAGCAGTAGGTCTTGTTTGCGACGGATCGGATCTTGCGACGGATATTTTGTGAGAGGAAATGGGTAGAGGGGACAAGGTGGGCACCCCCCATGTGCTTCTCCACTCACCCTTGATGGGTATTTTGTGAGAGAATATGGTATCCGTCTTAAGCTTGCGACGGATAGTGTCCGTCACAAATGAGAATTTGGGTTGAATCAGGTACCAGCTTTTGGAAGTATAATTGCTAACCATTGAGGCACTAGTGCACTGTGCACCTATCATTTGTTTGATCACTCTATTTATTTAGCTCGTTTTACTTCAGTTTCTGGGCTGAAAATTTTGGGGCTATGTGCAGCCGCACGGGCCCAAAGATGGCCCTGGTAAAATCACGAGAGATGGTAATTATAATTGGAGTTTAAATTTTGTTAGGATTAAATTTATGAACTTGTGACTTTCTTTATACTTAAATTAAAAAAATTACAAACATTGCCCTTTATTTATTTATTTATGGTAGAGTAAGTCTTGTAGATTTGTCTAAATTTGACAAATTATGTAGACAGAAATTTCTTAAAACATACATTACTTATTTTCACGAAAATTACTCACTAAAATTACATTACTTATTTATTTGTTAAAACATTATGGCGAAAGTATTATTCACTAAAATTACTTATTTCATGAATTGCTCCACATTCCCTTTTAAGCATATACTTCCTCCATTCAACTCCACTATACCAAAAAACTTTTTCACATTTGCCGAGACGTGTTTTACACGGTAAATATCGTTAGCTACGTGTTTGCAAAAATTATAAAAGTTAGATATTAATAATGTACTCGTAAAGACGAATCAAACAAGATCACACATAAATATATTTTTTATTTGTATATTGAGAAAAAATTGCAATTATATGATCGCTTGTGAATAGTGTACAAAAAAGAAAGTGGTAGAGTGGAGTTGAATGGAGGAAGTATTTAATAGTACATTATGAATATTTTCAGTACACAAATTCGCATTTCAGAAGCTTTCAGACGGGTCAATCATCCTCACATGAAAGCAAGTGAGGCAAGTGCCTACTTGACTTCTTGTAATTGAGGGGGATTGACCCGTCTAAAACATTTAGACAGATCGCTCCATTTTAAGCAAGACACGTTGTATTCACTTAAGCATGTTTTTGTTAGTGTCATCACCACTACTTTAAGGGTTAAGAATTAAGATCAATCGTTTCAAACACACCTTAATTCTTGTGCAAAATGCGTCGAAACATTTTTAAAGAATCCGAGATGGTATTGCTTAAAAGTAATAAAAATTCTATAATTTTTTTTTGGAGAAATAAAAGAAACAGAATTTGTTTGATAGCAGAGACAAGCAATAACAACTTCTGATAGAAAATCTCTATCATCTGAACTGTCTTCCACTTGAAACAATATCTTACTGCCTGTCTCATCATTTCTTGTCGTTTGACTGGTTTCCCGGGTCCCTGGACTCCCGGTGTCGGGCCCCACCCGGCCCGTTTAATCTTTTTTAGGCCAACAATTGTGCTGTTATACATAACTTAATAAAGCCTTCTTTTTCTAATGCAAGTACATACCTTCTTCTATCTTCACCATAACTGCATGACATAACATATTAACAATCACGTCCAAACATTTCTAGCAAATGTCACTTGCACTCTTATTATTGTGCCTTAACATTCTCCCTTCGTAATCACATGGTGTACTTGTGAGTTGGTGACGGGTTTCGGCATAAGTTACGATATGTGGCGGAATCAGGATTTGAACTTTTAACTAAAAACTTTGAAAACTTCATCCGCGAGGATGAGACAGTGCCCCTATTAGCCTCTCACTGGTTACGATATATATAGGGTTTATAGTCGGTTTACATGTCACTACAAATAAATGTGATGGACACGTACTTTATTCAAAATCGCATGTACTATATATAAGCAGGGGCGAACCGAGTAGGTAGCAAGGGGTAGCAGCCGCTACCCCAAAGAAAAAAAAATCAGTTTATGCGCTGTAATTTGCTACCCCAAACCTGATAATAAAGCGATAAGTAAAAGGGAAGGCAGTTAATAAGCATTAAAATTGGTGTGACTCAGTGGTAAGAGTCGTGGTATTCCAAACAAGAGTTCCGTGATCGAACCCTGCTACAGTCATAATACTGTAATTTGTTTGCTTTTTTCCTTTCATTTCTCATTAAATAAATTCTTTTACGCTTTTAGCTTTATATGTAACAATTCAATAATTAGTTCTTAACCTTTGATTAAACTTTTGTTTATTGCAATTTTTCAAATTGGTTATGTCCATAATGTGAAAATTTTAAGCTAAATTGTCCATATTGTGAAACTTATGTCCATATTGTGCACTACGGAATCTGAACTTTATTTTCAATTTTACCTAATAATTATGATTATTATAATAGTTAAATTTTTCTAAATCGTGTAAAATGAAGATAAGTTGTCGAATCATAATGTGAAAATTTTAAGCTATTACGAAGCATTGGTTATGGATTTTTTTTATAGCAAACAAAATTATAGTCAGAAAAATATAAAGGTAAAGTTGTATTTGAATTTATATATTCCGACACATTTTGTCGTGACTAATTTATTTTACAGAAAAAAATTATATGCTTAATCTTTTCGCTACCCCAAATTTTTAATCCTAGGTTCGCCCCTGTATATAAGTTGGATGAAGTTTCAGATGTGTCATTTAAAATATCTTTAACACCGTTTATGTTTTTACTTAACTTCTTTACCACTAGGCAGCAACATAACTTTAGACACATTTACATTACACAACTTTGCAAACATACGTTATTCTAATTACAAAAAATAGTGTGATAATTGTGCTTTTGAATCTAAAAGAGTGAAAAGACTAGCTATCGCCACTAATTCCTTAATTAGCTATTGACTTCAATTATTAGTGCAAAATTAGTTTATAGTCTACAACACCACCGATGATGAGAAATAGTATTAGGGACTTTGACCATAATTATTGTTCTCATCCCCTTTGACTAGATTAGAATATAAACGTCATAATACCCTCTTAATGTCTAACTAGTGTAAATTCCGATCAATATACGGTATATACAGAGTTTTATCTTCAGTAATTTGTATTTTTTTAATTATAAATTGATATTTTTTTTTAACATTTATCATCATTCTATTTTGCTTTGAAAAAAATAAATAAAACAACAAAATTAATACGATTTATCTTCTGGAGCGAAATTATAATCACCAAAAAACCTAATGGTAAATCTTAAAAAGTGGATTACATAAAAATAGAAAATATATGACATTACATCAAAATAAAAAAAGTGTTTTAGTCAAAAAAAAAATTTAATCTTTTTCTATTTTTTTTTTGGTACATATCTTTTTCTATTTAATATGACATTACTCATGAAAATAACCGAATTCTAGCTAATTATGGGTCCTTTTATCGTCACAGTGGGAAATAAAACTATAAAATAACTACAATATAATTTCCTAATATAGGTCATTTTCATAACAATTTTTTCTATTAATATTAGATGTTTCTACGCTATACATTAATTTTATATCATAGTAGTTATAAATGAAGTGTATAATTAATCAAAACCGTTGTATATCATATCTCATAAAATCTATTTTGTAGTATTATACTATTATTCAAAGTTAAGGGGGTATGCAATCAATTATTGATAATTTGACATGTATCAGTCTCATTACACAAATTCTTATTTCAGATCGAGGTATCCGTCTTAAGCTTAAAACGGATACCGTATTCTCTCACAAAATACCCATCAAGGGTGAGTGGAGAGCACATGGGGGGAGCCCACCTTGTCCCCTCTACCCATTTCCTCTCACAAAATACCCGTTGCAAGATCCGAGCCGTCTTAAGCAAGACCTACTGGTCTCATTAACGGTGCAAGTGAATCGTATAATTTATTTCAGCACTGACATGAAATATATATTATACTATTATATCTATTTAATGCAAAAGATGCTTCATTATTACTCAATATATATATATATTCTATATCAGAAAATTCACATGATACCCTCGAGCTTTACCATTTTGCACGATATACCCAAAATTTTGATCTAAAAAACTTTAAGATATCATAACTCGTGTTTACGAGATCAGAAAGTAACGAATTTTTTTTCAAATCGATCGTCTTTCCAAGTACTACGATTTGAAAAAAAAAATTGTCGAGTTCGGAATTCGTAACCAAGAGATATGCTCGCTCAAAGTTTGTTCGGTAAAAAAAACTTTGACATGCAATAACTCCTAGCTACGGGATCCAAATACAATAATTTTTTTTTTCAAATCGTAGTTCTCGGAAAGATGATCGATTTGAAAAAGAAAATCGTCACTTTATGATCTCGTAAACACAAGTTATGATCTCTTAAAGTTTTCTAAATCAAAATTTTTGGTATTTCGTGCAAAATGGCAAACCTCGGGGGTACCATGTGAATTTTCCGGTATATTCTACTACACCAAGGTTTTGTTTGGGTGGTAACTGGCTAGATAGCACGGACACTTGTCCTAACTAGCTATCCCGTGTCGGACACCGTGTCAAATACACGGACACACGGACACCTATAAATAAAGAATGAGAGGTTGAAAGACTAAAAAAGATTGATTAGAAGATAAGTTGGGTGGGAAATGAGAATAAATTATAGTCAAAGTCAATTTTTACCTTCAATTATTTACATTTAATATCAAATACCAATATAAAAATAAAATCGTAAGTTATTTAATTATAACTATAAAGTATATATTTTATTAAATTTAAATGCCGTGTCCCGTGTCCTAAATTTCAGGAGATGTCGTATCACGTGTCCGTGTCCGTTTTCGTGCTACCTAGGTAACTGGTAAGTCTGATTTAAAACATATATTATTCGTCTAAAATTTAAGACGGGTTAACTATAACCAAGTGCTGGTAATAAAGATAAAAATTTTGGTTGTTTGTAGTCAACAAGTGAAATGATTTGTTATGTATTTAACCCAGATAATTATCATCTGAAATGAGAATTTGTGTTGTTTGGGAAGCTAGTTGCATCTTGTACATGACAACTTTTTAGCAGAAAATCAGGTAATATCTACTTAAAAAGGGGCTTAATAATATACATAGATTGTTTAGTTACAGTTATTACAAGTAGATTAGTATGAGTAAAGTGAAGAGCTGAATTGATTAGTAAGAAAAGTTGGTCATCTTTTTAAAATTGGAAATGTTCATTTTAAGATTGAGGAGATAAAGGAAAGAATAAATAATAATAGGGTAATGTGCCAAAGATTATAATACGACGTAAACACAAATACAAGGAAGGAGTACTTTTTGCATAATGATACGGGTCATGTTTTATGAAGTTGGTATCGGTTTTATAAAATGTTAATGTAAAACTGTTTACGGAAATTAATTTATTTCAGTACGATATTCATTAGTCTGTATTTAGTTTCGAGGGGTTTAAACTGTTATGAGAATTAAAGACACTTTGCATTTAATCTTGTTTAGTGATCAATATTTTTAATTAGACGATTGACTCATAAGACAAAATACATTATTCGAGGACGTGTATTAGTTTATGAGCCGTTATATAGACTAACGAGTAGGTAAATTACACATTTAAAATGAGGTCAAGAAAATTCTAGCATAATTGCTACAATCACTATTCTTGGATCCACTTTTTATACATATTATTCTGTCAGAAAGAGACGATTACCTATAAATAAAAAACAATGAACATTCATAACTTCAACATGCATAAGGTGAGCTTAATTATTGATAAAAGAACGTCCATCCTCTAAAATCGATAAACCTTTATAATCTCATTAATCAATATATTTGAACATCGATAATGACACTTAAAACCGAGTATAACGGAGTATAACCGAGTTATTTAATTGTCAAAAAACCTACCCTAAAAGGGGCTATTATTGTGTTACACAACTTATACGCTAACTATATATTATCCTATAATGAGATAAAAAATCATTGGCCATAAGAAAAAAAGGTCAAACAAACTCTTATCACGCAATAAATTATTATTATAATTATAAATCCGTATATAAATACTAGTAACAAACGAATGACGTATCCCATTTGTTTTGTGTTCCCTCCTTGTTTACAAAATCTTACTTGTATGACGAGTTTCCAACAATACATCAACGCCTTTTCATGTCATTGTAAATGCATGTTTCATGGCATACTTTAACTAATTTCGCACTACTAATTCCTTAATTATATCCAACTATTTTTCATTAATTATTTGTTTAATACTTGGACATAATCCTCACCTTCATTTCTAGTTATGTCATGCCACATTACCTCCAATAAATGATGACTTGTATTATTGTATATATAATTTTTTTTGTTAGAATTCCTTTATAGCTTTCCCCTAACTCCTCTAATTGTCTAAAATGCTTATCACATTTACCTTAAAAATGATTTCGATTCTCACTTTAATCCCTAAATCCGAGTCAATAAGTTATGTATGTATATTCTTAACAGAACTTCTTATTCTCTTTATAAACCTTATGAAAACTACTCGAAAATTAAATCTCCCACTAACAAAAATTTTCACCGACATCTAATTTCCAACAAAGATATAAGTGTAGCTATCTAGAGAAAGTCAAAGCATAAGAGATTAGGATGGTGTTGCTTCTAAAGCTAAAATTGATAGTTGAACATTGAATAGTCAATTACTCTCTATATATAAAATATTAAAATGCCATTAAAAAATAAGCGGAAATTTATGATACGAATAATGGAAGACTTCTTCATTTGAAAATACGAATACGAAGTAGAACATTTGTACAAAGAGATCCTAAATTTTAAAACTTCCTAAACATTAATTAAACAAGTTCTACAATAACTTCATACAAAGACGTACAAGACGTACAAGAAGAGAAGGTAGGAAAAAAATTAAATTAAAAAGTCAAAAAAAAATTAAACTTGGTTGGTTTTTATCCATCTAAACCGGTTCATATCCGTTTTTTTAACCCGCTCCCACAAGATCACATCGATCATAATACTTCATTAATCCTCCTCCATCTAGTCATTTTTTTACCATGCCACCTTGAACAATCATAACTACACCCATCTCAAAACTTTTAAAGTAAATTCCCTTTTTTACCTCTCTTCATTATTACCGTTGCACCATTGCTTATGACCCGGGACCCACTTAGGACATTTTGGACTAAAACAAGTTGATACCACCCTAGAGTTCATCAACTCAATAATAGGTGCAAACTTAACACACCTAGGAGTCTTATACTGATTAATAGAAGCTCCTAAGCTAATTGCATAATCCATAAGCTTATCAAATGTCCCATTTTCCACAATCTTAATCTCTAACGGCCCGATCGACTTGTCCGAGGCCCGTCCTTGACGGTACACGCTGTTGAGTGACTCCTCAATGGCTAGGCAACAATCCTCGAATACCGAGGGTGGGACAGGGGTTGACCCGTTTAAGCTTAGTTCCCAAAAGAGGACGTAGTGTCCCGGTATAGTGGTTAAGTCGGCATAACTTGTGTACTCTAGGAGAGTTGCATTGAATGGTTGTAGATGGGTAATTGCATTTTTCACCGCGTTTTGGAGCTCGACTTCGTCGGTTTTGTCGGAATCAATGCTTAGAACGACATTTTTCCGACATATGAAGTTGAATTGTGGTGCCTTGTTTTTGAACCCTGCCACCCTTAGCACATCGCCTACTCTGTATCTGTATAACCCTGTAATAAAAATTCAAGATTTAAGATTAATTTTTTTTTATAAAAGATGTACATTATAATGTCGTAAAAAAAGTAATTTGTTACAATAATGGATGAATTATGATAATCATTAATCTAGATAATTTTTGTGGGGATTTGATTTGGTTTTCCTTTTTGGAATTTTTCAATAATGTTGATATTCAAGTAACCGAATATCTATTTCTTACAAAATCATATCTTCTTTGTACTTGTAAGTTGTAACCAACTTCACACACAAAACTTGCTTCATGAGTCATGACTTTTAAACTTGAGACGGTCTAACAATAATTTATTCTACATATCTAGCCGAGAAATCAATTGTGGAAAAAATATATATTATCGATTCAATAACATCATATACTCGATAAAAAGCGAGTAATTAAAAATCAAAAGTGAAAAGAAGTAATTACCGGCATAGGTGGTAATGACAAGTTCATATTCTTGGCCAAGCTTAACATCAACAAGATCAACAAGCTCTTGTTGTTCCTTTTCGGTAAGCGCCTTAGGCACGGAAATCGAGTTACTAACACCATTGACGTTCCGTTGGACCGGTAAAAATTCAAAGTAACCCATGGTTGGAATAAGAGTGTAGGAGACTTCACTTGGTTTACAAAGTGGGTTAAGATTGACACCAAAGTAACACTCGGATGATGCATACATGGTACAAACTAAGGGTAGTCCATTACTATAATAATCTAAAGTTGGAATATATTGTGCCATGGTACCCGTTACTATAACATCAACATATTTTGTGTTAGGCCAAAGCCTAGTAATAATTCCTTGCCATGAATCCTTGCCACATTCGGCCTCAATAAAATCCGCTAACTTTGTGTCAGGTTTAAGGACCCGCATCACAGATTCCCTGACGGACGGGTCAGTGATCTGCGGACTTAGTGACCCGGTCCGGATATCCTGGGCTAGTTCGGGCCAGTGTTTTTCAAGAAACTTAATCGCCCGGATAAATCCAGACGCAAAAACTGCCCCGACCCGAAGGACCTCATTATGTTGGCAAAGGCCACATAACATTTGGGAGTACATGGATTGGTAAGAGTCTTGGCAGAGTATAGTCTCATTTGGGCTAGTGTAGTTGGTGTAAGGGTCATATGGTCGATTCTTGAAATGTGAGCTTTTGTAGTAACTTGTTAAGACAGGGCGGGCTACTAGCCCGCCTGGTGTCTTAGCCTCGGATTTTATGAAAAGGAAATACATTCCTTTGCCTTTTTCGAGGTCCGGGACGAATTGGCTCATAACGGGCATTAATAAGCTGTATAATATGGACCTTCTGTCTAATTCCTCTTCAATTGTTGGCATCAATTTTCTTTCCCCTCCTGATGTGCCAGAACTACAACATATAATAAAAGTGTCATTAAAAACTTACTTTAGAATACTTAAAATATACCTTATCTAAACAATAATCTAATACACTTTTAGAAATTTACTTTAAATTTTCTCCTTAAATATTAGAACAACAACACAACAACTACCAAACTCAATATAATAACTATGCTTGTCTAAGGCGAACCAAAGAGACCGTCTCACGTTAATATAATAATGTATAATTAACCACTTTAAGTAGGAATTTCATTTCATTGATATTGTCACTATCCTACTAAAAGCTTAAATTATGGATTCATAACAACTTTATTGTATGCATCTATCTCATGATCAATTTTTTTTATAAAACCGTCTTATACAATAATCTGTATCAATACAGTATGAATTGTCAATTAATAATTATGATAAAATGAAACGATCTCATGATAATATTTTTACGAAACATAGCTTAAAGCATAATAGTAAGAATTTTATTTCATTTCATTGATATAGTCACTATCCTACTAAAAAGCTAAAAATATGGATTCTATCTCATGATAAAAACTTTTTATAAGACTGTCTTATACGAGAATATGTATATATGATAAAATGAAACGATCTCATGATAATACTATTACGAAAAATAACTTAAAAAGTTTAAAAAGTACCTTGTGAGGAATTCAGAAATGGGATGAGCGCTAAGAATGGCGGATTTATCACCATTAGCAATACGATTAATGTCGGGTTGAAGATCTTCATATTTGATAACAGGGATAATTTTCTTGAAAGTTTCACGATCAATGGCACCATGAAGGCCATGCCTATGTAAATATTCGACGTTCGCGTTGCGGGTCAAGATTTCGGATAAAACCCTATTTTGAACTCCATCTGCATTTTCTGTAACATCTTCTATGAACTCAAGAGCTCCCTTATTCTTTTCTACCAAGTTTTGATGATCATTTGGTGTTTCCTTTGGTGCTTCAGGCATTTTTTAACCTCTTTTTTTTGGTAAAAAAAATGAGATTTTTTTAGTGAATATTTATATTATAGAGATTATAATCTAATTAATATGAGGATGGAAATATGATAATTTTTGTTGGTTATTATGAGTTATGAGAGTGAGGGTGTATAAAGGAAATGAAGGGAGAAGTGGGTTTATATAGAAGAGAAGGTGAGGGTTAAAGCTAAGATTGTATAATTGAAAAAAAAAGTAATAATTGAATATTAAGTCTCTCTTTATAATATATCCGTCATAAATTTCTAACGGGCTAAGTATCTCTCCCTTAGGCAGATAAGACAAACCTAAAGAATCACAAATGACTTGTCTTTTATTACCTATATAGGCAATATTTGACCAGTCAACAACTTGTGACAGATATGTCTGTTGGAAATGAGAAATTGTGCATGATAATTGAATTATTTTCGAAATAATAATAATAATAATAATAATAATAATAATAATAATAATGCAATAAGCAAATAAACATTTGTGGGTAGAGTTGTCAATTTCATGTAAGGTTTTGTTTATCATTTTTTATTTTTCTTTTATATTTATATGTATATATATGAGGGTTAGCTTGCTTGACCGACCAACACATGGATGTTCTATACTATCTTAGCTAAGGTCAAACTTACAACTACTCTTGATGACAGAATTTATTTGCTGATTGGATTAATGATCTTGCTTACTAGATTTCTTAATCTTTTGTATGATTACAGTTGACTAAGAAAAAAAATGTTATGAAATTGTTAACTTGATTAGTGGTCGATTGGTTAATCATGTCAAGACGTAGGAATTCAAAATTTACAAGAAATCGAAAATAATTAGGTGTTTAATTGCCATAATTTTAGGAAATAAAAATTTCGTAGTCAGAAGAACTGTACGGAAATGTCAATTCCTATATAATTGAGAAAAAAACGTTACTTAAGCACCTAGGTGATTGAATTTTGTACTTGTATTTGATTAACTTCTACCATAGTAGCTAAAACAGTTTTGTCAAAATGATAAGAACTTTGAAAGTATAATCGATTCCTATTAATTAAGGATTTGAAATTTTAATTTCCTAAACCTATATATCAAACTTTTAACTGATTATCAATGTGAAAAATATCATGCTAATATACAAATTTATATCTACAAATATTAAATGTATTTTCAAAATAGAATTAGTTTCTTTGGGTTTTATTTCATTCGAGCAACTTAAATTGATTTTTTTCCCCTCTTGAATCTCGCACTCAGATCAATTGGCTATTCTGTTTAATTTCGTTGATCATGTTTTGATTTTATTTCCTAATATGCTTTCGTTGATTTTTTGTTAGTCGGGTAAACTATTAAGGTGTTTAATTACAACTTACCAAAAAGGGCATGTTACATTGTTTACCCATACTTGGTTGTTGTCCGATTTGGAGTTGCAAATATGTAATGTAGCAATTATTTATGATGTATTGTCACCTTATATGCTTTATCCAAACGCAAAGAGTAATATCTCATAAGTACCTTGGTTGTACTTATATTAGACACTATGATATGATGGTGTACGTCTATTGTTAGGCACAACTAAATACACAAATGAGTATGCTAAAAGTGGCCATAGTTACACTAGTGACAAAATGAGCGCTAGTAGGGGTTGTCGCTTGAAATCTCTTAACATCACGATAATCCTTGAAAACATTGGTAAATAATTCTTTTAAGTTTGTTCAATTTTATTTTATTTCAACTTTTGTTACCCGCCTTGAATACACATTTCTCCTTAAAATTTCGTCGGCGATATCTAGTAAACTTTATAAGGACAATGGGAAACTAAAGTATATTTTGGGGAGCATATTTAGACACCAAGGTTGAATATAAACGTAGTAAAAGAGGGATTAAGGGGACAAATTAAGGGTCCCTTTTGTTGCAATTGTAGTTAAACAACCAAGACACTTTTATAATTGAAGTTTATTACTTACAGTGTACCTTACAAATTCGACGCAGTATTATACTATTATTAGACAAAATTATTAGCCTTTTAATCTTTCTACCTCCAACTTGACAAAGACTTCCATGAACTAACTCGTTAAAAGTCGTAACATCATAGTCTTTCCAAATCTAACTTTTTATTTTATTTAACATTATAACGTCTCTATGACGATAACTCGATAAGTTATTAGAGTATATATTTTTGGGTTTCAAAATGCGATTTAGTATTTTAGTGGGAAAGAAAAAGTTGATTATAAATGGGAGTATTGAATATAACATTATTTGTTGAGATTATTTTTTACATTGTATGAGAGTTTCAATGATCTCGATGTTCCAAGTTTAATATGAAGTACCTTTTAACTTCCAGAATCTCGTAAGCACAATTTCAATAAATGGTACTCGTACTTGTATTAGGGGTTCAATAGATGGTACTTCGTATATAGAGAATGTAACTATAAATGACGTTTCAGACCGTCTTATTTGTAAACATTATAAACTTGTGACCTCTTAGATCTCACTCCTACTTGCTCTCCCACTTGTTCATTGTGAGATCTCACAAGTTTGTGACGGAATAATGCTCGTCACAAATGAGACTATGTGATGACGTTATTGGGAGGGGAAGTATTCATTAAGGCATAGAATAATCGATTAAAGCTTGATTATCAATTTACACTTTTGCTCAAACTAGTCTTATCAAATGATATCATAGCATCAATACCTTTAAAATCCAAATTCGATTACATGAAACCTCCAAAAGAACAATAGCCTTATTCATGACCTCTCACAACCCCTCCCTTACTTGCCCTTCGCCGCTTACTATTTATGAGAGGTCTCTTTAAAAAGACGGATTTTGTACAACTTGATGATCCAAATTTTAATCTCGGAATTCTAATCAAAAACTTGTTCAAGTGTCTTTAATCAACTTTGAGTGCATGAAGAACTTCTAATGCCAGCTGTCTCTAATAATAATATTTTACTATTGGACACGTGTATGAATAGGACTAGCAATTCCTTCACGTAGCAATTTTATTTCATCTTACTTTAAGAAAGCAACAACCATGTTGCTGAGGTGTCAAACAACCCTTAATTTAAGGAAAAGTAAAGAAGAGCATTTTATTTATCTTAATAACATATGATATTTTTGGTTTAACAAGACAACTAAAAAAAGTTTGATAAATGGTAGTATTAATTATATTTATCAACAAATTTGATATTTATTATTCATAAAAAAAAATATTAAATCTGGAGAATTTTTAAAAAGTATTTTCAAATCTACAAACCCTTAAAACAAAGAGTCTAAACACTGGATTTAGCAACAAAAAATAAACTTCTGAAAAAAAATTCTAAAAAGCAGGAAAAAACCAACTGACAGGATTTTTTGATAATAAAAATATACCCACAAAAAAATTAAATATAAAAAATGTTTCTAAAAAACATAGCAAAAATACTAAAATTGATATTGGATATGAAATAAGTATTTAACCTTTTTACGATCTTGGAATGAAAACTCAAAAAAATAATTATAAGAGATCCTGCTAATTATATGGGGTAAATCATTTAATAGTGAAGAGGAGGCTGATGATGACGAGATGAAGGGAGGATTAATAGGTAATGTATTAAGGCGAACAATTTTTTTAAAATAGACTTTGTGAAGGTGAGATAAGTCAGTGAGAGACTGAGAGTAGTAAAAAAAGGTTTAAACGATTTTCGTATCAAGACACATTTGAAGCTTTGGGAGGTTAACTTTGGCCCAAACATTATTGATTACTACTTCGTATTAACTAGCTTATTGTTTAGGTTGCTAATTTGTTATTGTGTACCTATGATTAGATAGTTATCGACTTATCGTTGTGTAGGTAAAATAATACTCCGTATTTCAAGTCGTACATTTTATGAATCCAGTTATGGTCATAATACGGATTAAATTAAGTTTATAAAATCATTTTTTTAAAGGGCTGGGACTTAGATAACACTATTATAGTCATATTTAAGACAAAAGTCTATCTTTAGCATCTTAGATCGAGCGGGTTAAACCAAATTTCGACCTAAACTATACATTTTGGGTCAATTTATTAGCGAGTTATAATTTACAAGTTTTGACCTTAAAATATACATGTTGGTCTGGGTCAATTTTCGACAGGTATATATCTCATTTTTTGACCTTACCATTATAACATAATTGATAATGCGGTTAATATATTAATAAAATTTCTAAAGTATATCATTTAATCCGTAGTTTTTAATTATCACATGTTTTCATGATTATTTAACATGTTTGAATATTTAACAATTTGACCAGACACGGGTCAAAAGTTCAAGTTGTCACTTTACTAATTAGTAATATGTACTAAATGAATATGGGTCAATAATTTCATTTTAAACATGAAAAATGGGTGATTGATTTCGTTTTTAATGAAAACGAGTTTAAGAAATTGCAACTGTGGTACTATTTAGAGTCATGCAATTTCAATTTCGGGTTGATTTTCATTCGAAAAGTTTTGTTTGTTCAATCTTATATAAGTCGGGATTTTTTAAAGCAGCCTGAGTAAGAAACTCAAATTTAGCTAAAAAGAGGGTATATAAGTATATTGTACTACAACAATTACTCGGCAAACATAATGTATCATTTATAATAATTGCAAATGAAATTTAGAAAATTTATAATTGAGATCTAAAATCTTAAAAATTATTTTATATATAACTCATCTATTAATCAATAAAACTTAATCATATATAATTTTTTTCTATAATAACAAATTTTAAAACAATATACCCGTGCAATTTACACAGGTTTAAAACTAGTTTTTTATCAAAAGAGTGTACAAAATCTTTTATCTTCTCCCTTTCAAGTTATCTACTTACTTTTTCGAGTTAAAGTGTAGGCAATGTCAGTTAAAAATCGTACTCGTACCATCTTTCTCAATCTTTATCGTTGACATATAGTGTAAGTTTTTATTTAATGAAACAATAATTCAAACGATTTACAATAAAATAGATAATGCTTTTAGAAAACATAGATTAATGTTGGTTGAATCAGGATTTCACTTTTAATGGATAGAATAGAATGAAAGGATTGAATTGGTAGAATCGGATTATATAATCGTAAGATCTTAGAAACGGATTAATTATTGTTTTTTATTTTGTAAAACACATAAATTTAAAATCAAAACCCTTGTCTATCGATACTTATCCATAAAATATTTAAAATTAATAATTTTAGTATCATTATTTGAACTGTGTGAGTGTTTCTATAACTTGCACGGAAAAATATTTTAAAATTTTCAGATGAAGAGGGTCGTACATAAGATTCTACAATTATGTACAAAATCGTATATATGAAAAAGATCAGACACGCATTTTTATTTCTAAAATTGTAGAATAATCGTACGATTGAACTTGGACTTCAAACAAAGTTGTATCAAAGTCATTACATCATCTTATGGGAGAAACAAGCTCTTTCAACATCTCCAAAATCGCACAATTATATATTTTATAATTATACTTTATAGGATCTTTTCATAATATGCCAAATACATCGTTCACTCATATTTGAAAGAAAAAGTAATAATCAAAATTTTTATATGGTTATCTGAGGTCGGAAAAAGAAGGAAAATAATGCCATCCAATCGCCACTATAGTATGATCCTCAACATTAGTTCTTACACTCCGGCGACTCATCATCATCGCAAGTCGCAACACTCCCCATTACACTAGGATGTTAACCTTTGGGCCTATTTTATTCACAAGAGATCGCACGACCTTTAGAACAATATGCGGAAAAACCACACTACATCAATAACTAAAAAAACTTCATTCGCTTCCTCGGTCATAAGCATAATTTAATCAAATATAACCTTCTGGTTGAGACGGAGAAATGCTTAATTACTTATAAGCATTTAAATGATAAAATGTTACTAGGAGTTATAATAAAATAGCTCATAATTTAGCTAGGTAGAAGAGTTATAACTATGTAAAACCTATTTTTACTAACTGGCAACGCTGCCACTTTGGATAACTTTTTGAATCGTAAAATCGTAGAATTAGATGATCATTCGGGAGTATGAAAATCATGGTCATGACAAATAGGAGTGAAACAAGTAAACAGCAATCAAATAATTGGTGACGGTTAATATTTGGTGAAATGAGAAGACTAGCACTTGCAAAGTTACAAGTATTTAGCAATCACTTCGGATAAGAAGAACAAAAACAACTTCACAACTATTCAACTGTTAGATATGGAATACTTGAACAGTGATCAAAAGATAAGAAAATACTGGCAGCCATTTTATGAAGGAAATATCGTGGAATAACGAAGTACTTGCTTAGTTTCTATCAACGTTATTTTTTAGAAAAAAAAAAGTTTTTTCCAAGTTCTGATAATTCTCCCGGTACCCCCTTGAACAGTTTGTCCGAAATACCCAAATTTTTGACCCGAGAAACTTTAAGTGGCCATAAGTCGTATTTGCAAATTCGGTAAATGACAATTTTTTTCTTCAAATCGTTGATCTTTCCGAGAGCTATGATTTGAAAAAAAATAGTTGTATTTGGCTCCGTGGCTAGAAGTTTTTGTATGTCAAAGTGTTTTTCACCGAAAAAACTTTAAGTGGTCATATCTCCTGGTCACGGGTTTCTGAGATGAACGATTTGAAAAAAATTGTCATTTTCCGAGTTTGTAACCACGAGTTATGCCCACTTAAATTTTATCGGGTAAACTTTTTTGGTAATTCCGGTCAAAATGTCAAAGGTCGAGGGTACCGTGAGAATTTTCCGTTTTTCCAATCCAATGCTAACAATATTCTACTATGACAATTTGTTTATCTTCTAAAATGAAATTTCTCCATATTATTTAAATAAATCGTTTAGTGTTCTAACTAAATTTTGTATCTTTATTTAATTTCGATGATAAGCTAATAGTGACTTTAAACCATTGTTATTACTATTTCAAAAGTGATATTTTGAACCAACTTTATTGATCATAGTCTCTAAATTATCGTGTTGTTTAATATTTTTTCCACGCTTAATAAAAAATACTTTCGTAGCTCATTTTTAGAAAATTTGCATCTTTATTTGACTTCGACGATCAACTAATTAACATCAATCTTAAAGTGTTAATGTTACTTATTATTATTCTAGAATTTGTATCTCTATCAATTTTAAACAATTGTTTTTCTGATTCTTTTCGATTAAAACATAATATAATGAGTTAATTGGATAAAAGAGTAACAAATACAATAATATAATTATTAATTAATAATTAATAAGATTAATACCTTTTCTATTTTGTTTACAATTATGAATTATTATGCCTACTTTTTTAGGAGTAATTTCAAAGATCCTCTTTTATATTTATAGACCTTAAGTCCTCTACTAATATAATGGAGGTGACACCACTCCAAGTGGCTCAAAACTATCACTAATAGAAAGTGGTCCATAATTATTTCTACAAGCTAAGTACCTCTAATATCTATGAGTTTGACCCTTAATTTCTGTTTCAAGCTCTTTCCATTAACAGTGACACTATTGATATGTCTGGATTTTAATTCTTTGATTTATACTCCGTATTTATTTATCCCTTTATTCTGGTTTGATTGTTCCCTCATGTATCTTTGATCTTCCTATGATCAAGGATTCTAATGTTTATATTTTGGTTGATCTTATGTACGAAAAAAAAGCATGCATGTAATCTACTCCATTCTGTAAATATATAAATAGGATCCGAGTCTAATCTTTTGCAACAAGTTTCATTGAAGGTGGACATATTCGTTTTCGATAAAGACGGGTCGGGTACTCGGGTTGCCTCTCACAAAGAGATAAGTGGAATAACAAGTTGAAACTCACTTGATTTTCCAGTTGCATTTATGTAAGAACGACCAACCCAACCCTTTTTCATTAAAGACAGATGTAATAATAAATGTTTTCAATGAGAATTAGTGAATCTTTTGTGTGAGCCATCAATTGTTTATCTAAGTATTCACCTATTCCATGAATTAGTTAAGACAGTTTAGAACTTCGAGCTTTCTTATTGAATATATCTTCTTCAAAATGAAAGTAGGGGAAAGCTATTAGCACTCAAGAGTACTAAGACAATAGAAAAAACGTTTAAATAGAATTCATGATATGTACTGTATTACATTAGGTTTAGGAAACCTTAAATATGATCCCGAACCATACTTTCCAAATATTAAATAAAATTATCTTAAATACATGTGCCCTTAACATATTGATGAGCTAATTAGAGAAAGATTGTTCAGTATATTTTACTGTTAACCGAATTAATAAAGAGGTCATTTAAAGTATCAAACAAGAGGGCATTTAAAGTTCAACATACCATCATATGATAGACCTTTTAAACCAATTCAAGACTAAATATTCAATATCATATTATAATATCAAAATATTGAAATTTTAAGGTGAAAGGCATAATATAAATAGAACAAGAGAACCCTCCATGGCAGAGCATAAAAAATTAGAATATCCATATCATGTAGTTGTAATCATCGTAACATTTCACCCAAATCAACTTTGTTAGATATCAAATCGATTAAAGAAGAGTAGATCGTGGTAGAATTATGTTCAAGCCAATGTACATGGGCATGTACTAGGTCTGTTGCACACTTGTCCCAAAGATCTTCTCATGCACATGTTACGTATAATTGATTTTTTACGTAGTAGTATAACTTAAAAGCCGAAAAGAGCTAGTCAGAGTGTTCAGAATCGGTTTTTCTAATATGTGCCCTACGAATACATGTTAATAAGCTGATTAGAGAAACATTGTTGAAAATATTTCAGTATAGTATTTCTCTAATTTGTTTATTAATATATGGCATAAGGGCAGCTGTTAGAAAAATTGTAGTTACAATATTAAATATTCATTTAATATTGTTAACTACTCCATTCCTGACTCTGTTTTCATATAGACATACATACTGAAATAAGTTCATTGAAGTTAATTTCAGTTTAATTTAATTTAGACGATTTCAGAGTTTAGACCAAAGAAGTAGGACTTACTAACTCCTTAGGTTTGACTTTTAAATATACTTTATTAACGTTTTTTTGCTATTGTGGTCCCTAATCTTGTATCGTTATGGTGGTGCGACATGAAGGATGTTGTTACCACTTAGTTATACAGTATGGGAACAAACACTCTTTTATAATCTATAGTTTAATCCTTTTTATAACTAATTAATACAAATCGTTAAGGTAGGATCTGACCTTTAGCACGTAATTCTAGGTTAACCATGATGGATCACAACTAGGTTTGTTTAATTTAGAGAATTTAATTGGTTCTCCAACATCCGAATTAAAGTTAAGAAGGTCATATATGTTGTATCACATGCATGCAAGTTGCTAACAAAGTAACAAATGATTAAAATTGTATTCCGTGACCTTGTTTGTAATTTAGTGAAGCTTGTATTCATGACATATGAAGTTGTCATTCGATCACCTTTAGATGAACGTAAAAGAGAAATCTCAAACAGTAGGTCTTGCTTGCGACGGATCGGATCTTACGACGGGTATTTTGTAAGAGGAAATGGGTAGAGGGGATAAGGTGGGCACCCCCCATGTGCTTCTCCACTCACCCTTGATGGGTATTTTGTGAGAAAATATGGTATCCGTCTTAAGCTTGCGACGGATAGTGTCCGTCACAAATGAGAATTTGTGAATCTCAAATCCCTAATAGAAAATTATAATGGTGATTGATGTGAATAGTGGCTGAGAATGTAAATGGGTCGGGTCAAGTATCATATCCATACCCTTGCAATCTTGGAAACGGTGTCGTGAGGAATCCTGTCGTGAACGATCGGAAGAATGGCTTGAGCCCTTGGATCGTGGTCATTGCAATATATATTACTAATGTACCCGTTAGACCTTAGCTTGTTCTTTTCGACCGATAAAAGCGGATGAGCTGAATAATGTTACACTAAGAGTTAATTTTAATACAGATGAGCTGAACTTAATTAAATAGAGAGAAGTTGAAATGAAGGCGGAAAGAGAGAGGGGGGGGGGGGGGGGGGGGGGGGGGGGGGGGGGGGGGGTCTTATTTGTGTCGGGGCTTGACTTGCTTTAAAATCTAACCATCAAGCTTTTCTACATTTATGATGACAAATGACAAGTGCTTAAAGGGCCAAACGTTTAATGGGACTGAACACCTAACAAATGAATGAGACGGGAGCATAAATCAAAGGACACGAGTAGAATGTTTGTACAAAACAGTGATAAATCGAAGGCAGCTGACAGTCAATCTCGGTGCCACCGTTTCAATTCAAATGCAATACGTAGAAAATGAAGGGGCCTAGATTAGAGCAGTAGGTCTTGCTTAAAACGGGTCGAATCTTACAACGGGTATTTTGTGAGAGGAAATGGGTAGAGGGGACAAGATGGGCTCCCCCCATGTGCTCTCCACTCACCTTGATGAGTATTTTGTGAGAGAATATGGTATCCGTCTTAAGCTTAAGACGGATACCTCGGTCTGAAATAAGAATTTGCGTGAGATTAGAGAATGTAAGAGGGTAACAACGAAAATGGGCGCCACCGGGGGAACGTGGCGCCTTTTCATTGTCCAAATAAATTCATGATACAGTTAGGAAAATTTTCACAATGTATCACGTGCATGGATATAGTGAAAGAGAGACAATGAGGATGAATTAAGATGGTACTTGTCTAGTACGAACACGGTCATATCGTTTTCTGGCTGAAATTATTGTCCATCATATGATAAGGAAAACTTGTTTGGCCCTATATTTCCCCTACCACAAATTCTTATTTAAGACGGAGGTATCCGTCTTAAGCTTAAGACGGATATCATATTCTCTTACAAAATACCCATCAAGGGCCTTGTACTCTCTACCCATTTTCTCTCACAAAAAACCCGTTGCAACATCCGACCCGTCTTAAACAAGACCTACTGTTCCACTACATACGTTCATGAAGCATTTTTCGTAGAACTCGGCTTTTAGATCTACTCGTATTAACTTTCTATATCATTGAACCAATTACCTTTATAAAATAAGTTTAACTCAAATTATTTTTTATTTGGTGGTATTTAGAACGTTATAACCTTGTTATTCTGGTTGCATCACTACTTACACTTCATATATTATGTATCAAGCTACCTCTAGACTTACGGGGCTTGCAACAAATTTGTCTAATTTAGCCATTTTGAGGCACAAGTAAGGTACACTTATTAGCCTACTAGGAAATACGAGTACTCTATAAGCCGTATGTGATAATCATTTATATATCTTTAATTAAAATATTTATTACGAAGAATATAGAAATCACTCCGTAAATATCTTTGATTAAGTCTTATAATTTGTATTCGAATTTTAATGACCCTAAAGTTTTAAGTTCAAAACCAACACATATAATTAATGCATGTGCTCAAATTCGACTTACGAGATTTTTGGAGGCTCCTTGAAGTTAAATCCGCTACCTTTTTTCAACGTCAGCGATAATACCATGTGAGAAGACTATTACAACTAAAACCTTATTATATTGGTTGAAATGGTAGTCTTATCAGTTCTCACAATTTCTCGTGGTTTTAGCCATCAATTTAAACTTCTGGTTAAGATTTTTAATATGATTGTTGTCAAACAATATCTTTTCACATTATTGTTTATATATAGTACTTAAGGTGAATCTTTGTTCCACATCCTTTGATCATGTCAATGTGACTTTTAGGTGTATATATCCACTCTTTAGTGTTTGAGTGTATCGTGTATGGTAGGAATTAACTTGAGCTTCATAGATGATATGTTTTCTGATAGTGTCAATGATCCTTTTTCCGTGCACTACTATCGGTTATAAACTTAGGATAATTCGGACCTACTTACTTCTATGCTTGTTCAACTTATTAAATTATTGGCTACAACAAAGAATCAATCTCTAATTAACTAGAGATTCTTAAACTTCTACTATTATTATATGGCATAAAATTAAAACCACTTCGAAACTCCTTTAACAAAATTAACACGATCCCGATTTAAAACAATAATTAACGGGAGTATGATAGATGTTATCTTGTTTAATTCGGAATGAATAGACTTTAATTTTTCTCATTTAAAATGTCTTACCATTTCATCGATCTACAACTTAGGCTTATAGATTGTCTACTTACTAGGACAACTAAAGGAGAATTGTTAGATTAATTCCGACTAAAAAGGCCACAAACGGCATACTAGACTACTTACGTACTTGAGTTAATGATGAAAGGTTGAGATAAACCGGTTATATGACCCGTCTTCTTAGATTAAGTTGTCTAGAAGACACATAATCTCATTGATCTCTCAATGCGATGCTAAAGGATTGATTATTTTGTGCTACCAGGTTCTATAGCCATGCCCCGGTAGCTATAATATACTTCGTAGCCTTTTCATTCTAAAGCGCTTATCATGTATTAAAAACCTAATAGTTATCTACACTAACAACCCACACTCTCTAAGACATCCATATATTAGCCTGCATTTCAAATACCCTAGTTATCTAGTATGTCACTTTATATTTCAACTTAACATAATCACAATTTCTCGTTTCAAACGGCGCGACCCGTCTTATCTAGTTATCTAGTACGTACGTCACTTTATATTTCAACTTAACATAATCACAAATTCTTGTTTCAAACGGCGTGGCCCGTCTTAAGCAAGACCAATTGTAACATAATATATAGACAATGCATAAATTTCAATTATTACCGAAAAAAAATCTCGATCTCCACATATATTGAACTTCGCGCTACGTTTTAACCTAATATAAATAGCTAAACTTGCTCCGATTTAGTATGCATGACCTCTTCTTCGTGCGATTCAACACATAAATATATATATTGTACTCCGTATTATTTTCGTAGTTATCCGTTAAGATAGGTTTTTACATTAGTCACCATATTAAATTAAACAACTATATATTCAAATATTCAATGCTACTCATGAAGAGACTAATGACCATACGTCCATACTTAATTAAGTTAGTGAATATTGAGCGAAAAAAATTGAAGCAATGGTTATTGACGCCTCAAATTATAAAGTGAAGCTGATTGAAGCAAAGTTTTGGTGTCATAATCATATTGAGTGATTAAATATGAGATTAAACACCTAAAAAGTCAATAATATTGATGCCCTTTTTAGGGCATCATTACGTAAACATATCTTTTTGTTTAATTACATTAGTTTTCAAAGCAATTATGCTTTGTCAAGTGAGTGAAGAGGGATACAAGAGCAGTAATAATAATCATAGTAAAGAAAAAGAACCAACTTAAAAATGTTGGAAAACAGAAGTATATTAGTTTTATTAAGTTTTTAGCTTGGTTGAAAATTATTGGATCCGAAATTCTAAGGCTATATTTGATGAACGGTTTTTCTAACTAACATGTGCTCTTAGGGTACAAAGACACATGTTAATAAATTAATTAGGAAAAGATTGTTGAGAATATTTCACTAACTTCATTAATTATGATAAATATGAGTTTACGTCAATTTTTCAGGAAATATTCTCAACAATTTTTTTCTAATTAGGTTATTAACATGTATCTTAAGGGTAGCATTTGTGAAATCTATATATTTCTAGTGAAGAATCCCATGTTGGTCTCTTACATCGGAGAAAAAGAGAAGCGTAATTTACTTTATAAGTAAATGGGCTAATTCACTCATTGCTAATTGATTTTGAGATGTTGGATTTATAAAATGGACACTCTCTCCTCTTCGACGGGTGAAACCCAGCGAGTTATCAATGTATCATTAGTAGTACATATACAAGTATATACTAAGCTAGGAGTTGAAGATTAGATTCTTCTTTAGCATTGTGTAAGCCGATATATGCATATAGTTTAACGAATTGCATGCGCACTTAAGTTGACATAGACTAACTACAGTAGGTCTTGCTTGCGACAGATCGAATCTTGCGACGGGTACTTTGTGAGAGGAAATGGGTAGAGGGGACAAGGTGGCACCCCCCATGTGCTTCTCCACTCACCCTTGATGGGTATTTTGTGAGAGAATATGGTATCCGTCTTAAGTTTGCGACCGTCTTAAGTTTGCGACGGATAGTGTCCGTCACAAATGAGAATTTGTGAACTAAGAAAGTAGTGTCAAAACCCCAAGTGAATTTTTGTCAAAAATTTAAGTGATTGATTGATTTATACTACACAACTTTTAGCCCATCGTTTCATGTCCCCAATTAGGCAAGCCATATGGGGACCTCATAACACGAACGAACATCCCTCTTCTCATATACACTCCCTCTTGGAATCATTTAATGCATGTGTGTCATGACAAATATTGAAACCCTTAACTCTTATCATTTTTGCTTGAAGAAACGTAAACGCTAAATTATGATTATGTATGTCAATTGTATATATAGATATACTTCGACAAGTAGGTGAAAAACCATAATTTGGATCGAGTTCAAATGTTCAATATATAATTTTGGTTCTGAGGTGAAAAAACCGCTAAAATTTGGATGTGTGTCAATTGCACGTGTTGCACAAAACCTGAGAGAATCAATCAGGTCAGGTTATATCAAGTTATTACTGAGTTGAATGATTTTCAGTTAAGACATTTAGTTATATGAAGCATTCTTGATCCAAGTCTATTTAGGACGAGTTGAAAAATTCCAAATTCGTGCTATAGCCCTTTTAGCCGGTCTCGTCCTATAGACATTTCTTATAAAAGAGAACTGTTATTCTAACTTGTGACGAAAAGTAACTTAACAGCCACGATATCGATCCCTTCGCCTTTTTTAACATCATTTTTACCGGTGATATGACGTCACAGAAATGAGAATATGTGAAAAGATAATTGGACTCAAGTGCAAAGGGTAGAAGAAGGAGGGAAGCATATGCGTGTGGCCTACCTTTAATTTTTTCCAAAGTGATAAACATTTTTCAACATTATTGGTCTTTCGTCCTTTTAATTCACATTCCATGTTGTTTTGTTAGGAAGATATGATGCCAATGAAAAGAGAGGAGGATAATAAAGGAAGGTGGAGATTTGGAGCCTTGAAGGTAGGGTTGACTAAGCCTAGGTCAAGAGGGAAGATGACCAAGGAATGTGGCGAACACATTGATACATCAATTTGAAAAAAGAAGCATAAAATGTATTTTATATATTATATAGAATATATAGAAACGTCACTAAACATTAAAAATGTATTTTATATACCATATTCTCTCACAAAATACCCATTAAGGGTGAGTGGAGAGCACATGAGGGGAGCCCACCTTGTCCCCTCTACCCATTTCCTCTCACAAAATACCCGTTGCAAGATCCGACCCGTCTTAAGCAAAACCTACATTAGAAAGATAGGTTACATAACTTTGTTCCCAATAATTTCAAATACATGAAGATGAAATCGTAAAGCTTGTCTTCCAATAAACACAGTTTGAGACTTTGAGCTTTGGGGTGGTCTATAGTGAGCCTAGAAGCTAAATAGTGGACCAGATTTAGCTTTTCTGAGTTTATCCATTTACATTTCTACTACGAGTAATAAACAACGCAAATTCTCATTTGTGATGGACCGACCCGTCGTAAGCTTGCGACGGGTCAATTTCCTCTAACAAAGTGCAAGTGGGGTGCAAGTAGGTGGGAAATGGAGCCCCCCACTTGCAACCTCACTTGCACTTTGTGAGAGAAAATTGACCCGTCTTAAGCTTGCGACGGGTCGCCTCGTCGCAAGCAAGACATGCTGAATAAACAAATCATTAACTGTTTATTAAGACGGCGGTATCTGTATTAAGATAAAAACGAGGTAAATATGTTTTCTCTGAGTCCCACTTTCATATATAAGACGTACCGTTTTGTAGTCGTTGGGCATTATATTTTAAGTTTAGGACGGATATTGCCGTTTTAAACCAGAGTTTGTGATTCAACATATGGCTAAGTTAAAGGTGATTAAATAACAAATAGGGGTATGTAATTTGCTTATATTGGTTACAGACTGATTAATTTGTATACTTCCTCCATTCAACTCCACTCTACCACTTTCATTTTTGCACACTATTTATGAGTCGCCATCTAATTGCAATTTTCTCTCAATATATAAGTGAAAATATATTCATGTGTGATCTTGTTTGATTCGTCTTTACGAGTACATTATTAATATCCAACTTTTATAATTTTTGCAAACACGTAGCTAACGATATTTACCGCGTAAAACACGTCTCGGCAAACGTGAAAAAATTTTTTTGGTAGAGTGGAGTTGAATGGAGGAAGTAGTTCTTTTGGTATTTGAAAAGTTTGGACTTTGGTTATGACGATCAATTCTATCAAATCAACAATTTTATATCTTTCGTTGTACAAGATTCAAAAAATAGTGTTCTTTGTCCTTTTTAAATGTGTAATCGTCGCATGTCCTTAAAGATTAGTGAGAGGTTATTGCTCAATTTAATTGCATCGGGTTTCGTTTACTGGTTAGTTTATTAAATTACCGAGATGAAATAAACCTTCATTTCATTTTACAACACTATACTATCAGATATACTTCCTCCATTCAACTCCACTCTACCAAAAAAAAATTCACATTTGCCGAGACGTACTTTACACCGTAAATATCGTTAGCTACGTGTTTGCAAAAATTATAAAAGTTAGATATTAATAATGTACTCGTAAAGACGAATCAAACAAGATCACACATGAATATATTTTTTACTTATATAGTGAGAGAAAATTGCAATTATATGATCTCTTGTGAATAGTGTACAAAAAAAAAAGTGGTAGAGTGGAGTTGAATGGAGGAAGTATATATGATGAAACAGTAGGTCTTGCTTAAGACGGGTCAGATCTTGCAACGGGTATTTTATGAGAGAAAATGGGTAGAGGGGACAAGGTGGGCTCCCCCCATGTGCTCTCCACTCACCCTTGATGGGTATTTTGTGAGAGAATATGATATCCGTCTTAAGTTTAAGACGGATACCTCCGTCTGAAATAAGAATTTGTGATGATGAAATAATATAGAGTGAATTGGTGCATTGGGATTGTACCGATGAAACACCGAAACCTATGACAACTATTGTAGAATCTATGCAAAATATGACTAACTTACATATCATAAGTGTCATATTTTACTCCATTACTTTCGAGTTCAAAAATAAATTTCGAATATAACTATCTATCTCACTCACATAACTATATTACATAGTAACATTTTATGAACTAAGTTATGTTTCTACGTGTTTGAGACAATGAGGTGTAAATGTGTAATGGAGCCATATATAAGGGAAGCTTAGAAGAAAGGTGGTTCCCACATAAGCAATGAATCTAAAGGGAAGTGCTTGTGTGAAGAATGTGTTGTATTTACCTTATAATGGCTAGTAGAGAAAATAAAGCAAAGAGAAAAAGTGTGTATATATAATTATGTCTTGTTTCCGAGTGTCCCTTAATTTGGGTCCCTACCTATTTTATGCATGACCAAAAGGAAAGTGGTGATGAATGTAAGCATACTAACTCTTAAGGGTGTCCCCTACCTCATCCCTCAACCTTCCTTGAGTACATCATGTTATGTTTGCCAATCAAAGGTTGGTTTGTGTATAGGTTCAAAGAATCAAGACTTCATTTAATCTACAATTTCAAATGTGTTTCGCATTTGGTTCGTCATCGTTATCTGTTGTGATTGCATAAATGGTTTTGTGTTAATAAAAAGAGTCATAGTATAGTCGTTAAGATTGAGGTATTATGGATAATATATAGGTCACTTGTTCGAATCTCCATCTATTTCTGTCGTAATGCGACTAAGTACACATTTTGTTAGACAAAAAGAACAACATTGAGAATAATTCTTGGAAATCCATGTTATATAGTGGTTTTATTTCAATATAATTAATAAGTAGCAAAAATCTATTTGATTTTTCATTTGCAAAATTTTATATGAGACATTTATATTGGCTGAACCCGTGGATCTTCACATTATCTTAAGGTCATGTACACAATAATTTGAATCAGCAATATAATTAGTTTAGCAAAAAGTGTAGATTATTTTGCCTAAAGTAGGTCAATGTAAGTAAAGCTAACTTGAACAATTAAGGTTATGGTGGTTGTTTACATGTATATGCCATGTGGTATGTTGAAATTACAATTCAAGGCCCTAAATTTTGACACTAACTAAGAATGTTCATGTTAAAGTATAAAATTATTAACTAGATCTTTACCATCACCTTAAAATTTTGGTTGAAATAATTTTTATGGTATCAGCTTCCGAGGACACAATCCTTTCACGATATCGCTCGCTCCTAGCAATCGTTAACACACGACATCAATCTCTTATTCTCTTCTCTTCTCTTCTCTACCTTGACCATCTCAACCAAATTTAAGGTTATGGTTGAAGCTCAATCAATGATTTTATATTCTAACAATTAAATGCCTTTTGTGATATTGAGAGATAGTGTTCATAACTTGGATTCAGATTACGTCAATGAGAACAACAAGTTTCGACCTATTAATAATCAAAGTTGACCGTCTAGTTATTAAAAATAAAGGCAAAGTTTTGGTACTATTTCGAAGTCATGAAAAAAATAATTATTGCATTGAGATATTAGTCATTTGGGCCATTTCTCTTTTAGTTGTTGTCTCACGGGCCCATGGGCTAATTTAATATCCACATCCTTTATACCTACTCAAACAAGGACCAACATGTTCACTACCCCAACATACAGGTCTGTGAGCAGGGTTTTAAAACTACCCATCCAAAATTGTTCCTTACATTAAATATTTTTGAAAAATTAAATCCTATACGTTAATTATGCAAATAAAATACAAAAATTATTACATTGAGCCATATTTATAAGTAAGACAAGACTAATTAAAATAATCTCAAACAAAAACATTAATGATTACGGATTTACTGCCCTACTGGGTTTAATGGCAGGTTATCATTATAAGATTTCATGTCGTAAAAATAAAGTTTAAGATTAAAATAACCTCTTATTGCTTCAACTACAATTACATAAAAATAAAAGCTTAAGTTAAATAGAAAGCCTTGGGGCTTGAACACTTGGGTTTCGTTTGTAAAAACTAGCTGAAAAGGTTGTTGTAACCTAGAGCTGGCAAAAGGTGACCCGACCCGAAGAACCGACCTGACTTATCCGAAAACCGACCTGATAGAACCCGTAAATTTGCTGAACTGAAACCGACCTGAACCGACCCGAAGGTTAACCGATAAACCGATAGAACCTGAAAAATATGACCCGAACCGACTTGTGACTCGACCCGACCCGACTCGAAACCCGATTCACCCACAAACCCGACCTGACCCAAACCGAACTGAACCGACCTGTAACCCGTTTTAACCCGATTAAACTCAACCCGACTCATAGCCAAATAATCTTTTTTAAGAATCTAAATTCCTTTATAGTTTGTTTTTTTGTTAATAAATTTGATATAAAAAAATATCGCTCAATTTATTTTTTAAAACAAAATGTATTCTTAAAATAGATAGTCAGTTGTAAATTTAGTATGCTATATTCGTAATTAAACTTGTTAATAATTATTTCGCAAGTGATATGTAAAAAAATTTATATTAACGCTTTGTGAGGAAAATATTGTTTCGTTTTGGCTCCGTTGAAAACAATAAAGAGAAGAAAGAGTTAAGAGTTATAAGTTATGACCATACAATCCGACATCGTTTAATAATTATGATATTAAATTCCAAACCTTAAATACACAACTCTAATAGAGCCTATTCAAAATTAAATACGTAGGATTACTGTTAAGACAATAAATAAAATATATTTCATAGGTAATTCATTTACATGCTTCTTATGTCAAATGTTCAAAACTATGACAATTCTTATCAGTAGGTCTTGCTTAAGACGGGTCGGATCTTACAACGGGTATTTTGTGAGAGGAAATGGGTAGGGGGGACAAAGTGGGCTCCCCCCATGTGCTCTCCACTCACCCTTGATGGGTATTTTGTGAGAGAATATGGTATCCGTCTTAAGCTTAAGACGGATAACTCGGTCTGAAATAAGAATTTGTGCACAGCTTAAGTATTGTATGAGAGTGAGACTACACTTAGCAAAATACACATTTTAGTGACTACTAACTATTACAAATTTACAACCAGGAGAAGCACACTATAATGATTTAGGTTTTTATCATTCCTTCTCTTCTAAGATACGAATAAGGTTAAAGTCATGGAGTGGTCAAAATGCCATCTTCATCATCAGAGTTAACATCATCAACCTCAATTCCAAGTTGCTCCAAATCTGGACGAACATTAAAAAACAGGTGATTCAAATACACATTACATAATGTTACAAATTAACATATGTTTAACTTAGAAGGAGGTAGAAGTCTTTATGACGTCTCTCCACTTTGCCGTCTTTGTAGATTAGAAAGAGTGCGTATACAATAGAAGGGTATTTCATGATAATGGATCATTTATATATGCAATACAACATACACGAAGAATAATAAAAATAACATGTTAACTCGCAAGTCTCTCTATGGTAAGATAGAACTTGCAACAGTTTACATCTACATCTACATAAAGTCAGTTACTAAGGCCATGTTCTCTCTATGTTAACAGTTTACGTCTATATCTACTCGCAAGTCTCTCCAGAGGTGGGATAGGCCATGTTGTAAAGACGTCATATCCTGTGAAGGGTTTACATCTACATAAACGTAATAAATTAACATATTTTTAGCTTAGAAAATTACCTTCATATCCAAACAACCAATTACGAGTAGTTACTAAGGCTTCTACATTCTTTGATAAGAGAGAGCTCCTCCACTTGTTTAAGATTCTACCCCCCATACTAAATGTAGATTCTGAAGCAACACTCGTAATTGGTATGGCCAATATGTCTCTTGCCATGGAAGAAAGGACAGGAAACTTCTCTGTCTTTCTTCCCCAATAACCTAAAACATCCAATTGTGTTTTCCAAGGCACTTTATGGTCCCTGAAATAATATTCATACTCACTTTCGTTTTCCCTATCCGAAGCACCATAACTAGCATCAAATACCTACATGTGAGGAAACAAAACAAAACATAAGAGCGAGAAGTGCATGCGGTCCAGATATCACAAGTAAGACACACTGATAAGGGTAAAGTCGCGTCTCCTTAATCAAAGTAAAACCTAATTCACAACTAACTAATAGTCAGCGGTAAGCAAGGTATCGAATCCACAGGGAGGCGGTAGTATTCTAATCTGTTAAACTAGATTTGTCTCTAAGTAACAATTCGGGGTTTGAGATTTGAGTTCTAAACTAAAAGCAAACAATAAAAAGCAAACAATAACAATAACTAATAGCAAAAACAATAACAACTATAACTAATAATAATAACAACTAGTAATAAGCAATAACAAACTAATAAGGTTGAAAACAATGAGATTAAAAGTCTAGGGTCACAGGTTCACTAGGATTATTGTTCAGGGATAGGGAGTAATCAATTATCATGCAAATAAAGTTATCTAAGGTCACAAGATCGGTCGATTCAATTATGCCCTTTAGATCTACGATTAACATGCGGTCGCTATCATTAAACGAGTTCTATTCAATTATCGTAGCCTATCTTAGTCTTAACCCGGTCGGTGTCAATCCTAATTTGTGAGACTAGTTAATTAATCCTGGCCAGTAATCAAACAACTAGAATTAAAACGATAATCAAACGATAACCATGCAATTGCAATTCAATCAATTAATCTACCCCTTCTAACAATCCTAGATCCCCTTTCAACCCTAGAAAGGAATTTAGCTACTCATAACAATATTAATAACAACAATATTAAATAAAGTAAGCATGATTAACAACTATGAATGGATGAACAAAGAATAATTAAAGAACAAGAAGGTAATTAACTGAATAACAAAGAAAGATTGAAGAATACCGATTACAAGTTGAACTAAAGACAATCGTCTTTGATGAATAAAATCCGGAGGCAAAGTAAATTAAACTAGGGTTTCTGAATTAAAGCTTAAAAGTATTCTAAAGCCTAAGAAAGCATGTATAAGAATATCTAATTAAGAAAGACGAGCTTTCTTTTTATATTACAAAAGATCCTACTAATTAGGTTAAATTTAAGGAAAACACGAAAATCCGCCGAAATAGTGACTTGCTCGATCGAGCAAGGGCCTTCTGCTCGATCGAGCAAGCTCTGACCACGACTCGACTGAGCAAGGTTGGACTGCTCGATCGAGCAAACCTTCTTTTAGCTCGCTTTCTTCACTTTCCTTCATTTCTTCTCTTTTCTTCCTCGATTCCCGTGCCTAGCTTCTACGATCCAACTCCGCCATGCTCCATATCATCTCAAAAAGCTCCAAATGCATCCAATCTGCATTAAAACATAACAAAAGCGGCAGAATCGATATTCTAGCTAAAATAGCATAGAATAAGCAAGGAAAGACGGTAAATCAAGTTAAATGCGTCTAAGGGAGGCATAAAATATGTATATAAATAATGATCATCAAACTCCCCCAAACCAATCCTTTGCTTGTCCATAAGCAAAGCACTCGACACATACAAAGACAAACATACAAATGGTGAATGAAAAACTCAAAGCTAATGTTAATGCACATACAAATCCCAAGCTATCCATATCTATAACAAAGTAATGACCAAGTTTTACCAATAAAACAAATTCAAAGGTACGGGAAAGTAGAAAACGCAGCTCATATTCCAAGATTTTACATGATACCGTAGTATAGACAAAAACCAAATACCTTTCAATCTTGCAAGGCTCAATTTGTCGGATTCTCGCGGATTCACTCAAGCACTCATAAGTTTATGTAAAGGTGAGTTTTGTGAAGATAGAAAGAAATAGAAACACTCACTCAACTTTATGAAACATGCATGCATTCTAATGTGATAGTAATTTCCCCAACAAATACGCATTCGCTACAAAGTACATGAATCAGGACAAAAAGGAAGGCTAATGGGTGAAGGTAGAAATGGGTTGTGCCAAGGCACGTTTGGGAATGTGGGGCTAAGACCGGGAGTCGCAGCGACACGTACCAAAACAAATCTACAAGACTAGCACAAACCAACACCAACTAGAGAAATCATCTTAAACTTTGACAACGCAAGAGAGAGATCGAAATCGCTCTCTAAATATGCATTAGACTCTAGTATAATCCCTTTCATTTTCCCTTGAATAATTCAATGAAGCAACATATTTTTTCTTTCTTTTTTTCTTCTTTTCTTCCTTCTTTTTCATTTTTTTCAAATCAAATCAAATCTCTTTTTTTTTCTTTTCTTTCTTCTTTTGCTTCGTAACTTTTTTTTTCAACAAAGGGAATAAATGACACAATTGCCAATATACTTGCTACACCCAATTGATATTCTTTTTGAAATCCCGACCCAACCATAGTAGACAAGTAGATAAGAAAAACATGCAACTGCGACTGTCCCGATAAGGTAGGTAAATTCTAGGAATGTAGCTATTATATGGCTTGCAAAACAGGCTACAAAAGGCTCAAATTGGCTAAACATAAAGAACTCAATAATAAGGGTATAAAATCAAGTCTTTTTGGCTATGTGAGACTTATTTGAACAAAAAGAACCACCTTTCATCATGCACTTATCAAACGAACGCGTATAGTATCAAGAAACGAATGTCACACTTATGCAATTTGATGTTACACATTCCACAAGGAGTACCACACTCAAGCCTAAAAACAATGAGACCAGTTTATTGATGTTCCTGGCCTAGGAAGCTCTATAGACCTCAGAATTTTAAGTGGTTTACTAACAAAAATTGCCAAATCTAATTAGCATAAGGTATGTCAAAAAAAACGGTCAAGACTTGTACTATGAGCTTTGTTTTCAAAAAAATAGTAAGTCAAAATAATGTACATGGATAACTTATTTGGGATTCAAATGCAAAAACAATGCAAATTATCATCATTGTTATTCAATTCACCAAGACTCGACCTAATAAAATAAAAAAACATGTTTTTGGATTTTGTAAATTTTTCAATTTTTATGGATTTTTTTTTTTTTTTTTTTAAACACACAACCGAAATAAACACACAACATAAATAAAGACTCTCCCCCAAACCTAAATGTCACAGTGTCCTCAATGTGACGCTAACAGCACAGCATCACACAATAACCAACAACAACGAACAAAAGAGAATGGGGAAAATAACTAAAAGAAAATACAATAAAAGAAAGTAGAAGGATAGATAATACCAGCTAATTGAGAGAATAAGGGTGAGGTAGTGAAGAACAAGGATGAAATAAGAAGAGGAATGAAGAAAAAATTGGTGAAAACTCTGCTTTTTAAGCCTCGGACCGGTTCGAACAGACCGACTCGATCGAGCAAGAGGAGCTTGCTCGATCGAGCAACCAAATTTTCCTGCTTTTTGCTTTTGCTCGAGTGGCTGGATGTTGGATGTAGCAAAAACTCGATCGAGCACTATTCTGCTCGGTCGAGCATCCCGTGATTTTCAGCATTGCACTTGTTTTCTCTTCTTTTCTTCTTACTTTCTTTGCTTTGCTTTTCGTCTCTTATTATTAAAGCGATTTCCGATTGTATTAGCTGTAATCACTCAATAAAATTGTTAGATCACTCCCTCACCGCACTCCATAAAGCACAACTATATTAACTATCCAAACTAAATTGAATTAAACTATGACATTAATAATTAAGCTAAACGAAATAAAATTTACAAATGAAATACAAGTAAATGCCGGGTTGCCTCCCGGTTAGCGCTGGTTTATAGCGGTCCCGCACGACCGTGTTACCTCAAAGTCATGGTGGTTTATCAAGAGTGGAAAGGTTGACGGCCTCTCTCACTCCTATAAATGCTCTATCGTAATAGGTCTTTAAGCGCTGACCATTGACTTGGAAAATCTCACCCTTGTCGGTTTGTAGTGAAACCGACTCAAACTTGCTCACCTTGGTTTTTGTGAATGGTCTCGACCATATGGACTTGAGTTTACTCCGTGAGCTTCCAGCTTCAGCATTCCTGGAATTTAAGGCGATCTCCACATGATCCCTATCCAAACGCAAAGGGGGACAGTCATTAATAGTTAAATCAACAATATCCACCCTATGACATGTCTCTTCTAGTAGGGGGTGTTTCATTGCCTTATCTAGGTTGAAAGTGATAGTGTCATCCCCCACTGTTAGTGTAAGTCTCTCATTCTTAACATCTATAACCGCCCCCGCAGTATGGAGGAATGGTCGTCCTAAGATGATAGGAGTTTGGGTGTCTTCAGCCATATCTAAGACAACAAAGTCAACTGGTATGAAAAACTTCCCTACTCTAACCGGTACGTCTTCTAAAATCCCTAAAGGGTGTTTAATAGAACGGTCGGCCATTTGTAAGGTCATGTTTGTAACAGTAAGTTGACCCATATTTAACTTTTTGCATATAGAATATGGCATTACACTAACACTAGCCCCTAAATCACAAAGGGCTTTATCAATTGCTAAGCAACCTATATTACAAGGAATAGAAAAACTCCCTGGATCCTTTAGCTTTGGTGGTGATTTGGATTGCAAAACAGCACTGCATTCCTCAGTAAATGCAACCGTCTCCACTTCATTAAAGGACCGCTTCCTTGTCAATATATCCTTTAGAAACTTCGCATAGGCCGGCACTTGAGTGATCAACTCGGTAAATGGTACACTCACTTGTAAATTCTTCACGACCTCCATAAACCTCCTAAACTGTTGATCGAGCTTTGATTGATGTAGGCGTTGAGGAAAAGGAAGTTTAATAACAATGAGCTCGGCTTCTTTGGCTTTGGAAGATGAATTAGAAGGCTTTTCATCCGAAACAGGGGTTGCTCGATCGAGCATTGGGTTTGCTCGATCGAGTTTTGGTGTACTGTAACTTTCAGAAACTTCCCGAGACAAATTTGGGCAGATTTTCTGGGTTGCTCGATCGAGCAAGGGGGTTCTGCTCGATCGAGCAACCTCTGTTTCAGCCTTATTTTCGCCTTTTTTCGAACTTTGATCCGCAACTTCCAAGCTTTCATTGGTTTCATCCCTTATCATTTCAGGGTCTTTGTAATGTGTTCCACTCCTCAAAATGATGGCATTGACTTGTTCATGTGGAGGGTGTCCTTGAGAAGGAAGATTACCTGGTTGTTTATGTGGATGTTGAATTGCCAATTGGGCAATTTGTGTATCAACCATCTTATTATGAGCTATTAACTGTGAGATCTGAGCATCTTGCTTTTGTTGGATCATAAGACTCTGCTGCAACATGGCCTTCAGTTCCGCCATATCATTACTTGGGGGTGGTGGAGGTGGAGGTTGTTGGAAGTTTTGGCCACCTTGATTGGAACGGTTAAAGTTACCTTGAGGATGGCGATTCTGAGGGATCACATAAGATGAACCTTGTTGTTGAGGTGGTGGTGGGGTAGGATTAAGAACATTCTGACTTCGGTAGGATAGATTGGGATGCTCTCTTGTCCGTTCATTGTAAAAGTTAGAGTATGGTGAGCCTTGTTTAAAGGATTGAAAGGCAAGCACTTGATCAACCGTACTCATGCATTCCACTGCATTATGCCCCGTAGTACCACATCTTTCACAGGTTGGCTCTTGTTGAACCATGGCATGAACCGTTTGCTTATTCTCCAAGGACTTTGAAGTTTGTAACTCGGCAATTTTGGCAGTTAATGCCTCCAACTGAGCTACAATGGCATTATCCGTACCTCCTTTCCTTGCATTACCCCTAGGATTCCCATACTCGGCATTGTGTGTAGCCATCTCATCAATTAACTTCCAAGCATTGGCATCCGTAGTGTTATTTTGGAATCTCCCATTAGCAGCAGAATCTAACAGATTTCTCTGATCATCATATAACCCATTATAAAATTGGTTACATAAAAACCAAGTATCAAAACCATGATGTGGAACAGACTTGACAAGCTTTTTGAAGCGAACCCAGGCCTCATTAAAGTTCTCTTGGGGACCTTGTTTGAAACTTGTGATTTGGCTTCGAATGGCATTGGTTTTCTGTGGCGGAAAATATCTTTTGTAGAATGCAAGAGCCAAAGAATTCCAATCGGTGATGCCAAGCGCAACCATATCTAACTCACTCAACCAATCTTCTGCCCCGTCTCGTAAAGAAAAGGGAAATAACACCAATTTGATTTGATCTTGTGTCACCCCAGCCGTTAAAGGAATAGAGCAACAATAGTTAGTGAATTTCTCCATATGCTTAGCAGGATCCTCAGTAGGGCTCCCTCCAAACATATTTCGCTCCACCAAAGAGATATAAGATGGACGAATCTCAAAAGTACTATTACCCGTAGTAGGGAGTTGAAATCCCTTGGGAATAGATGCAACGGTAGGCTCCGAGTGGCTGGCTAAAGTAGGCATGGTTGTAGTAGGTGCAGAAATAGGTGTATCCTCTTCTAAGGATGGTTTTTCTGCGACGAATTCGGCGTAAACTGTTTCAAGCGTACTCAAGTCTTCCGCTTCTTGAATTTCCTTCCAAAAGTTTCGTCTAGACCGGAGAGTCTTCTCTGGTTCGGAATCGTAGGGCACGAGAACGGACCTAGAACACCTGGGCATAAACAAAAACTAGAGAAAAGGATGAGAACTGTCTCAAGGAACTTAGGTTCCCTGAGACGAAAAAGACAAACTAAGTAAAAACAAACAGAAAACTGTTGCCTCCCCGGCAACGGCGCCAAATTTGATAAGGGTAAAGTCGCGTCTCCTTAATCAAAGTAAAACCTAATTCACAACTAACTAATAGTCAGCGGTAAGCAAGGTATCGAATCCACAGGGAGGCGGTAGTATTCTAATCTGTTAAACTAGATTTGTCTCTAAGTAACAATTCGGGGTTTGAGATTTGAGTTCTAAACTAAAAGCAAACAATAAAAAGCAAACAATAACAATAACTAATAGCAAAAACAATAACAACTATAACTAATAATAATAACAACTAGTAATAAGCAATAACAAACTAATAAGGTTGAAAACAATGAGATTAAAAGTCTAGGGTCACAGGTTCACTAGGATTATTGTTCAGGGATAGGGAGTAATCAATTATCATGCAATAAAGTTATCTAAGGTCACAAGATCGGTCGATTCAATTATGCCCTTTAGATCTACGATTAACATGCGGTCGCTATCATTAAACGAGTTCTATTCAATTATCGTAGCCTATCTTAGTCTTAACCCGGTCGGTGTCAATCCTAATTTGCGAGACTAGTTAATTAATCCTGGCCAGTAATCAAACAACTAGAATTAAAACGATAATCAAACGATAACCATGCAATTGCAATTCAATCAATTAATCTACCCCTTCTAACAATCCTAGATCCCCTTCAACCCTAGAAAGGAATTTAGCTACTCATAACGATATTAATAACAACAATATAAAATAAAGTAAGCATGATTAACAATTATGAAAGGATGAACAAAGAATAATTAAAGAACAAGAAAGCAATTAACTGAATAATAAAGAAAGATTAGGAATACCGATTACAAGCTTGAACTAAAGACAATCGTCTTTGATGAATAAAATCCAGCGGAAAAGTAAACTAAACTAAAGTTTCTGATCTAAAGACTTAAAGTATTCTAAACCCTAAGAAAGTATGTATGAGAATAGTATAAAGCATAAGAAAGCATATGAGACGAGCTTTCTTTTTATAATACAAAAGATCCTACTAATTAGGTTAAAATTAAGGAAAACACGAAAAAGCCGCCGAAACAAAGCTTGCTCGATCGAGCAACATGACTTTGCTCGATCGAGCAGCCATGCCATCGACTCGACCGAGCAAGGTAGGTCTGCTCGGTCGAGCAGATTTCATTCCAGCTCGTTTCTTCACCTTTTCTTTATTTCTTCTCTTTTCTTCCTCGATTCCCGTGCCTAGCTTCTACGATCCAACTCCGCCATGCTCCATATTATCTCAAAAAGCTCCAAATGCATCCAATCTGCATTAAAACATAATAAAAGCGGCAGAATCGATATTCTAGCTAAAATAGCATAGAATAAGCAAGGAAAGACGGTAAATCGAGTTATTTGTGACTAGGGGAAGCATAAAATATGTATATAAATAGTGATCATCACACACCTTACCAGGTAGTTGAGAAAACATTTCTGTGAGCACTTCTTTATACTCAATATGTTTTGAAATACACACTGATTTAATGGTATTTCTCGAAATAGTTTTCACATTCTCATTTAGGTATTTAAAAACCCTCCTCATGCCATTATGCTCAATAATTGAAAATGGATACCCATGCATCATAATCGCCTCCGCCATCAATTCACAAAAAACGTTTTGATCGTATTCTTGAAATCTATTACTAGATGGGGAAACAACCTTCTTTTTAAATTGCTCACAAGAACCTAAATGACTCTTAGCATTAGAAGTTCCAAGCCTAGATTCAGCCTTGTATGCAACATTTCGGCAATGAGAACAAACAACATATAAGTTACCTTGTGCATCTTTATAGAAGGTATAATCCTTCCAAACTTCAGCAACTCTCTTTCTCTTACCCGACATATCCTCATATAGAATTGGAAATAATTGTTGCTTGGTGACCGGATGAAGCATAGGCTGGTCAGGCTCTTGGAGAGGCACCCCATCACCAGGTGTAATAGACTCGGATGTGATGAGCTAGGCAAGGTAGAGGGGGGTGTGGGAAGTTGTGATGGAGGCGTGGCAGATTGTGATTGTTGCTCCCCAGGTTGCGAACGAGGCGTAGAATCTTGTTGTGAGTGAACTGTATTATAGACCATATTGTTAGTGTATATCACAAGCACATAAATCACCAAAAGGAAAATTTAAAAGTAGTGATAAATAATTAAAACTGATTTCTAAGTGGGATACCTGTTTGCTCGGAATTTTCGTGAAGATCCATTATGAATGTGCATAACTGTTCCAAGGAGATAAAATTAAATATTACTAGCCAAATAATTTTCGCAAACATGAAGACGAAGTAATTGACAAAGAAGATACTAATAGAATATACACAATTTCTCATTTAAGCTGATTGTTCAATTTCTCATTTCGCACAAGTAAGCTAAAGACGGGTCAAGCCCCCCTCACAAAGAGCAAGTGAGAGAGCAAGAGGGGATCCATTTGTCCCCCGCTTGTCACCACACTTGTTCTTTGTGAGGGGGGCTTGACCCGTCTTAAGCTTAAGACGGGGCACGTCTTAAAGGAGAATTGTCATAGAATATATGCTAACAAGAGCATCTTAATTATCATTCAATCAACTAATTATATCATTAACTTTACTTATCAACTAACTAAATCTGTCACCAAACCTTGTACTGGTAACTATTAATATATTATCATTCTACTACCTAGCAACTTACCCACTGTCTCAATCTTTTGTTTAGCTTAATTAATTGAAAATGTAAACAAATTAATGAGACAAATGGAGTATTAAGCAAGATTATATAATCTTAAAAGGCGCAAACATAAAGACGAAATGAGGGACACATAAAAGCTACTGGCATAAGAGTAGCATAAGAAAAATCACACACATGAATTACAACCTAACAACAACAAATATTAAATTTGAAAGACTAATAACAACAAAAATCGGATAACAACAAAAAAAAATTGATTAATATAATATATAATTAAGATATAAAAGGAAAAAGGTAAAAAAAAAAACGAGAAGACAAGGATGTATTAAATTGTTGCGTTGTTCAGAGCTCTCGGCACAGTCAAGGAAAATGAGATCACGACGGCGCAAGCGAGTTATTAGACAGTTTCATTTTTTTTCTGATGAATGAAGGATAAGGATTGAAGAAGAGGAGGCTGATTTTAGGGTTTAACAATTTACTTCCCCTTTTTCTTTTTCTTTTTACTAGATTCTAGAAGATTGAAATTGTTATGTTTTGCAATTTATTTGAAATTTTTCATTTATCTAACTTTGGCACATTATTTGAAATTTTGTTTTTTCATTTTTGTCCTTTATTTGAAAATAAATCATTTTCAAGTTCTAATGTGCTTTTCTCTAAAATAATTTAACCTTAAAATTTGCAGTTGGTCTGTCTTGTGACGGTCACAAGCTTGTGACGGACTAAATGTGACCATTTTATGATAAAAAATAATCATCCATAAAATGTTACCGGTCATATGATGGTTACATTTTCCATAAAAATGGTCACATTTGCTCCGCCACAAGCTTGTGACGAAAAGTGCCCGTCACAAATGAGAATTTGTGTAAAATTTGAATTTTGTTTTTAAAATGTGATCAAAGTTCGTATCTTACTCTACAATATCGGTTTTTTTCATAAATTAATTCTTTTATGAAAATAAGACTTCTCGCTTATATAATATGCTTATATAGTTATATGCCGCACACAGTCCTAAAGACACGTAGTCATATTATTGAGTATTAATTGTTGTAATGTAAGACGGACTTTCAAACACTTAAAAAGTGCAGTAGGATAACAAATTGTTATTAAAAATTCATCTAGCTTTTAATATATACGAGTCATAAGGACATGAATATACATTTAATGTAACTCGTTGACTTGTTCGACTCTCATCGCCGAGAGCCCGAGACATATGCGGCGTAGGACATAAATACAATTTCAATATAACTTGTTGACTTGTTTGACTCTTATCGCCTCTATAATAGCTAGTCGTAGCTGATTGTTATAAGAATTAAGATTATATCATAGATACTGTATTAATCTATTCTATTATAAGACTAAAAGTGAATCGATGAAATTGAATAATTCAATTATTAAGCTAATTAACTGCTACACAACAAATTGTTCTTTTATATAATAGTTCAACATTATGGTAATTTATTTTTTGACTTAGTCACAGTGTAACATATATATGACTTATTCAAAAGTAGATACTAACAATTAGGTATTATTGTGTCAATCATGTAAATATACGAGTATATGATTATATAAAAACATTTTAAGGTGTCAAATCATTTGGTTCTTTGAACATTTAAAATAATACTCCGTATTAACTTAAAACGATAACACGTAATACGACACATTTGTTTTCGCGATCGTGTAAGTATGTAAATAGTGTACGTGTTCACCTATATTGCTTGGACTCTTCAAGATTATCTCGCGTACCTGTGTTAGCACTCGACACTCGGACATGGATATGACACTCCGACACTTTATTTTAGAATAAAAACATTATTTTTTGTCCATAATATAGACAAATCCGACACTAGATACGCACTCATGTCATATACTTATAAGTTATAACTGAGCTCTAACAACATAAGTATTCAAAGAAATTATACGATCATTAACTTCTATAGTCCTATGCTCTTTATGTTTTACAAATATCTTTTGTATCGAGTTCATCTAATCCAATATCATAATTTATAAGTTCAAAAGTGATTCTTTAACTAAACAACCTGACCCATTGACCGAATTTATTGTTTGACTCGATTAATTTTCTAAATTTAAGATGACAATATAAATTACTTGATCCATGGGTAACCCGATACCAAACTGGTCTCGACCCGATCAAGCATATTGACCCGATGTATCCCGACCCGTTGGTCAACCGATCCGAAACCGAACCGACCTGTAGTAGTTATTGACCCGATTAATCTGACCCGTAAGCGACCTGACCCGAACCCGACTCGACCTGAATAAGCAACTCGACCCGACCAAACCCGGGCCCGAAATGACCCGAACCGCTTGAACCCGACCCGTAACCGACCTGATTGACCCGATTGCCACCTCTATTGTAACCTAAAGAGCTAATTGGAAATGAAAAGTTAGCTGATAAGGTAACAGAAAATTAGAAGCTTGCAAGGAAACTGAGTATGTATTTAACAAACTAGTTGAAAAGATAGTTAATTTTTGTGAAAATAACGTAAAATGATATGATATTGAAATAATATTATAGATTGAAGGTTAATAGTGAAAAATGGAATAAGTTCAGATACCTTATTTCTCAAAAGTTACCTCGGATATCATTTTATTTCAAATAACTTATTTGATTAAGTAATCTACTCGTCAAACACTTATTTGGCTTGAGAGGATGACAATTGCATTTTCCATTGCTAATGGGCTGGATAGTTCTGGGCTCCATAGTTTTTAGATGTAAAAATCGAAGTCTTTCATGTAAAAAGACAAACCAACCTAGCTCATTCCGATTTAGTTGTTACAAATTATTGGGTAAAATCTATTTTACGTAAGACTGGCCCAATAAAATTAGGTTCAACACTATAAGTCTATAACTTAATAAATAATATATAATAATCAGCAAATTTTATAGGACCGTCCTATAGCATAAAACTAGCTCAGTGGCTCAATAGGAGCAAAGCCCAAAGATAATGTTTTATTTTATTTATAATTTAATTTTATATTAACACCCGACATTTTAGAATGAAAACTAACATATTTAAATGAACAAGTTATCAGTATAAAATTTTAGGTTATGAAAATAAAATACTTTCTTACAAATTTATTAAGTAATTTATTTAGTTAACTAACATATTAAGTACTTTTTTACAATTTGTGTTAATTTATTTATCATGCAGTCCAGTAATCAAACATGGGTAGTCCACATCGGCACATTGTAGTGGATATTATGGGATTATTTAGATCCTATTGTATTTGTGAAGAGGCTTGCGAGTTGGGCCAGGCCCATAATAGATGCATCCTTAAAGCAACAACATGTAATCTATTTCTGTTCTACGTTTTGGGCCAAGTCCATAATATGAGTTCATGCACAAGATGACAATCTAAATATAAACAAACAAAATAAAGCTAAATCTAAATATAATGCTAATGCTGGATCGTATTTCCTAGGCCAATTTGCTTTGTATTTTGATCCTTATATAATTATCCTTTAATCTTCTTGCATAGGAATCGGAATCCATACTCGAGTTTGATTTCCTTGATAAACACAAAAATTGGGAGAGACGGTTTCTCATCAAGTTATTAAGAGATTACTTTTATTGTACTTCACTATGTATTCTTTTGAACCCTTTTATTACTGGCTGTGATCTTTTATTTGGTACATGTTCATAACAATTGTACATATTTTATCATATATAGTAATCATTTTTATTAGTACCTCATTTAATAGTGTATATATATGTAGTTGATATCTGTTTGATTTCTGTAAGTATACAATAACATTTTTTCATTTGAGGTCATAATCATTGCATCAACAATCCTTTAAATATATGTAATCACCTCCAACTTTTCAACATTATGTATTTTTTCGGTAATCTTTGCATGAACAACCCTTTAAATATATGTAATTAGCTCCAATAACTTTACAACTTTATGTATTTTGTTTGGTTCTCTATAGTTTATACCCGTATAATGCAGGGATGCCTTTATCTGAAAGATACAATAACAAACATTTCTCCCCATATTTATAACTTATTTTCTCGTCATATTATATTGTGATCTTCATTCGAGTTCTGCCTTTCTTTAATTGCGTACACAACCTAGAATAGCTAGCGCCCTATATCTTTAGGAGAAGTACTTGGTGTAATTTTGCTTCTCATATCGTAATAAATTACACTAGATTGGATCGATTTTCACGCTTTTTATCCACCCTTTACTAAAGGCGGAATATAAGAAAATATCAAAATCCTAATTACTTTGAGTTTTTTAGGGGATATTACCCTATTACTCTATTAGCCTTCTATAATTCTATTCCAATTTGCCACTAGGAATAGTCTCTTTTTAACACTATAATATCTCTAGATACACATTTAATATACCATAGGAGATGACAAGACTTGAATAATATATGTATAAATATATTTTACAATATAACTAGAAAAGAAGAAGAGGACAAATTCTAAGAAGTGTAATGTTCAACTATAAGTTAGTGATAAGTGGGACCCAATTAGAGACTAATGAAGAGAATGTTCCTAAGATGTGGATCAAGTATATAGAGGTCAACCACACCTGAGGAAGAGATGGAAGAGTTATTGGGTAGCATTGACAGGAATGACTCCACTTACTCAATTTGTCTATTTACTGCACATGTCCATTGTTATGGAACAAGCCTTCTCATTTTTTTAGGTAGATTAACCATTTATAATATTCAAAATTGTTATCAAAAGTCAACCCTAGATTTTTGTACTTCTTGACTCCCAAAAAAAATTCCATATAAAAACTCTTGCTTATAGTTAATAATTTCAATAAAGGTTAGCTGAACTGAATAAAACTGAACATAACTAAGTTAAATTGAATAAAGCTGAGTTGGACTGAAATAAGCTGAATTTAAGCTCCAAAAAGAACATGATCAAAGTCTTGCTTTGAATGATAGTATTCGTCTTAAGATAAAAACGAGTTAAATAAACTCCTACTTGCATATATAGAACATAACTTTTTACTTTGTTAGTTCTTAGTCATCGCCCTTTTGTCTTAACTATCATATTTGAATAGACCGTTGTAAGTTTAAGATGGATATTATCGTGTTGAATAAGAATTTGTGAATTGAACATTTTGTTGCCCTAGCTATCAGACATTCTAACTTTCTAAGCATTTTCTACTTACTAGCATGTTCATCTCTTCGTAGACATGGATCGAAAACCTTGTGCAAGATCAACTTTTCAACAAATCTCAATGTGATAATGGTGCAATAATTCTTGATTGTGTTATTATTGCACCGACTTGTCATTTAGAATAGACCAAATTCGTCATTTGCAAAATTATATTAGATCAATTTTTAATCTCATAGACAATTGGATTATGCAGATTACGGCTAACTTATCTGCAAAAGTCACGACTCATGAGAGTTGGTCACGATGATCTCGATTCAAATATTGTCAATACTAAATTTGTCTTTATTACTACATTTACCCAAAAAAAAGTTGTATAAATCAAGAATGGTAATAGAAAAAGTAGGTAGAAATGTTATATACTAACAATAGTTTCTCTTTCTAAAATAATAGTTGTGCTCGATGAAGTGTTCTTAAACGTTAAATTATTAGGTCATGTTATTTTCGACTTAAAGTCACTCTGTTTAAGTTCAGTTCAAGTTATATAAGTTAAGTTTACTTCAGTTTAACTTCTATAAGTTCAGTTGAATTCCTATTAGTTTAACTCAGAAAAATTTAATTCATACCCATCTTTCTATAAGTTTAGCTCTTATAAGCTAGTTCAGCTTATTCAGATAAGTGCACTTTAATTTAATAAGTTCAGCTCAGCTAATCAGAATTAAGTTCAAAAGAACGTGGTCTAAATAATGAACTCGATCTTTTGATAAAAATATATCTTTATTGACGGGTACTAATGAATTAAAGGTATTGTAACAAATGAATAATCATCCACCTTAATTATCTAAAATGAAAGTATAGGGATATGAGACGTCTACATCAAAACTAAGCCACCTACATTAATTTATTAGAAGTATATATATCCTCACCAATAATTTTGACAAGTACTAAAATGGACGGTTATGTGTCTTATGTCTAATAACGAATTGTTAAACCACAAAAATTGAAATAATAGAGGTTTAATAAGATTATCTACATTCTTTTAGAGCTAAAAAGTTGACAACTAGTCATACTATGCTTGTCTATAATTCGAACAATGGAATTCTTAGTTGGATTTGTAGGTATAAAATATGGCAGAGGTGGAGCACCCGAATAAAAGCTTGTTGTTTCTCACTTTTTCTTCATCATTCTTCCAATTGGTTGGTGAGTTTTAAGTAATTCTCTAGTAATTTCATTAATATTAATTTGGTTATGATCGAGTTATATACTTGTAATGAAATAAAGTAAAATGATTTCATTCGGTTGCATCTGATCATTTTTTTTATAGGTTTTTACTTTAAAAGGTATAATCATTCATTCATTTAATATAATCTTCGCGGTACAATTTTCATTTTAAGTATTCAAGAACCACCCATATTGTCTTGTCAATACAAGCGTAAGACAACATAAAAACTATACTGTTGTGTTTTTGTGGTTTCAGTATTTTTTTTGTCAAATGAGTATATATTGCCACAAAAGAGTGGCGAAGGGCAATCCTCCGGCCTAATGCCCATGTAGCTCTATTTTGATTTTTAAGCGATAGATTAAAATATCTTTAAAAATCTGTTTTATTTTTTGGAAAGGAGATACTAACTCGTTTAAATAATACTTAACCATATGACAACAAAAATTATGCAAAATAAAAAACTTCTTGATATAATATGAGTCCCTCCTATCAGGATTTTCACTATGCAGCTTTTGAGGGTTCCTTCGTTTACTTCAATTTCTGATAGAAGCTAGTAACATAGACTTTAAGTCAGCCCTTCATGTTTAACTCATTATAATTTATGATTTCTATGTAAATTCCGTAATATATCAATTTTAATAACCTTAGTGAATAGTGATTGAGGATTCAATATTACTTTACCACAGACCACAGTAAGAAAAATGATATTTTGGCCTAACTTGCTATCTTCATACAAGTCAAACACTAGTGCTTACTATATCAGTTGACTTTTTGTATCCTCACCTAACGCTGAGTCAACATCCAAACTCCTGTTAGTTGACTTGTTAATTAAATTAATCATTATATGTTGACTATATGACATTAGCAAACATATGGACTGAAAATATAATCAGTCACATCGACACATGGTATTAGTAAGGTAACAACTAACAAGAGCACGAAACGTTAAGTAAACATTTTAATTTTACTAACTATTTTTCTATGCCCTAATACCACACAATAATACGTCGAATATGGAAATATTTACAACATATTCTCATGGAAAATGAAAGTATAAACTTACTTTTATCGTAACTAGTGAGAATATCTTATGAATATTTCTTATTCAGTTTATTAATGTGTGTTCTTAAGACACACGTTATATATGATATTAGTAGTGCATTGAAGCTGATAGACAGATTTGAGATTATTAGATTTTATTTGTTTGGTAAATGTCTAAATTAAGGATTCTTTGTCATTAAGGGTAATTATAAAATACAGTTAACCTAACCCTTTGATAATGATTGATCGATTATACTTCCATAGTCCATAGTCCATACCATACTACTTAAATGTCTTTGGAAGAAATGACAATGCAAGGGCGGCCCTAATATGCAGTCCATATTATTTCTCCTTAGAAAAAATGGAGAATGATAAGTCGTTTACTCGAATTTTGTCGTAGTCTAGAGTAATTGAATTGGTTTTAGCTTAATTATTGAGTTAGAGTTTGTGAAAATAATTAAATTTTATGAATTTGATGTTTTTTTTGTAATGTGTCAAGATGAAAATAGGATGAAGATTGTGAATTACTTAGATTAGAATATATTATTCATATCAATTTTGTATATTCGGGGTTGATTAAAATAAGGCCTTAAGACAAAAAGAAATAGAGAATAACAAAATGTTTTGTACATTGGAATGCTAGAAAATAAGGAAGAATAAATTGGTGCATGATCTTGTTTTAATTAGTCTTGGTCCAATAAAATAGCGCAAAATTTTACTTATTTGTTTTTTTTTTTTTGATTCAAATGAGCGCACAATGTCGCGGGTAAGAATCGAACCCCCAACTTCATGGTTGGAGTAAGGGTGCTCTTACCACTTGAGCTACCTCTTGTTCTCTAAAATTTTACTTATTTGTACAGTGCATCATCTCGACTCCCGCATAAGAAGGTTACGACTTGTGAGCCTTCGACCTTCACATATTTTCATCCATTACTAAAAATTCCTCATAGTTGTCTCAAACAAGAGTTTGAGCAAGGTCTCAGTGACTAATCAACTTCTCATGCCAACTACAAACCGATCACGGTCTTGGTAAGCTATTACCTAAACAAACCTACTAGAATCCGATAATTTGATATAGCATAGTAATTTGGTTAGGCTAAATTTAGTACGCATCGTTAAAATCTCAAATATAACTTTTATTTAAGTTGTGAGTCTTGTTATATATTCAAAGAACGAATAATAAAATTACAATAGACGCAAAGAAAATAAAGACAGTAAGTGGCCTACCTGATCGCTTTCCTCTTGTCATTAATTTGTCTAAGTTGCATTAATTTTGATCTGAATATAATCAGGTTATAAGCTGACGAACTTTATTATTTATTTTTAATCATATCAAATATCTTTACTGTAAATCGTTCATTCGTACTTAAGAAGTTTATGTAATTAACCTTCAAGTTATTGACAATTAATATTTCATACTATTTTTTTTTATAATATTACTCAAAATGAATAAGTATACATTTTTTTGCACCACACCCATAATTTGGCCGACTATGAACCCCACACGGCCGGTGGGGCTGCATGATTCTATCATTCTAAGGTCGTTTTTACAAAGAATGTAACCTGAGTAGTCTGGTGTCCCCTTGAGAGGTTGCTTTATTCATATATACATATGAGCTAAGGTCCTACTTACATTACACCTTTACTTATTGTAAGTGATGACTTTGTTTTTTTGTCACTTATTAACCAACCTCATGCCTACCACATGATGACATCACCTTTTTAATTTATCATAATATACATTTTAAAACTACTTCTCATAATGATATTATCATTGTTTGGGGTTTAGGCCGGGAACATGGTGTGTTATTGGTCTCGACCATCACGTTAATGTTTTGATTAAGATTGTTCTTTCGTATGGTCGAATCCAGCTAGCATGATCAGAAGGTTAGTGGTACAAATCCAGGATACCTTCAAGAAAGTCATTAGTGGGATTTGAACCGTTGGTAGTATGGTATGGCTGGGTTGTGTATTATCCACTCTTCATGCCCAAAGAAGGACGACATTCGAGTAAATGAGCGTGTTTGCAGGTGTGGGACAAATTAACGGGTCACCTCTTCTTATATTTATAATCATTCCTTGTTCATATCAGCTTATTTTACTAGCCAGGCGAACAAGGTAGATGAATACGAGTAGTCCGTATTAAAATTTGTGTAATGCATATTACTCCCTAGATCTCAACATTCTCCACCCATATATCTAGTACCTCTATAATTGATTAAATGAAGCATTTCTGCTGTACGATTAATTAAGTTACGGATTTCAGAGAATCAGAAGTATAAGTACACTATATAGAACTGTTAGATCTAACTATGATCACTAGCTGTTAGTTACAATAGAACTAGGCTATACGTTAGTTGTGCAGTTGTAGTGTTGTACTATGAGACCTTAACCTACCAAAGTTGTTTAATGTATGTGTGTATACGCAACATGTTTGAGGTAGCTAGTTGTTAGATCATACAAAGCCTCATCCAGTTGGCGATTAAAGGACCAATTTTTTTATCATATCCAATTCTCTTAGCCATGAGCTTTGATATCATGTTAAATCATGCAAACGGACCTGGGCCGCACCCAAATGGAGTAAAGAGAGTCCGCTTCATAAGCCAATGAGGTTCCACTCTAAAACCAATTAGCAATAGACGGAGTAGCTCATTAGCCTTATAATGTGGTAATATAAACCCTTTCCTATTTTATCAATGTAGGACAACACTCACATATGAGACTATTGAGTTTTAATTATCACAGTAGGTAATACCGCCCTCCTCGAGCATCTCGGGGGGGCACGGGTAAGACTAGAGTGCTCGGAACTGCTGAAATGGCCTACCTTAGTTAATATGGTTAGCATACAACTTGACGAACCGTAATACAATTAAAATCGAGCATGGGAAAGGTTGGGCCATTGGTGTAAGTGTGTAACGGTCAGTCTCAATATAATGAATTTGAAAGAAACAAACTTTGATGATTAAAAAACTGTACTCCCTCCATTCAATTGTTTTCTTCGCACTTTCCTAATATATGTGAGGAGTATTTTATTAAATTGAAATAAAACATTTAAACCGAGAGAGTAAGATTTTTGGTGACGTTTTGCCACTATTTTCATTGTAAAAATTGCGTACTCAACAATAACGAAATATTATGTTCATTTATACAGAAATTTGAACCACATACCAATCAACCGACCATACCAACTATTTCATATGTTCTTACACAAAACAAGGTTACAATGACTTAGGCTACATCGATCATCACATCTAAAAACTCATATTCACTTGTGAGTTGTGACCGCACCCAATCTGACCGAAGAGTTTGCATGATAGTACAAATTCTCATATCCTTTTTAACTCAAGACGATTTCTTTTATTATATACACTATATAATTTATTAATGATAGCTATACTATAATGACTACACATGTTACGTAAGTATAAGACATGTTAAAACCATTCGTATCTATATTTAAGATCGATCTAAGATCACAGAATAATTACCTAAACACTTATTATTTTGTACTCCATAATACTCCGTAACTTTTATTTGTATTTTTATTTATTTTTAACTTATGATTCACAATCTCTCGAATATGGCGTCACAAACCTTATCACACGCTCTACTTTGCACATATTGGACGTATTACGATATTACAATACTTGTTAATAATAATAATAATAATAATAATGTAGTAAAAGTATGGAGGACTAATGAGTTGAAAATAATAAACGTTGTTAGTGTTTGAATATAGAAGAAGAGGTCAACCAAGTGGTGGGGTCTACTTGACGCACGCGCGGTGAGACCTAATGAGTCCCACAAGAGTGGCCATGCGGATTCATTTAACCCGATGTTGTCAAATAATATCTTCAAACTAATTAGAGGTTGCAATTTTTAAACTAATACTCCGTATATCCAATATTTTTTAGTCTGATTTTGAATATGTTTGCAATTAAATGAATCCGATATTTCATAATATCAATATTGATATGTCGATTCAATATTTTAGATTCATATCCGATTTATTTAGGTCATTTTTAGGTCAAAAAGATCAAGTTAGTTTTTCAGTCAAGCTCGACGTCGAGCCACACTCGCACAGACCGACTTGAACCAAGCCGAGCTTGAGCTGCACGTGGGCCGTCTCGTCTCATTATCACCCCTAATCACAATAAATTGGGCCATTTAGGATCATTTCAAATTGGGTCGTCTGTGGGTCGGTGGTTTTGGGTCGCGTCTCTTTCGGGTTAGTCAAGGTTCGGGTCTGAGTATGGGTCGGGTCGGGTCAATTTGGGTTATCCTTGGGTTAGGCAATTCATGGTTGTTTTCGGGTCACGGGTTAGCCTTATCGGTTCGGGTTAGTTTTGCTAGGTCTACTATTAAGGATGTCAATATACCTAAACAGATGTATATACATAGATCTTGTACATGCCCATGAAGTGTTAAACCATGTTACGGCCTTGGATCACACCCAAATAAAGGACATACGTAGTGTTAAGAGTTTAAAACTCATCTTAAGACTTCGAACATCAACTTAAACCTTTGCTTGAAATGATTTCTTGACATTGTATCACAGCCAGTGTGATCGGTAGGTCACAGGTTTAAACCTCATAACCCTTCATTTCTAAAGTGAATATTAACACCAAGTTTGAAGAGGTGTGCCATTGAATCAACACTTCAAACCCAAAAACATCCGTATGAGTGAGCGCATTAAAAATATAAAACCGATATTCTAAATACGCGTATTTGGATATTTTATGTTTGTAAGTTGTAACCGTCTTATTGGCATCCTTACCACAAATCACTATCGAAACCATAGACAAGTCACACTCCTTTAATGTTTGACGTATGTTTGTGAGAGTCAGAGCCAAGACAACGACTTCATATTCTTACCACTCATAATTACATAAACCTGCCGTCCTTCGCCTTCATAGTCTTCTCACTTAAATGCTTCTGTGATTCTGTATAACGAATTTGTGTAGATTGATTGACACATTTGTTTTTCCCTTATTATTATGATACAAAATGATTGAAAAACTATACCACTTGCACGGTATAATAAGTAAAACAATCAAGTATCATATGACGGCTGAATGAAAAACTTGTTCTCTGCCACTTGAATAGTTAGATATTATGAGTAACAATTGGGCCAATTGATCGAATTGTCCCAATTTGAGAGATCATTAGTTGATAGAATAACGTTGTAAATAAGCTACCGTAAGTCTTTCTTATGACGGGCATATCCGTCACAATTTTGCGACGGGTTATTATTATCCATGCGGATAGATAAGACAAGACATAATGCTACTTTCTAGGCAGTTTGCTTTTGTCTTATCTACCCACATGAGTAGTATTTGACCCGTTGTAAACTTACGACGAATATGTAATAACCTAAATACAAATTTATATATCTTGTATAACTGTGGATCCGGACTTAAGTCCTAACCCTTTCTAAAATATACCAGTCTAGAATCATCAGCCTAAATTAGCTAAGCTCAAAATCGTCCCCCTCATAAGAAATAAGGTATTACCTAGGATTTTGGGAACAAATGCTCATACAATGTGAGGAGGGGATAATGTAAAATTTTACACATGGGATTAAGGATTTAAGTCACATACATAACCAATAGACCTTGATACAATGTTAGGTTTTACACATGGGATTAAGTCATGCTTACAACAAGGAGAAGAGATATTATAGTCAATGTCCTTCAACTATTTCATAATTTTTCAATATAAGACCATACATGTAACACCTCTCTATTTGGATTAGTATTATTTTCAAAAGTAGCCAATATTATTTTATTTCAAATGTTATTTTCAACTTTTTTTAGCTTTCATCATTTATAAATGTAACTTTTTAATATACAAATTTTACTATTTTACATACATTTTGCATTAACTTACCATCTAATGTCCTTTTGACCTCAAACCTAATTAAATTAAATTTTATTAATCGATTTTAATTCACTTATCAACAAAGTATTTTATTAGTTTATCAATTGTTGATATTATTTGTTGCAAACTTTAAATCAATAATTAAGACCTTTTTTTGTTTTGTTAATCATTATTGTATCGATTAAGCGTTTGGTAGGTGGCCAGTGGTTTCGCAGTGGTTCGGCAATGGTGCCTTAGTGGCTCGCTGGGTTGGCCGATATGAGGGAAGTTCATATGGTAGGAGAGGGAGGGTTAGGGAATGGTGGACCTAGGATAAGTGGAGCAGGGGGAGGGAGCGACAGGAGAGGCGAGCGCAAGGGAGAAGATTGGAGCAGGGGACGAGAGGTCAGAGAAGGGAGGGGGATGCCGGGGGTAGAGTCAATGCGGCTGGGGTGGAAATAGGTGGGTGAGTTGTATAGGATTCCGGGTGATGGAGTTGAGAAAAATAACAAAGGTAAATTTATGCAAAAAGAATAAAGTTTATATATGAAACGTCACAAGTGGATAACCCTATATAAATACCACAAGCTTAAAGCTAGATTATGTAATTACATTTTTCGATTCTTTATAGCCACATCTCTGTCCGTTCTTTAAAGAGAATATCAATACTCCATTCTCCTTTTAAAAAAAATTAGAAAAGCTTTTATATACAATAGTTATATTAATTAGAGACTATTATTTTTAGTTATTTTTTATGATTCTTTTTTCTCATTTACCTTCTCTTGATATTATTTTGTTTTCAAATTTCTCAATGTCTCATATAGCTTCTTCAAGTCTTGTTTCAATGATTTCATTCTCCTATAATGTGAGATCATTAACATTAGGACTTACCTCACATATACCTACAAGCACACCCAAAATATAAATTGGGACAAAAACTTTACAGAAGGCAGATTCTTATTTCCTCATTTAGTACTTTATGATTAAACGTAAGCCTATTAATCATTTCACTCTTCTTTACTTTCTTTTCTCTTCAAATATATCAACAACATTATGCTCCATTTCAATAATATAACGAAAGATAAGGCCCATTATGTCATCTTTTATTAAACTAAATAAACTAACAAAAATGAAAAGGGTCTAAAGCTAATACACAAAATAACATGTAATATAGACCCGTGCCTAACTAAACTCGCGTACTCTACAATTAAGAGCGCTAAGAATATCCTTGTGTTTCTCTTTACACGTTAATAACACACAGGGCCGGCCCTAAGGGCTGTTAGGGTGGGCAAATGACAAGGGCCCAATATTGGGAAGGGCTCAAAGAAAAAAAATATAAAAAAAATAGGAAAATAAGATATGCATATCCTGCAAACTAGCACAATCAAAGGAAAGACCAAACAAGGAAACTACAAAAATGACTTTTGGAAAATAATTAACAATATTATTATTATTATTATTATTACTTTCCTAATTTCACTCTTCTTCTACCTCTTTGCCCTCTTCCATAAACTTTTCACAGTTGTTTTTATTCTCAGAATCCCAAAAAAAATCAATTTCACCTAAAATTTATAGGGTTTTTCAAATTTTTTGAAAGGACTGAAGTTTACGTGTTTCTATTTTTGATTGTAATTTTTCATCTCGTATTTTTGCTCGTTATCCTTCATCTCATCGATCCACTTCGTCGCCTCAGTCAGTCAAGGAATTAGGGACTCGGGGTTATATAATTCATTTTCTTCCTTCATTTTTTATTTATTTAATTATTATAATTTTTGATTTTTGATTGTTGCAGCAGTTTTTGTGTTGTCGTTTTATTGTTTTTTTTCCTGTGTTGATTGATGACGTTGTTGTTGGTTTTTTGTGTTGCGGTTGTATCACTTTTTTATGTTACGGTTGAGTAGATGTATCGTCTTTGTTTGTGAATTGTGATTCATAATTTATTTGTTTGTCAATTATGTAATTGTTGAAATTTTCATTCATGAATTGTTGTCTTTGTTTGTAAAGTGTTAATTCAATTATTGAATCCGACTTACAATATTGCCTAAAAAACATTTATTTTTGTACAATGTTGAATTGTTGTCTACATTTCCTGTAAGTGTTTGTATTCATTTTGGAAAACATATATGTTGATCGCACATTATATGATTGCTTAATATCATGTACTCTTATTAGACCATAAGACATGAATTAATTGAAATAAAATTTTTAAAAGGGCCCCATTTCAGTATTTTGCCTAGGGCCTTAAAATGTTCAGGACCGGCTCTGATAACACATGAGTAACATATACGAAGTAATACATTGTCGTTCTCTTTATTTACCATGGTATTGTCCTTTTCGGCTTAATGTCAACTCACGTTCCGTTCAATTGCGTTCATTTTTTTTTAAAGTTCAACTCAATTCAGCTAAATTCTAATCAACTTGTCTCTATAATTTTGCTAGCTCCATTCAACTTTATTCAGCTCAGTTCATTTCATTTCAGCTAAATTTTAGCTCAAAACAATGCAAGACGTCATTATGATAAATGATATATTAATAGCCGGATTACGATATAGAGATAGGCTTGATAATCAAAAGCAACACTAATCATCATTTAAACATTTTCCACAATCAATTAAGGAAGAACTTAATCACACAATTCTTTTTCTTACGTCTCATGATTAAACACGAGAGAAGGGACCAAAAAATAAAGCAAACCCTCGAAATGTCAACCACATCCGGCTATGCTTTCTATAGTACACTAACCCCAAACGATATATAAAAATATTTATAAAATTGTCATTATAAATATGTGGTCCGATGTAGCGAACCCTTTTCATCATTTCATTTTTATCATCAACCCTCCAAACCTAAGCTACCCCTTAAATTACAAAATCACCCAAATAAAAAAGGACAAATAATAACAATTTAATCAAATTAATTCATATCACTTGTAACATACACAAGCTTAATTACCATACACAATATTATTAATATTGTTATTATCGTTATTATTATTATTGTTGTTATTATTCAAACCCGATATTTAAGTTACATATATAGTTATTGATTGATTGATTGATATGGCTGAAGAATATTGTGGAGGAGCAAATTGGTGGGACTCTTCACCTAACAACAATAGAAGTACAAGGTTTGATGGCGGCCGAGGTGGTGGAGGAGGTGGTGGCTCTACCACTTCCTCCGCCACTACCCTTGCTAATACAAGTGGTGGTGCGGCGGGGTATGGGTGGTTGACAGATACTCCATCAACCACCGACAATAAATTGGATGCGTCCTCACTACAGCTTATGGGTTTAGGTCTCTCTAGTTCCCCAACTATGGAGTGGAATCATCAACATATACTGTAAGTTATTCTTATATTTTTTTGGTGTAAAGGGAGCAATAATAGCAATTTTGATGCCGGCGGGTTCAAACCCAGCTCACTACTATATAAACTAAGTTAACTGGCATCTGCACAGTCTCATGATAATAATATTATTAACATGAAACTCATAATATGAGAAATAAATGAGATTATTGTTATAGTTATTAGTTATCTGGCTGAGATTTATTATTATATATATAAATATGAGACTGTCTTTTAAGAGAATGATTGATTATGTATTAGTAGGAATCCTGAAAAGACCGAGAATAATTTCCGGTCTATGTTGCAAGAAGGAATGGGTTTGAACACAAATTTTCAACAAGAAAGTGGAGGAGTTACTATGTATAGTACTCCACAACTTCAATGGAGGCCAGAGAAATTGTTTCCAAACAACGAAGAATCGACAGAATTCAAACAAATTGGAGGACGAGGATTCGCATTAGATCAAAACCCGCAATTTTCCCCAACTTGTAGCTCAATGGAGAGTAGTGTTACATGTAACAATCAAGGAATTCAACTCGATTCGTCGTTATCGTCTTCGGTTTATGGAAGCCCATCAAGTATTTTGCAAGGTCTTATAGGTCCTGATCAACATAATAATCAACAACAACAGCTTAATTATGGTGCTTCCAATAACAATTCAAGCAGTTTTCATCAACCTAATTACTTTGGAATGCCTCAGTTTCTTAGAGCATCGTCTCCTAAACAACAACAGCAACAACAACAACAACAACAACAACAACTACAGTTTATGAACAACGCACCATATTGGAACGCGTCTCCTTCAGGAGCTACCATGAATGACGATGTTAGGCCTAACTTTTTCTCGTCGCTTCAAGCTCCACCTCAGTTATCCATGCCTAGTTTTGAAGAAAAGCCTAAGGTGAGTACATTATTTCTTAGGTTTATGTCACCTTTATTCGTTTTGATTAGAAGTATCTCCTACCGACAGTTTCCCCCAAGTTTGATTGTTTCACTAGTAAAGGTCGAGAATCAAACCCTTAACTTTTTTCTTACGAGAGATGAACGTTCTTACCACTCGTGCTAAATAAAAAACCAAGATAAGCCAAAATTAGGGTTTTGGAATTTTTTTTCTTAATATTGTTGAAACTTTGAGTTGTAGACTACAATGGAGATAAGAGAAACAAACTCAATGGTGAAGAAGAATACTAATCAAGAGACGAACGCGAAACGAGCAAGGAACGATACCGCTTCATCAACGTTGCCACCATTCAAGGTAGCTTGTGAATTAATAACATACGGAGTATATATAATATATATATAGTAATTATATTAATGAAGATGTTCTTGAATTATATTTGGAATAAATAGTTGAAAACTCTTGCTTCATAGACATGTTATTGACTAATTGTGGGAAAATCTGTTTACCAGGTGAGAAAAGAAAAGATGGGAGACAGAATCACTGCACTACAACAATTAGTTTCGCCTTTTGGAAAGGTAATTAGAAAGATGACAAATTAAACAAGAAATAACACCAATAACCTTCCTTTCAATTCATTATCTTGTATTTTGTCTTCTACTTATGTGGTAGATTAATTACATATAGGTTTAATAATTCGGTTTCGAGCCTAAATAAAGAAAGAATTAAAAGAATTCGGTTTAATTATTTCTTTATTTAGAATTTTAATGTGTATATTAAAGAGGCACGTTAGAAAAACAGGAATTAACACCCATCAATTATATGATTGTTAGAATGTGATACATCTTTAAGTGCACCGGTGATTTTAATCTCCGGTAATAGAGGTAGTACTACATGGTATACGTACATCCTATCGTTGGAGTTTATCTAGTGTCTTCCAATTACGATATTAGCGGTTGAATGGGGTTATTTGGTTAACTAAAAAACATTGAAATTCCAATTCATGTGAGCAGGAAATGAGTAAGTTTTTTTGTTACCCCAATTCACACTTTGCTTAGCTAGATCTCTCTAAGTAAGTGAGAATGGCTACCTGAATTGCAATTCTCTTATGCAACCAAAAAACATTTTCAAATTCACATAAATTCTAAAACCTTGTGATTTAACACTTCCGAGATAATACAAATTCCTGCATGCAACCAAACGACTCCTTAGTGTATTAATACGAGTACTCCTTTAACATCGTTTTGAAACCCTATCAGAACTCGTCACCAATACAAATATACAATATGATGATAAATCAAACGATAGATAAAATACCCTTTTGTATCATACTCTATTCAATTATTAATATATGTGGTGCTAAATTGACACCATTCTTCTTCTAGCTTTAGCTTTCACTTTTAACAAAAGAGAGCTAAGGATAGTATGATTGATGATCAATTGTCATTCTTTATTTTTATTTTTCTGAATAATTTTGGTCGCAAAAAGCTTACCTACAAAAGCTTAACTTTAAGTATTTTTCAGAGCACACTAATTAACATTGGTCCATATATGAATCATCATGGTATTTTATTTTTTATTCACTTTTCTTACTTTTAATAACTTTTTTATTTTATTTTTTTCAGACTGATACTGCGTCAGTCCTCTCTGAAGCAATCGAGTACATTAAGTTCCTCCATGAACAAGTCAGTGTAAGTTGTATTTTAATTATTATTATTATTATTTCATCATAAGTTTATTAACACAAAAAATAATGAAAAGATGTTATAAAGTGTCGGTCATTTTTTATATAAATAACACTAGTTTAATTTGATCGTGGAATGTTACAGGTTTTAAGCAACCCATACTTGAAAAGTGGAGCACCCTACCAACAACAACAACAGCCGGTATATATTCTCTTTATTTTCCTGCTACTGCATACTATTGCAGACACAAATTTACATATTACACTATCAGTCACTTCCGTGTCAGTCATTTGTTTATCTTTAATTAAAATATCTCACGTAAAATACACATCGTATAAGTTACGTAAATAAATGACTGAAATGGATGGAGTATTATTATCTCCGTAATTATATATAGTTATAATATCCTTGTTTAATTTGTCATAACCGATGTCAATTTTAGTCTTCGCTTTGTCTAAATATGGATACATTATACATCTCACACGACGTAAAATTTGTTAGGTTTAATTTGCATTATGTTCATATTATAAAATTGTACTGAGTATTGCTAAGTTTAAAGTATGTAAAGCATGTATATTGTACAGGTTAATTAACTTAGTTATCTAATGAATAAAGATAGAAATAAATATACAAAGTAGAGCTTAGAAGTAGTGTTCTATTTATGCTTAAAACTAAATTAATCTATATGAAGTGGAAAAAAAATTATATTTTTGTAAAGTCAAATATAGGAGGACTACATAAATGGGTTGGAAAGAATAAATTACCTATGACAATATACACACTTATGTATCACGTAGAGCTTATAAATAATATGGCATATTTAAAACACACATGACGTTACTGAAACTCATTATCACCCGATAACAACAAAGATTAAGAAGTATTCAAGAATCCATGTTTTAGGTCATGGATTGAGTTTTAAATCTAAACCCTAATAGTCACCCTTAAGAATGTAGTAATGTTTATCACATTTCATAGTAATACATCCTATTTTATCTATATGTAATGAAAATTCTCTAATTCTTATAATAACAACATTATGAATTGATTATATTTTACATTGAATGTTATGTAGAATAATGAAAAAGGGAAGAGTGATCAAGACGGTCCAAAGCAAGATCTAAGGAGCCGAGGTTTATGCTTAGTACCGGTTTCTAGCACCTTTCCGGTTACACATGAGACCACGGTAGATTTTTGGACACCAACATTTGGAGGAACATTTAGGTAAAAGAATTATTATATTTAAAAATCAGGGTTAATTAAGAACATATTCTTGATTCCATGATGGAGAAGAAAGAAGAAGTATATATCTCATTGTCATTGATATAAAGAATCCTTCCCTTTCAAGTCGAAATTCGAGCTATCGATTGATAAGAATGATCATGATTCATGGAGGAAAAGGAGATGACGTTAAGAGATTGTAGCCATATGGTCCTTTAACAGTGTACTAACAAGGACAAGATGATGAAGAAAAAAAAATAAGGGAGAAAATAGGAATATAAAATATGAAAAGAGGTATTAAAGGGGAAAGGAATATGGCTTTTAATCAAGGAAAATTAAAGGGTGTGAATAATATGGACCTATTGAACAACAAAGAAAGTGTAAGGAAAAAATGTGATGATGCAAATTTTGGGGCTTTAAGGGGACCAAAGGAGCAAGTAGAAGAAATGATAAAATTCTCATTATCATCTTTTGTAATAATAATAATTGCATGTTTATTATTATTATATATGATTATTGATTGTTATAGATAGTTTTAAGGTTTATTTGTTAGTTTTCACAAACAAGGAATATAATGTTAGGAGATAAGGGTTACATGCATGGAGTTTAGAGCCAAACATATGACTTGGATGAAGATATTAGCACTCCTTATAGATGATTGTGATTATCACTTGGAGAAAGTGCTCTTGCTAATATTTTCATCCAATTGATTGGTGTAATAGTTAGATTGATTTGTTGTATGTATTTATAATCAAAATAATAAAAATAAAGTTATTTGATTTGCATTTTATGTTGTTTTATGTCTTTGCAAGTTATGGAGTATGTCTTTGTATTTTGTCATTAACAATATTGAGTGTCGGATTATATATATAATCTATATATGTATAAACGAACTATCAAAATTGAAGGATCAAATTAATAATTAAGGTCGTGTTATTGGTTTACTAAGCTATTATAATGAACTTTGTATGCGAGAGGATATAATAGGTTGAAGAGTAGATAATTTACAGGATAATTCGGTACATTGTGATCAAATTTCACTTTTAAAAATATAATATGATGCTTATAGAATCTGAATTTGGAGTCTCAGGTTATTGATATTCTGATGCCATTGTGAAGATTAACTTAAAGATGATTAATCTTATTGTCAAAACTCAATTAATATTAACATCCAAGCCAATTTATTTTATACTAAATCAGAAACATTTCTTGGCTTTTGATTGGCTCCTGATTTTAAGGAAGAAAAAACAAAATTGACCCTACTATTATCTTTCCTTCTAATTAATTACCTTCTCTCATCATCTCTTTTTTATACAAAAAAACTCAAGCAAGATGCATTTGATTACATGTATACTTCATTATTACTTCATATTCATATTTATCATAATATTTTTGTTACTAATAAAAAGGAAAAAGCAATTCAAAAAAATATTATTTTAACAGCAAAAAAATATAAATTAAAATTGAATTGGGGCAATACACAAAAAATACATTTTTTATTTAAGATTTGTTAATACACACACAAAAATCTTGAAAATCCAGGCGAGTTACATTTTATACATTTATAAGTAAAATCATTATTAAAAAAAATTAAGCATTCTAAATATTTCACCAAAAATATGACAGTATAATTGGAATACCAATATTTTTTTTAATTTTTTAAAATTGAAATTAGTAAAGTTGTAACGAAATAAACAATTACTTCGTATTAAGTTTATATATAAATGGTTACAATTATTAATTATTAATTATTTTTTTAAGTTTCTATTGGCTCCTCAAATTTAGGTAAAAGTAATTTTTTTCTCACCCAAGATCGAAACACAATTAATTAATCTCTTTCTTACTTTTATTATTCTCTCTCCTATTTTTCATGTTAATTATTATGAATAAACTTTATATTATAAGATGATGATTTATATTATATGATGATGATGATATTATCTGATAATGGATTGTGAAAGCTGAAAACATAAATATATTTTCATATATTTATACCGTCCTCTACAAAAAAAAATACCTATAAAATACAGAAAATTTAAGAAATAAAAAATTTTAAACAATAATTTATAGCTCTACCCTCCTCTATATACTTGAACCATAAAAATAATCCTGAGTACTTGTAACATTTTTCATTTGGCTCTTCCTTTTGAATTTAACCATTAATTATTAGCCGTCAAAAGAAACAAACAATCAACATTTATCTTAAGAATATTGACGAACTTGAAAAAAATATGAAGATATAGTTTTCTTATAAAAATAGACCGTCTCACGGTATGAGACCGTCGTATTCTAAAATTTGTGTAAGGACCATATTTGACATTTTGTAAAAAGCAACTTACCATGTATAGATAACGTACAAATGAATAATATATAGAAATAGATAACAAATAATCGCGACGGGTTAGTAGTAGTTTCATACTTATATTAAAATCGCATGAACTTTTAGAGCAATGAGAATAGTGTCGACCCAGTTGTAATTTGGGAATATTAGGATTGTGGGTCACTATATTGTCGAGATAATATGTTGGCATATACTGCATTAAATATTTAATAACCCTCATTTATATGCTCATATAATTAATAATAATGTATGTTATTACGACTTGTTCATTTTCTGCACGGGTTTAAAACTAGTTAACTTTATAGACAAATCCATTACTTATGTTATTATAATCAATTTTTTTCAATAAAACTAGAAATTGAGAGAATAATAATTCAAATCAAAAATTGGGTAATGAGAGACATAAGATGTTGAAAAATGCCATTGGGATCAATAAAAAATTAATCTATTTAAATTTTATTTTAAGAGGGAAGGAATATGTAAGTGGAGGAAGTCAGAGAGGGGTCCACATTTCCATCTTTTTGGGATAAATATTTGTTTATTTTGTAGCTTCAAATGGTCACAATTGAGGAGCGTCCATTGGAAGGTTTAATTGGAGGAGCTTATTGTCTCCGTCTAGTATTTGTTTATTCAAATAGTTTGAATTTCATTTCGAAATCTTATACAGAGTCCTTTTTATATTCCATGGAGTTGTTTACGTATTATTCGGTATATTTTTAGTCATATATAATAAACAATATAAGGATCAAGATCAAAATATAAAAAATATGGAGAAATTAAAGCATGTAATATATTATTTACTGATTCTTGACTTCCGTCTTAACTATTATTTATATTTATAATCTATCATTACGTTAAGATGGGTATGCATATATAGGAATCGAAGGTTGTGAATTTTAGTGGAAGTCTTATCTTATGTTTGATAACACATAGGGAACATGTTTACGTACCAAAGGAATGTATGCATGTATTTATGGCCAATTATTGAACTTCAAAAGAGCAAGACACCATTTTTGATCAACAAAGTATATCTTACTTAGCTTCTCATAAGTCATAACAAAAGTGTTGTCTTAGCATAGACTTCTAATATTAGAAGAGTACGCAATATACTTGGCAATTTCTTAGGGTTTGGCATAACTTAGAGTATTAGGTTATAATATATATTGTTTTCGGTGCATGGCTACACAATACGACTGTCTTATACGAAGTATTACTCCGTAATTTATATTAAGGTAGGAGTGTTTTGTTCACAAATATATTGTATTTGACCCTTAGTTACATTCTCTAAGTTGATGCAATTCAAAGCGGGATAAAAAAAAACAATTTCTAATTATAAATATTCATATCTGAAAAACAAAAAAAATTATTAACTACTACTTTTTATGAATTGGCATGTACTCCGTACGACACTTCTTAAGTCTAATTAAAATAGATCGCCATAAGATGAAAAGACCAAAATAATGAGTGAATACGGTCTTGATAATATTATGCTTCCTCCATTTTTTTATTAATCACCTTATTTGCTTTAGCACAATAATTAAGAAAATAATTTATAAAGATTATCTTACACATCTCTATCCTCATCCACGCACTTACATATTTAAGGATAATGTGGTATAGTTAATAAGAAAAATGTGGTAAAAGAAGGAAAGACAAACACTACAAGAAATCTGGTTTCAGGCGACTGTTATAAGGCGACTGATACAAGTAGTCGCCAATTTAGCGACTGAAAATAGAATAAGGCGACTGAAATCAGTCGCCAATTTGGCGACTGAAACAATCCTCAGATTTTAAGTAAAAAAATTCGGGCGACTGAAATCAGTCGCCAAATTGGCGACTGATAAGCCATTTGGCGACTGATTTCAGTCGCCAAATTGGCGACTGCCAAATCAGTCGCCAATTTGTGTATTATTCCAGAATCGCAAAACTCATCCGCCACTCTATACTTCCCCAAATTTCTTCAAAACACCCGAAACCCCTATTCCCTCTACAAAATCGCCACCACCACTACTCCATTCCCTTAACCACCTCTCCGACCACCACTCCGGCACTAGCTCCACCGATATCACCACCGTCCTCACCAACAAACTCCGACTCTTATTCTATTTCCGTCACTTTTCCTTAATTAGGTGCGTCTTTTGCTCTTCTAAATCTAATTCCTTAGCTTGTTTGTTTGTTTATTTTATGATTTTAATTAGTATTATGATGTTTATGTATAATTTGTGATGCTTACAAAGTTCTAATGGTTAGTTAGTTAGGGTTTGTGTAGGTTGATGGTTAGGGTTTATATAAATTGGGGGTTTTGTGAAATTGTTAACATTATGTTAATCGAGGTTGTAATTGACAATGTATTGGTGTTTTTGATGATGTTAGGATTGTTGATTGACTAAATTAGTATAAATGGGAGTATTATTGATGGTAGAAAGTTAGTACTCCCTCCGTCTTATTCATTTGTTTGCCCTTTAAATTATTTTTTATGGTTGTTTTAATCAAAAGACAAATAAATAATTGTGATGGAGGGAGTAGAATGTTAGGATTTTATAATTAAAGTGTGTATGTATTATGTTAGTATATTGTTAATAACAAATATCCATGTTGATAATATTAGTTTGATAGTTGTTTAGTATCCATGTTGATAATGTTATTAATTAGAATGATAGTAGTTTAATTAGTGATATGTTAATTTTAGTATAGTTAGTATCCATGTTGACAAATAAATAATGCTATTTTTAATAACAATGTTTATATTTTGTAGGAAGCATTTTCCGCCGAGAAACTTAGGCATCCCGAGAAATCCGATAACGAGATTTGGTTCGACTTGGTAAAGGGTTTCAAGAAGGGGAACGTCTACGGGATTGGGTCGGCAAAGAACGTATATTACGAAACTCCAAGGGGAAGAATGTCGTCCACCTCAAACCAAACCTACGAGCCGACAGTCGTGGGAAGACTGCAAGCCGCACTTGACGAGGAAAAAAGAAAAAACGCGGAAAGGGATGAAGAATTAAGGATAATAAAAGAGAAATTCAAGGCTTGGGAAAGCAGGTTTGACAATTGCAACCAAGGTCCCCCTCCCTATCGGCGGGATTATGATGAAGGCAATGGAAGTGGTGGATTATTCCAGACCGAATCCAATATAAACCTTGGCTTCTGATATAGTTTAGAAACTTGTGACTTAAAACAATTTATGGTTGAAACAATTCCGTTTAAGAAAATTTGTAAACTTGAAACAATTTTTTTTATCTATATGAGGATGTTGGTTTCACATCGTGTTGTTGTAAATGTGTGAAATCTTTGTGTTTTCTTGTATACTTGCAGGTATGGTATGGTATGGTAGGATGAAAACAGAAATTTTCATGAAATATCACAGGTATTTTGGCGACTGATATGTTCATTTGGCGACCATTTTCAGTCGCCAAAACCCCTGTATTTTTGCAAATTGAAAAGCCATTTGGCGACAGATTGGCGACTGAAATCAGTCGCCAAATTGGCGACTGAATACTATGGTAGTCGCCAAAATGGCGACTGATGGCGACTGATATCAGTCGCCAAATTGGCGACTACATAATTTTCAGTCGCCAATTTGAGCGACTGATATCAGTCGCCAATTTCCCAAATTGGCGACGCGTTTTTCAGTCGCCAAATTTGGCGACTGAAAGTAGTCGCCCGAATTTTTTTTGGCGACTAATGACAGCGACTGGATCTTGGCGACTGATTTCAGTCGCCAAATTCATTTTAGCGACTGAAATTAGTCGCCAATATCAGTCGCCTGAATGTTGTTTTCTTGTAGTGAAATAGGTTGATTAATAAAAAATGGCCAAAATGAAAAGTGGGGTGATAAAAAGAAAATGGATGAAGCAAGTACTTTTATTATCTAACTTTTTTATAATCAATCTAAATACTATATTAAGTGTTTTTCCTCCCGAATGCACCCCTTAATTAAAGAAACATACATTTCATTAAACTTTTATCCTCTTTAAAATATACTATTTTCATGAAATTATAGCTCTTTTTTTTTATCAAACTCTAAACTATAATTTTTTAATTAAAATAAAAGTCATTTTGTATGAAACCATAAGCTACAAAATGCTAAACCTATCATTTGCTCTTATTATATAAGAGAATAATTTAATCCATACTTAATTCGTATAAAGCAAAATTACAAATTGTTATTATAAATAGTTTTGTCACTTTGTGATAGAAAATTCATCAAAAAAATTAAGAAAACATTTATAAAAGAAATCAAAAGTTTCGAGTTAAAAGAATGCTTTCATTACAATAACATATCATGACATTATCCATTTTTTAATTAGTTATACAAATTGATTATTTTCTCAAATAAAAGTATAACGAGCTGAAAATTTAAAAATTAACTAGGTGCCACTTTAACTCACAAATTAAAAATACTATGCAGCACATGTATTGCACGTGATCTAAACTAATTGTTTATTCAACTCGTCTCACTGAAGACGGGCACTATCTGTCACCAGCTGAAGACGGATAGTGTCCCTCTCACAATATGCAAGTGGGGTAATTGAAGGGATCCATTTACCCTCCACTTGTCATCCCCACTTGGTCACTTGCATATTGTGAAAGGAACACTAACCGTTTTCAGCTTATAACGGATAGTGTCGGTATTGTCTTCAATGAGAATTTGTATTGTTTATTAGCAGAACAAAATTTATCCTCCCCCTTTAATTCTCATTTGGACAGCTGGTCATTTGCTAGAAAATATACAGAATAAATGCTCATAAACTAAGTAAATTATATCATTAGTGGGGCCATAGAAGATAGAACAATAGAATAACTTACATATATACTTAAGTAAATTAAGCTTGTAAGTGAAGAATCCTTTGGATAAATGACTAATGATTAAAGGGTTACATTACATATTTGTTTTATAGACAAGCAAAAATGATAAAAATAATCCTACGTACATCATTGTGTATCTAATCTAATTATGTTGTAAAGGGACCCTAATAATCTACTTGATTGGAGTATTTATGAATCTCACTTTACCGTTTGTTCATACTTCCTTTTCTCTTTTTCACTCTTTTTTTCTTCAACTCCAATGATGAAGACGTACAAAATATAATAATAATATATCCATTATATCACAAATTCCCCTTTAAAATGGTTATATCGAACATAAATTTAAAATGGATCAAATATGATAGATAACACAAAATATACTAGAATGCCTAGGGCTAACAAAAAATGTGTTTATCTATCCAAATATAGTGTTATTTGACTTGTTTTAATTTTAAAAACAATTATAATATATTTATTTGTCTTAAAAAAGACCAACTATTGGTTATACAGGATTGGGTAACACTAATTACAAAGTTATAAATATAAAGTCGAAGCTGAAAATAGCGTTCTTAATCTCTTTTTGAGATGATTTAATGTGCTTAAAATTTTCCATTTGTTACTATTTTTGAATTGTGAAAATAAATTTTATTAAATAATGTAAAATGTATACAAAAAATCATAATATAAGAAAATATAGAGTTTATTATATTCCATTTACCGTTAAGTTTCCAAAAAAGATAGGCAATCAATTCCTTAACATATAGAAACGTGCTCTCTCTGCCTTCGTCATTTTTTTGTCTCAAATGTAAACAAGTGATTGGGAGAAAGGAGGTAATATATATCCATCAATAACGATTCCAGAGTGTACCGAGGCTAGATGTAACAATCAAGTGAACATTTGTGAAATTTATAAAATCCGTGCAGATTAAATGACTGAAAATAATTTAGGTGGACGTAATTTGGATTAAAAAAATTCAATAAATACCGAAGATTAAAATCGTTGTAAGACTTCCTTTGTAAAATTGTAAGAAGAGAGACTTCATTTACTCGGACTTTTGTAATATTTTAACTTTTTAAACTAATATGAGTGAAATGAGAATCACAAATGTATAGCAAAGGAAAGCATCTTAGAGATTGTCAATGCTAGCTAATAAAGGTTGCAATGCGACATATCACAACATAAATAGATGCATCACCTTTGTTCGTTTAAAGTATTTTGGATTTTTTATGTCTTTTTCAAAAGATCATGCTAACGACAATAAATTAGACCTTTAGATTTCTATGTTAGTTTGTTTTTGGGGTCTAAAATACTCTTATTTTTGTTAGATGGGGTCTAAAGATACTCTTATTCTAAGTTCTACCTCAAGTTGAAGAAAAATATCTTCTATCGTATTGTGATTAATTGTTGTAAAGTTGCTAACAAAGATAAACAACAATTCTAAATAAAGTTGTGATTATGTACGTGAGTGTTAAATTGTAAAATTATTAATCCGTGTCCAGGGGGTTGTGGTGGTATTGTTCGGGATGAAATTAAACATGTAATTTTGTATCAGCCTTTATGTTTTTAGGAAGGTTATGCTCATCAACGAAAGCCGAAATGTTAGCTTTGTTGTTTGGTCGCGAGCATGCTCATCCATTTCCACATAGACAAGCAACTTGGCACATGGATAACGAGACTTGTGTGAAGATAATCTTCGATGAAATGGTGGAGCTAGGGGGCTAGCAGGGGCGACCGTCCTCTGGCGAATGACATTTTCAAAGTTTTTAGTTAATTTTTTACGAGTTTACCGTATGTCATTAGTCCAAAGATAAGCAGGTGATAAGCAACAGTCTGCATCTTATAGTCCAAAGACTCAAAGATTTGATTCGGGAGTTGGGTTGGACAGTCCGTGTCCACCATGTCTATCAAGAAGCGAATATAACTAGCGATTAGCATGCCAATCGAGGTGTTCAAGCGTCAACCATGGTCACTTATCAAGATGTCCTTCCAGATCCTCTTCGTTCTATCTTGCCTGATGATCTTTTAGGTGTTGCAATTTCTCGTTTTCTTCCTTAGTTTTCGGCTTTGCCATCTTATATTCTTATATACCAAAAAAAAAAAGCTTTACAAAAGACTTATGTTGATCATATTTGGGCCTATTTATAGGCCTTGACCAGAATAAGTCTGGCCCTGGTCCAGCCCATTAGAACAAAAGGTCCAATACAATTAAAAGAATAACAGGCCCAATAAAATGACCCAGACCCAAGACGAAGCCCTGGACCGGTTTTTATGTAAACTGGCTCTGTTTATTTGTGGACCAAAACAACTTTCTGTTATTGGGCTGGAGACGTATGAGCTCTTGTTGTTAGGGCCGCTCAAATTGTTATAAAGGACCGTCTTATAAGTAAAGAATAATCAAATAATAGTAAGCGTAAAAAAAATATAGAAGTGGTGGGACTTTTGATTTTATATCGATGAAAAAATAAGGTTATAAAAATACATTTATTTCGCCTTCTTGCTTACTTCCTGATTCAGCCTTAGTATATAACGACAATCAAGATAAGAAAAATTATATAAGACACTTTAATATAAGAAATTTGTAAAATGAACTTTTAACTAAGGCCTTATTTTTTGGACTTTATTTCAATTCTTATAAATTCAGTCAGTTCAGTTCAATTTAATTCAGATAAATTTATTTTAGTTCAACATTATTATTGTTATTATTTCAGTTGAGATCAGGTCAGGTTATGTTCACTAAGTTGAGTTGAGTGCAAACCAATTCAGTGTAGTTCAAATAATTTCTACCCAAAAGTTCAGGGCCTAACTTTTCATTTAAAAGGGTTATGATAGTCGCATTAATGAACCCATTTTACACAATATTTATATGTAAGACGGTTTACACGAGAATACCTCTATCTCCTCAATATTATAAAGTTATTTTAATTGAAATGATTAGTTGTCTATAATATTTTGGTCTCAATAATCATGACCATCAAATGCCTGACAACAATTTGATAGATCTCTTTGGTTCACAACTTTTGTATCATGCGTAATTTAGTAACGGAGTATGGAGGGAGTACAAATTAACTATTGTCGACAAGAGTAAAGGAGCAATAATCATGCGAAATTAGGTCCATGATTTTATTATTTTTAAGGCATACATTATCTAGAACTTGAGGATTAAGGAAACAACTAGTCTTCCTTAGGACATCTTAAGGGAGGTATTATATTAAGACATCTTAAGAGAGGTAATACCCACTTGTTGACCCGTTTAGGTCAAAAATATCCATTATATCTCTAAAACGGGTTAAATACTCACATAGTAACAATAAGAATAATTTCGTTCTCATTTCTAAGACACCTTATCTACATTAACAGTAAAAATTTGTACTTTTAGACCAAAAACTATTTTTTAAGGTCTACATCATACATGGTATAGTATTTACTTTCCATTTTACGCGCATCCAACCTTTTTATTGCATCACATGCTAGAGCCATTGAGTCACTAAAGTCATAATACTATCCGTACACGGAGTATTCATTTTTGTCTGGTAATTTTACATTTGTTGGTTCAATTTGAAGCACAAAGGCTCTATTACATCTAAAACTAGTAAGAAATAGAGACGAGAAATATCAATGGAACATCATTTTTATTACCCGAAAACAAATACAAAAAAGAAAAAGTAAAAACAAGGTATATAAAGATTATTTTATGAGCATTTCAGAGCAAATTAAAGGACAATAATAAACATGTAAAAGGGAAAAGGTAAACAATGGTGTAATAAGAATGCTGGCATTTATCTTATGTATCTAATGAAGAGTATGGTCCAATATTCATTTATGACTTTGAGAGTCATATAAGTTTAAGCAACTCCTTTAAGCTTCTTTGTGATGGTGGCAATGTATTTGCCCTGGTGGAAAGCCTGCTGTAATTCCAGCTCAGTCGGCTGTCTGGAACCATCTCCTGCGTAAGTTCCGGCACCATATGGGCTTCCACCTTTAACATTCTCCATCTCAAACATCCCGGCTCCAAATGTGTACCCGATTGGAACGAAGATCATACCATGGTGAGTCAGTTGGGTGACCGCAGTCAAACTGTAAGGATTAGCATAGAGAATTAAGTTAAATTCTCTTTCCATTGAACTCCAATGACAAACACAAGCAATTGGGTTGGATACTAGGATCTATATTCGGGCCCAAAATTTAAGAGTTGGGATCTGATAAGTAGACCTGACAAACGGGTCAATCGGATCCGGTCATCTTGGGGTTAACGGAATTTGGGTCTGATCAATTCGAGCTCGGGTCATTCTCAGGTCGGTTATTATCAAGTTATTTAAGAATAAAAGTCAGTTTCAAACAATAAACATTCGGGTTTAGGTCAAGCTTGAGTCCTCAGCTCGGGTGTCCGAGTTATTTGGGTCGGACCAATTTTGCCAGGTCTATTGATAAGTCACCTAAAGTACAAACAAAAAGATGTGTCACTCATGAAAGTATGAAACTTTGAGCACTTACGCAGTGGTCTCTTGTCCTCCACCTTGAGAACCAGTGCTAAAGAATAGACCAGCAGGCTTTCCTGCAAGCTGCTGAGTTCTCCACAGACCACCGGTCGCATCAAGAAAAGCCTTGAATTGAGCAGCCATCATTCCGAATCTTGTAGGAAAGCCGAAAATAAATCCATCAGCATCGACAAGTTCATTTGGAGTAATGATTGGGACACTTCCCTTTGGTGGTGCACTCATCTTACCAAGCACATCATCTGACAAAATCTCAGGTACCTGGTTCATACTTTCATTAAGTCAAACTCATTCAACTACCAAACGGACTTGCAATATATACATCATCTCGCATTTTCTGAGAGAATCAAGTCTTCTACGTCAGTTTAAGAAATATGATCTTGTAAAATCAGCCTTTAAGAAAACTAATGTGGCAACATAGTGTGTAGTTTTACAGAAACGTTAATGTAAGGTCCCCTTATAAATGACACTCGAAATTATCATAACCAGTCAAAGTCACCGTCTTTTTTGAAATTTGGTTGACGTAAATAAGAAAAGTATTAAAAACAAAAACTTCGAGATTTTTTTTTTTGATAAATAGTACGAGTAAAGCTAATGTTTACCTGCCAGAGTTTAGCCTCAACGCCCTCCACAGATGCAGCTCCTTTCTGAATCTCTTCTGCTAGTTGTTGTACATGTCCGTACATGGAATAGTATCTGAAACAAGAATTAACTTACGTCATAACTCATAACCACCTCATATTGTCGTTAATATCGTATAACATATGATGTCACCAACATTCTTCCTTTAGTATTCATTGATTTTATCAATGCTACAGCACTTTCCGAGAGAAACGCGACAACAGTATGACATTCTTTGACTCCTGTGTGAGACAGTCTCGCATGTGAGAACAACTAATCCTTATGTATGCACCACATTTAAATATAAGGTAATGGGTTGGTCTCACATGTATGAACCTCTCAGGCTCTCACAGTAGTCTCATGTAAGTTTTGGGTTATTAAATCATAGCGATTCAGCATTTAGGAGTAGGACCTTCCGACTCTGCTTAAACCAGGATCAATAATGCTTTCTTTTCGGTCAGCCTTTCTAGTATTCCAGCTTACTAAGCTTTTGGAGCGGTATCTAATTAATCATCAATAGTGGTCGAGAACATCTCACGTATCTCTATTTTTAAAGTTGGTACCCTCCCACTCTTTTCCAGACCAAGCAAACTACAGAAGACAATATATCAACTCCAACAACATACGAACAACTCAAAATTTATATAACACCAGCTGCATTCCCGTATTTCTTGACTGTCATTTGGTTTCCATTACCACTGAAAACTAAACGGTCAAGATTAATCTTAAAGCATGGTATTAAACCTATGTTGGTAAACCGCGTCACAACCAACTTATAAGGGATTTGAAGGTTACAGAGACCACATTTGACGCTGTATGGACCGATTTCAAAATCAAGTCTCAAATCGAGATTCTCACATCGCGTCCATGCTTAAGGGCGTGCACTCGTAAGTCGCACCCTTATCCAATTCCACAAGCAAACAATCATTAAAACCTCAAACTCCCGACTAGTACACAGGTCGTTTGTAAGAACTAACAGTTAAACTAGTACAGTAGCCCAAGTAGCTGAATTAATTTCTCAATATCCAACCAACGTCCCCTTCTCTCCAAGTTAAGATTTGAGATATTTTAGGGACTAATCAAACACTATATTCAAGCCATCACAATTTCTCATTTACAACCGTTAGAACTTACAACGAGAGTGTACCGCTTATTTAAACCAGCACTTTTTTGGGGGGTGACGGTGCATATCACCCCTCGCATTGTAAGTTACAACGGTTATAAGCAAGACTCTTTGGAAAGCTATCGACTATCGTCATCAACCACTCTAGAATTAATTTACAATTTCACAACACAACATTTTACAATAATTATATTAAGTCATTGTCATCTACCAACCACTCACTAAAGTTTTCAGTTCAATAATAGATTAACATATAACATAATCCTTTTAATATTATATAAAATTATAAACTGATAGTGTCCATAAAACAATAATTTAAATCAGATCAAAAGTAACCCACCTAACATATGTAATTGATGATGGAGTAATATCAAAATAAAAGCTGTTGACCACATCACTGATCAATTTGACCACACTAATTAACCATAAGTAATAGCTTAATCCAGAAATTAATCACTACCCAGATAATTAATCACTCCTAATTTCAGTTTAATTTACAAAAGATAGAAACTTTCAGCTAAATTAGCACCACCCAGATCACCAATTCTTATATTTCATAGAAGTAATTATTCATAATCAAACAAGATGAAGAATTAAATTAAGCATTTCAAACTAGCATTAAATAATTATACTCCTCTATCTCAATCATTTATTTACTTTTTTTTAATGATGTTTTTTTAATTAAAGGTAAACAAATGAACTGTAGGGAAATGTATAATAAGCTAACTATCGTATTTTATTTTTTGGGTCGGTTATTTTAATTAAAGGTAAACAAATGACTGAACTGTCGAAATACAAGTTAAAACATTATGATCACACACAAATAATGAAAATTAATTAACAAATTATAATCACAAAAAAAAGGTATAGAAGCATACACAATGTAGACTTTGGTGGCCATTGAAGAGAATTAATGAAGTTTTTTAAGCTAATTTTTTGTATTTGTTGTTTAATTGTTGATCTTAATAGTGAATTAATAATAAAAGAATTGTGTGTTGTGAAGAAATGAAAGGAAAAGGGAAGGTATATATAGTAGTAAGAAGATATTAATTAGTTGAAATTTGGAAGATTAATTACGTAATGTGTGGGGTAATTAGTCCGTTTTTAAGGACTAAATTAAGAAAACGGTGTCGTTTGGTGACTTGAATTTGAGTTGGAAAAAAATGATGCCATCATCATTTTGTCACGCTTATCTTTACCACCAATTCTTATTTCAGACCGAGGTATCCGTCTTAAGCTTAAGACGGATACCATATTCTCTCACAAAATACCCATCAAGGTGAGTGGAGAGCACATGGGGGGGAGCCCACCTTGTCCCCTCTACCCATTTCCTCTCACAAAATACCCGTCTTAACATCCGACCCGTCTTAAGCAAGACCTACTCTATCTTTACAAATCATAATGTCAATACACCGTCACTTTCTTTCCAAGTTAGTAAAAATACAGGATATAATAATATATTAATATGTGTAATAATTATTTTCATGCAAAATATGTGATTCTAATTTTAGATTATATTTTCAAATATAGGATATAAATTGTGTAATAATTATTGTCATGCAGAAAATATGATACTAATTTTAGATTATTTTTCCATTATAATAAAACGTGCATTGTGCGTCTTAAATTGAACATAGTGAAATACATATTAAATGATTAAATCACTTCACGTGTTACCTAAGCTAGATATTACCAAACCTTTTTTCATTATCACCACTTGATAGTAGTTGACTCATCTTAAGCTTTAGACGGATAGTGACCGTCGTCTTAAGCAAGACTTCGTGATTAATTAACATTACGCAAATTCTTGTTGAAGACGGATTAATTTCGTCTTTTCAGAAGACAGCTTAAATGACGTCATTTTTGACAAATGTGACCATATAAATAAGGCGGCTGGTTAACATCGACGACGTTTTAGGAAATATCGACGACGTTTTCATTACAAAAGACGATAATGCCCTTATGCATTAAACTCTCTATCTCTCTTCTCTATCATCTCTAATTCTCCCAAAATCAAATACAATTAATTCAACTAAAAAAATTAAAAAATTACAACAACAACAATTTTACTAAATCGAACAACAACAATCTCACTAAATCGATTATCATGACGGACGAACAATCTTCATTATGTTTACAAATTAATCAAAATTTATATTTATCAATTTTTTTTGCCCGGAATCCGTTAATTGTACGTTTAAACTTAATTAAGTTAAATGATTTACGTTATTTCTTAATTAGTTAAAATACAAATGTGGATTTTTTTTTAAAAAAAATTGGAAATCATACCATGGTCAGACGAAGAACTGGATGTCATGGACCATGGCCAGACATCCATTTCCAACGTCTGACCATGGTTGGACGTTGGAAATGGACGTCCAGCCATGGCCAGACCTCCATTTCCAACGTCCAACCATGGTCAGACGTTGGAAATGGACGTCCAGCCATGGCCAGACCTCCATTTCCAACGTCCAACCATGGTCAGACGTTGGAAATGGATGTCTGGCCATGGCTGGACATCCATTTCTAGGGTCTGGCCATGGTTATGAAACCCAGTTTACTATTCAAAATCCACTAAAACACTAACCCCCTCACCACCACCGCCACCACCGCCACCACCGGATCTAAAACATATTATCATCGAACAAATTAATTTAATCAATTTAATTAACAAATTATAAAAATATTTCAAAAAAACCATGAACGGACTTTTAATCAAAAAATTCAAACCATGGGCTAGTTTTTTTCTGTGGAAATCCAACCATGGTGGGATGAAAAAACTGGAAATCCCACCATGGTTGGACAACCATTTCACACGTCCAACCATGGTTAGACGTGTGAAATGGTTGTCCAACCATGGTGGATTTCCAGTTTTTTCATCCCACCATGGTTAGACAACCATTTCACTTGTCCCACCATGGTGAGATTTGGGGGGGAAAAAAATCCCCCATGGTTGGACGTGTGAAATGGTTGTCCAACCATGGGGGAAATTTTTTTTCCTCCAAATTTCACCATGGTGGGATGAAGAACTCGGAAAAAAAAAATCGATTCTTTGTTTCTTCATACAAATTATTAACACAAATCTAACAACAAACAACAACATCACATAAATATAAGATTTTACAACAAATCTAACAAGAAAACAAACAAAAAACTTTGGGATAATTAAAAACTAAGAACAAACTAATTACAAGTTTACAAATTAAACCAAGAACAATCTAATAACTAAAAGTTTACAAATTAAACCAAGAACAATCTAATAACTAAAAGTTTACAAATTAAACCAAAAACTAACAACAAATTAAAACAAAAACTAAAGGTTTACAAATTAAAACAAAAAAACTAACAACAAATGAAACTAGATCTAGAAAATTAAAAAAAAAAAGTAAGAACACTAAACGGCGGCAAGCCTGGCTGGCGGCACGGCTGCACGGCGGGTGCGGGGGCAGGGGTAGGTCCGGTGGTGGCGGTGGTGGCGGAGGTGGGGAGGGGGTTAGTGTTTTAGTGGATTTTGAATAGTAAACTTTGGGAGAAAAAAAGTTTAGAGAGAGAAAGGTTAAGGGCATGAGACGTCTTTTTTATGAAAAACGTCGTCGATGTTTTCTAAAACGTCGTCGATGTTTTACAATCCGGATAAATAACTTGTTATAGCTCAGAAAACTATATTAGTAACATTTCATCTAAAATGAGTTACATACTTACATTTAACCCGTCTTTTTCAAAAGACGCAATGTAATAGTTTTCGGCAAGACTTATCGTTAATATTAAGTCAAGATGTATTACGAGCATAATAAAACATGCATGGTCAAACAAGCTAACTTAATGTATATTATCTACTGTATCATTTTATACAAGAAAAATGACCAATCAATGTATTTTGGCCGTCAAGATCCATTCATAAGACCTAGAGCTTACGAGATTATCATTGACTTTGTTTAGAATACCATTTGCTAAGCATGGCATTATGTCACATTGTCATCACACATAACACATTCACTCAGGCAAAACATTTTAACATACTCCGTATCTATTTTCTAGTTTACAGTATAAATGAGAGAAATTATTATACCACATGTTTTTATAAAGGCATTATGTAATTATATTAAATTTAATTTAGTTAATAAGAGTATGTGTTTTTCTTAAAATTTTAAAACAAGCTTCTATGTATTATTATTTATGATTTTTTTTTTAAAAAAAAAAATTGAGCACAATATTTGTGTATAAAAGAACTCGTAAACTTTACAATAACATTTATAAACATTACATTTAAACTCAAATACTCCGTACTTTATTATACATTTAAAAAGTTCTACACCGTAATACAATTGGTAGAATAGTCAACCTGCCGGTATAAATCTATGGTGTTTTATAGTTAGACAAATTCATATAATCATGCTAAGCTTCTTTTCACCATCTTCAAAAGCATGAAGAAAGAAGAAGGGAGAAACAATTAACAAGCTTTTATACATATTATTATTTGAATTGAGAGCTAGTGGTTTAAAAGGAACAATAATATGTGTATATTATTTAGTGATTAATGAATGAGCTAGTACTCCTCAGTTTAGTGGTTTAATAGAAACAATAATACGTGTATTGCCTAATAAAGACATCAAGATACTTTGTTAGTGGTTTTACACTATAATATCGTAAATCTGTTTACAAGAGAACTGGAAAATGGTAGCTGCAAAGTTTTTAGTTAATTTATGAAACTTATTTTTAGTTTTGTCTATGTTATTCTTTATTCCCCGCTGAAATTTATATGCTCGTAACTTGAAATCCTAGCTCCAACATTCCTCACATTTTTAATACTTTTAAATGTGAAATGATGCTAGTCTATTGAATTTTTTTGCTGTTGTTTTAAAGACTACCCTTTTCAGTTGGCATTGCCTATTTTTCGGGGGGACAAAGCTTTGAAGTTGATCATAATTAAGCATGTAGGACAGTCATAAACATAAAGAAAGCACAAATAAGCATGTATTAACATGTTTGTAATACATTAACAAACCATTATATATGCATGTCCAGCTGTGTTTCAACACCAATTACAAAGAGAGTAAGTTGGGCTAGTTATAAGTAGATTCTTTTTACATTGTTTTAGAGTAAAATAATGAGAATTACTCGTAACCTGAGTTCAAATTAGACTATTTAAAGTGTCGTTCATACTGTCAAAATTCCTCTTTACCTCCTATAGTTTTTGGATCTTGATGACGAGAAAATAAACTGTAAAATTTGAAGGTATGATGTCTTAAAATGAGCTATAAATGAAAAAAAAAAAATTTCATAGTAAGAAAGACAATCTTTTTATTCCAATTTTCAATTGTACAATATAATTTCTATTCTGTTATGGAGTATTAAGACATCGGCTCATCGCCATTGAGACTTTGAGAGTTAACACATACCTAGACTTTTTATTAGTAAAATATATTCCAATCCATCATTTTAGAATTTTATCATGGCTTTATAAGGAATTAAGGTCTCTAACCTTGACGTATACCTACGCTTGTTCGTAAACCATAATCTAGTCGATAATTAAATTCAATGTCAACTAGCTAAGTCGATACTGCAAGCTAATGCTGAGTTCTCTAGTTAGTCAACTTATGATTGCCGCAGCCCTTATGATTGCCGCAGCCCTATACGCATGCAATGACCACGTGACTCATTTATTTTGTACTCGAGACTTATATTATACACTTGCTGATAAACAGTCAGTCTATTTCCAATGAAATGTAGCCAAAAAAATACAAATTAATGGTTGTTGTCAAGTACAGTCGAAATTAAAGGAAAACATAATATATAACACAAATTCTCATTTGTGACGGACACTATCCGTCGCAAGCATAAGACGGATACCATATTCTCTCACAAAATACTCATCAAGAGTGAGTGGAGAAGCACATGGGGGGTGCTCACCTTGTCCCCTCTACCCATTTCCTCTCACAAAATACCCGTCGCAAGATCCGATCCGTCGCAAGCAAGACCTACTGAATAATAATAATAAGTTAGAAAAGGTTTAAAGTAGGATTATGACAAGGACCAAACCAAAGCATTTGACCATTTTGGCAATGACATAATTATGTTCTTGGACACAAAACTTTATTTAGCAATTAGCATATGCAGGTTTGAGATGGTCCTCCTTTGGGGGTGTTAACGAGCCAAGTCAATTCTGACCTTAGCCTTGTTCGGCTTGTGTTTAAGAACCAAATTTCAAGCGAGTTGATGTTGATCTTACCCGAGATTGAAAAAAATGCGCTCATTATCAGGGGTGCGCGCTTTAACGCGAGCTCGAGCCTATATATAATTGTTGCTTCTTTTATTTTTTATCTTCCGATATTTTCAATTCGAAAGCTCGAAATGTATATGTAAAAATATGTGGCAAGTGAGTGAGACATTTGATATGTGTAATACAAAAGTATAATCAGGATAAAATATTTTTATAAAATATTAGTAATATCTTATCTAATCGCACAAGTTGGAGTTGCTCGTGAGCTTTCTGAGTAGAGCGAGTGTTTGCTCTTTTTGACTCGTTAAGCTCTCGAGCCAAGATCGCACCAGATGAGCTTTGGACGGGCTTTGAAAGAGCCGATCTGAATAACCTCTAGATGTTCTTATATAGACCTGGAAAAATTGACCCGATCTGAATAACCCAACTCAACAACCTATTTCAATACCCGATCTGAATAACCCGACCCAACAGCCGATCTGAATTGACCCAACCCACAATAATTCAACCCGAATGTTTATTGTTGCAAACGGATTATTATCCATGAATAACTTGATAATAGTAAAACCGAAAAATTCAATATAACCCGACCGACCTGAAAGCAGCAGACTCGAAATTAACCCGGCCTAAACCTGACCAATCGGCCTATATACCAGGTCAAGTCTTATAAGTAAGACCGACTAACTATAAGCCCATATGTAATTATTGAGCTTTTGATTATATTTTTATGATTCATCAATATCTTATAATAATGACGGATATATAAAATGGGTAGTATTCAACGGGCTGCCTACCTCTTATCGAGTTCATCTTAAGACTTTTATCATAAAACGGCTTTGTCAAAGAGTTGTTTTATGAATTATTTGGGCCAACATTGAAATCTACAGATGGTAGAGACATGGGAAAGAATAGTAAGCCCATCGTATAAAACCCAAATGAGAAGGCAAGGTATGGGCCTCTCTTTAAAAATGGACCCTTCACACACACATGTCTATCTCGTGCTTCTTGGGCCACCAGAGTTGGCAAAAGCTGACCCGCCCCGTCCAGCTCGAAGCCCAATCCAATAGAACCCAAAAATTGGGTGAACTGAAACCAACCCGACCCGATCCGAGGCTAAACCGATAACCGATAGCATCCTTATTTTTTTGCAACCCGACCTGAAGCGACCCGGCCTAACCTGTAACTAGCCACTAACTAGGGGTGTTCATTCGCGGTTCGGTTAACCGAATCGCGAAATTAACCGGTTAACCGCCCAACCGGTTCGGCTAAATGACGAACCGTAACCGAACCGTTTGCTACAGTTATTTTCGGTTCGCTGAACCGGTTGAACCGGTTCGGTTAGACCGATTAACCGAAACCGTTGCATTATCGGATTTTTTTTCCCAAATAGAAACTTTGCTCTATTTTTTTTTTATCATTAACATATTTTAATAGTGAATATAGTAATACTCTACAAGATAAACATAATATAAAAATAATTAAAGATAAAATAATAGGAAGAGTTAATTGTTGAACGTAAGATAACTTAATTCAATAATAGAATGGTGAATAGTGATTGAGGATGAGGGTGGTTGGGAGTCAAAATAAGGGTGAATGTAAGGTATGAGAGTTTGAGTGAAAAAATAAGGGTAATTATTAGGTTTTGGGCTAGCCAAATAATATTTTGTTATGGGTAATAATGTCACGGTTCGGTTTCGGTTAACCGCGGTTATGAAAATCCGAACCGTAACCTAACCGTTCCCGAGTAAAATGAACCGGTTCGGTTAACCGAACCATTTTTGTGTTTCGGTTTTGTGTTTCGGTTCGGTTAACCGAACCTAAAAAAAATGCGGTTTTCGGTTTTTTCGGTTCGGTTTTACGGTTCGGTTAATTATGAACACCCCTACCTGTAACCCGATATTGACTCAACCCGATGGATGACACGATAATGAGCTAGCTAAAAAATGGTGTAAATACACATTGTTTAAACATAAAATTACCCCTCAAAAACTAAATAAATAAGATAAAATATGCGCCGATAACCTGACCTACTGACCCGCTAATGACCCAACCCGAGTTGCCACCCGTTGATGACACGACCCGAAGATAACCCGACATGAACTGTGACCGACCCAAACTCGTAAGATACTCGACACTACCCGAACTCGATATGACCCGACCCTCTTTGACCTGACCCGTAACCGACCTGAGTGACTCAATTGCCACCTCTATAATCTTGGCGTTGATTATTTTAATGAAACGAGTAAAGTAGAAACGAACGACTAAAACCATGTTCTTTTACACTTAATTTCGCTGCATTTTTTTAACCGAAATTATATGATCTTTACTTTTTGAACTAAAAGCCTAAAATGCATAACCAACCCTAGTAATCTAGAACCAAACTAGAGTAGGCGGTGGGCCGTGCGGCCCGTGCCGTGCCGGCCCGCCCCCGGCCCGTCGTGCCAACCCCAAATTTTGGCCTGCTCCAGGCCCGGTCCGTCGATCCACTAGGCCCGGGAAAATCGGGCCCGTGCCGTGCCTGGCCCGTGGGCTCAGTCGTGCCTGACCGGGCCGGCCCAATGTAATTTTTTTTTAAAAGAAAAAAAATTTGATTTTTTAATAAATAAATTATGAATAATGAATAAGAAATATTAATAATGATTTAAAAATATATAATTTATTAGTTACTTAATTAATAATGTATAATCAACTAAATATTAATGTAATTAATTATAAATATTAACGTAATTAATTATAAAATCGAATGAGACCCCGTGCTTGGATCGTGCCGCCGTGTCAGGCCCGCCGTGCCTATCTCGGGCCGTGCCACCCCGTGTCGGGCCGTGCCTTGGCACGGGGATTTCTCTATTAGCCGCGCCGTGGCCCGCCTCCCTACCCGTCGTGCCGGACCCGTGCCTGCCCGAACTTTCGTTCGGGCTCGTGCCGTGTTAGGCCGGATTCGTGCCGGACCCGTGCCGCCGTCGTGCAATTGGCCCGACTGCCAACTCTAAACCAAACCACAAAGTCAAGGGGGTCTGACTATTAATTTACATTCAATGACCGAAGGAGAGAAATTCTACTTTCTTCAACACGCAAATAAAAAAAGTCACGACAAAAAAGAAAAGGAGAAAAAAAACTATGCCTTCAAATGCAATTTCTTCCCAATTTCACAATTTCAATACATGGAAAATATCCAAAATATCCAAAATAACAAAGTCAAATATAATTAATAATCATAAAATTATCATTTATTACACTATTCAACAATAAACAGTTCCAAAATCAATAATCAAATCACTACAAAATAATCTAGAATAATTAATACAAAAATTGAAGTTCTTGATCAAGTAAATCTTCAGCTTGTTCCATTAATTGAGGGCTTAATCTAAACATTAAAACACAAAATTCCATTTCACTAAGTGCACCATCACCATCATAATCACCTTCTTTTAACATATCCATTAAATCATTATCATTTAAATCTTGTAAACCTAAAAATTCTGCATTTTTCTTCAAACTATCAAAAGTAATCACATCTTTATCAACCTCCTTAATTAATTGAAACCCTTTACATATTTCTTCAATTAATGCATCCCCACCTAATTTTTCAGCCATTATTGGTAAATGATCTTCGAAATTTTGTGGGTTATTGTTGTTATTTGATGCCATTTTTTTTAATTGGTATTTGATGGAATAATTTGTGGGATTTTATTGTGATTGTATGATTAAAATTTGAGATTTTTTTGGGAATTTTATAGTGTGTATTTTATGGTAGGGACTTGCTAAGAAAGTGACTTTAAGCATGTTTGCAACTTCGTGTATGTTTTGTAATAAGTCGGCCGATTTCGTGGAATTGCTACTTAGTTTCGTAGAAGGATATGTGAGGGTATTATTGTCTTTTTGTTTAAGGACACTTCATGTAGTTTTGTGTTATTCTATGAATTTTAGTTATTTTTATATAGTTATATTATACTCCCTCCCATCCACACCAAAGATAACATTGTGTTTTTCACATTTGTCGAGGCGCGTTTTACAACGTGAATATCTTTAGTTCGACACTATTAAAAATTATAATAATTTGATATTCTCATAGCATTGATAATGATGAATCAAATAAGATCTCACATGATTATACACTACAAGAATCAGCCCTTGCTCCGACCGCACATTCCGACCGCTATTCAAAACGGTCGGTAATAAGATATAGCGACCGACAACGGTCGGTAAAGTAAATATCGGTCGCTAAAAATACCGACCGATTGTAATTCGGTCGGTAAAAGGATAAAACGGTCGGTGAAGGTGAATAATACCGACCGATTGGCCGAAATTACCGACCGACTGGCTAATCGGTCGGTAAAAACACTGATATGTAAAAAACAAATCCGACCATCCCTCATTCTATTATCACTTACCCATTCTCACTCTAACCCGACGACCCCAAAGACGACACGCCTATACCCGACGACCACCTCCTTCCCACCGCCGCTCACCTGCCGTCCGACCACCGCCGACGCCGCCATTCCCTCCTTTCTCAACAACCACCTTCTCTCTTCTAGTTATTTAATAAAGGTATGATTTTCTCTTAATTTTTGTGTTTATAGTTGTTTTAATTGTGTTTATGTTTGTTTTTACCCTTAATTTTATGTTAAGATTTGATTATTTGTTGTTATTTGAATATAATTTAGAGTTGTTTAAGTTAGGGTTAAGATTTGGTTGAATTGGGGGTTTTTTAATTATTTGCAATTATGTTAGTATATGTAATTGTTAGTATGTAATTGTTAGTGTATGTTAGTGTTAGTGTTAGTATATGGTTAGTGTTAATTGGGGGTTTTTGATAATGGTTAGTGTTAGTGTTGTTAGTATATGTAATTGTTAGTATGTAATTGTTAGTATGTAATTGTTAGTGTAAGTTAGTATATGTAATTGTTAGTATGTAATTGTTAGTGTATTGGGGGTTAAATTGGGGGTTTGTTAATATGTTAGTGTATGTAATTGTTAGTATGTAATTGTTTATATGTTAGTATATGTAATTGTTAGTATGTTCAAGATGTTAGTAGTAGAAATATGTGGTTAGTAGTAGATAGTATTCATGTTGTTAGTAGTAGATATATGTTGGAGTTTGGTTGTGAAATTGAATGTTGGTTAAATTTTTGTAGTTAGAAATTTTATGTTGGTAGTATAATTTGATTAGTTGGTTAAAATTCGTAATACGAATTAGTATTTAGATTGCCTATTTAGTAAGAATGTAGATTGTCTCAATTAGTTGTTGGATTGCCTAATTATGTTATATTTATGTATTTATATAGATTTGTAATGAAGAGGGTTGAACGAGAATGGATGTATGAAAGGGTTGATGCTAGGAAGATGGTTAAGTATGAGTTTGTATGTGGGGTGAATAGTTTTCTTGAATATGTTAAAAGTCGAGATGAATTTAGGAATTCACAACTAATTAGATGTCCATGTGTAAAGTGCAAAAATTTGAAATACTTGAGTGAATTCGTGGTACAAGAACACCTTATTAGTAAAGGTTTTACGGGAAATTATTATGATTGGGTGTGTCATGGTGAGCCTTACTCCTTGAAAATACCAAACAATGTACCAAACACTACTCAATCTCCCATAAGAGGACCATATCGAGAGATGGTAATAGATGCCTTAGGTGACCGTGCATTAGAACATATGGAGGAACCCCCTATCGGTGAAGAGGAAACTCCACACCCTCAGTTGAAGAGTTTTTTTGATATGTTAGATGCTTCCTAATGTTTTCAAAGAATTAATCGAGAAGCGGAAGAATAAGGCGTTTATCAAGAGATCGAAACAAGCTTCCATCAACAAGAAAGGCGGCGAAGATGGCCCTACTACACATCACTACGGGTCAATCAAAGCTGTTAAACATGCTGCTAAGATGGTAAATAATTTGAACTTATTTAAGTATTTGAAATTGATAATTTACTTTGTTAGTGTAATGTTAGTATAAAGTTAGTATTTGTAATTTGAAGTTAATGTTTGATTTGGTTTTATTAAAGGCGCAAGATAAGGGGGGTGTAGCCCCTAATGCAGTGGAGCTATTTCTTGATAGCCATATGAGAATGGTTGATGGTGAGGAGCAATGGAGTCATCCAACTGCCCGAGCTAGATATGTAAGTATTACTACATTCGAAATTTCATTTTTACATTTGTGTTAGGACTTCCGATAGACGCTTTTTTATTTTCTAAGGACGATAGATGAGTTATTTACAACTTTCTTTTTGACAATGTAGCAAAATTTTCAAAGGATGATAGCCGAGCTTACGGAGCAAGGACTTCCGATTGACGTTAACAAGGTTTGGTACGATTCGGTGGATGGATACAAGAAGGGCCAAGTCTTTGGTTTAGGGACCGCCGCCTCACTATATTACACTCCCCCGGCGTCATCATCGACAGGTAAATCTTCCGCCTCCCAACAATATATCCCGGGTGTTCTAACTCAATCAATTCAAGCACGTGAGAGGGAAGTCGAAGAGTTTAGGAAGTATAGAGAGGAGATGCAACAAAGGGATGAACTTTACGTGAAAAATCAAGAAGAACTAAGGCAGCAAATCACGGCAAGTCAAGCCGCTACTATGCGTGAACGGGAAGAAACAAGGCGCCAAATTGAGGCCTTAGCCAAACTGCTTGAATCCCAAACCCAATACCGATGCAACAATAACATATTTGATTTACCGACTAACCCAAATAACGATAACCCCGGTGGAGGCGGAAGTGGTTTTCAAGTGTAAGGTACTTGGTTGTGTAAGACAGGGTTAATTGTAATGTAAACTTTAGTAGTTTGTTGTATAAGACATGGTTATGCTAGTTAATGTAAACTTTAGTAGTTTGTAATGTAAACTTTAGTAGTTGTAAGACTTGTAATGTAAACTTTAGTAGTTTCTAATTTGAAAGACGGTTTCTGGTTTCAAAAAATTGTGTACGAACGCGTTTGTATATATTTTGAAAAATTTGCAGGAAATATAGCAAATGGGGGAAAATAAGAAGCAAAATCACCCCAAATCGTTCACAATGAATACCGACCGACTCATACAATTTAACGACCGACTCAACAATTTACCGACCGACTACATACAAATACCGACCGATTGCCGTCTAAATAGTTTCTGATTATTTTTGGTCCAAAAATGGTACCGACCGATCTACCCTTATACCGACCGACTGTCGGTCGGTAATTACCGACCGAATTGTGTTTTACCGACCGATTTCAACTTTTTATTGACCTAGTCAATGTGTTTTGGCACCGACGGATATTCTTTCTACCGACTGATTGTCGGTCGGTATGTTGCCGACCGATTTGAAATCGGTCGGTATGAAACATTTACCGACCACAATTACCGACCGATTTTATTCGGACGCCACGGAAGGAAAAACGGTCGGTAAGAAGTTATTACCGACCGATTTGCACTATTAGCGACCGCTGAAAACGGTCGGTAATGAACCTGATTCTTGTAGTGATATATTCTCTTATATATTAGGAATAGTACCAAATATTTTCCACACCCATTAATAGTGTCAAAAGCTCAATGTTACCTTTGGTCTGGATGGGAGGGAGTATATATTATATTAGGTTAAGTAACATCGTCACCGAAGGTACACTTAACTTGACAATAAGTTGTTATTTGAATTAGGGATGAGTGTGGTTAATTTGATTCTCGGTTTTTATAACTATGTTTGAAATCAGGTCGAATTACGTTGAGTTGATTTTTTTTTGGATTTTATGTGTTATTTAGAGATAAGAGTTGACTTTAGACAAACAAATTGGGATCTATTAATTTGGGTTTCTTTTACGGTTCCATCATGAGTGTTTGGTACATGTTAACATTTGGCTATAGCCGAGTAAGACTTAGGCCCTGTTCTTTTGGACTTAAACTCAGCCCCTTTAAGTTCAGTTCAGCTCCAATAAGCTCAGTTCAACTCCTATAAGTTCACTTCAGTTCAGTTCAGCTCCTATAAGTTCAGTTCAGCTCTTATAAGTTCAGTTCAGCTCCTATAAGTTCAGTTCAGTTCAGCTCCTATAAGTTCAGTTCAGTTCAGCTCCTATAAGTTCAGTTCAGTTCAGTTCAGCTCTTATAAGTTCAGTTCAGAAAAATTCAATGCTTACAAATTAAGTTCAGAAAAGTTATACGGAATATATTATTTATGAAAACCGATATAAAAACATTTGACAATAATTAGTGGAATGACATTTGGTCAATTGAAAAAAAAGGTGGGTGTTAAAAAATATGCCCCGAATGTCACAAAAGTATTAAATGTCTATTATTGTTTTATACATTCACTCCATAATTTTATAAGAATGCATACTCTTGGAATACCTATTATACAACATGACGTGAATATTCAAGGAACAGTAGATTTGGGCATGTTTGATGATAAGCGGAAAAAAACCATGTTCAAGGTACGAAACAAGATAGTAAAAAACATTTGGCGAGACAATAGATTCGTTGTTACGAGTGATAGTGAAGATAAACAAGAAAGTGATGAGGAAGATGATGATATGGAAATAGATGGTTAAAAAACGATGTAATATGTGATTTATTTTTTTATCGTAATGTAAACGTAGTAATCTATTTGAACAAACCAATGTACCTAAATCGGAATTATGTTATTATCTTACCTTATGTTTTAGAGTATACTTTTTTTATGACAGTCTTTTCCAAAAAATAAAGATGATGTCAACGTAGTAATCTATTTGAACAAACCAATGTATATAAATTGGAATTATGTTATTATCTTACCTTATGTAATAAAGTTCAGTTTAGTAAATTTTAGATTCTATAAATTCTATTCAATTAAGTAAAATTAAGTTCATAAAAGTTCAAATCCTATAAGTTTAGTTCAGTTCAGTTTAGTTCAGCTCCTATAAGTTCAGTTCAGCTCTAATAAGTTCAGTTCAGTTCAGCTCCTATAAGTTCAGTTCAGTTCAGCTCCTATAAGTTCAGTTCAGTTCAGCTCCTATAAGTTCAGTTCAGCTCCTATAAGTTCAGTTCAGTTCAGTTCAGCTCCTATAAGTTCAGTTCAGCTCCTATAAGTTCAGTTCAGCTCCTATAAGTTCAGTTCAGTTCAGCTCCTATTCAGCCCAAAAGAACAGGGCCTTAGTCACTTTATTTTGGAGCGAGTTTAGAGTGTATTATTGTTGAGTAATTCAGAGATAAGAGTTAGTTGAGAATAATGAATTCGAAGCAAGTATCAAGTCATGTTCGAAGTGATCAGCTAGGGCATAGGCTAGTTCGGGTGAGGCAAGTGGGTTCAATCAATTCTATCAAGTCTAATAATGTGCATTTTACCAACCAAATTAACTCATTTTTGAACAACAACATACACCCCTTCTTCTTATTTAATATCCACCCGATTGTTCAACATATGTGATGGCTGATGAATAACATTTAAAACAAACATACAAAGATGTTACGAGATAAGAAAATAAGAAACGACACGATTAGTCCGTTATATGCATCCAAAGACTATAAATGTTTTGTTTTGTCTTGTAATTTGGATGGTGCTAGGTATGTGAATTTGGAGTTTATTATAGCTAGTGACGTTTTATAAGCACAAATTAAACAAGTCATGAAGTTTCCTACGTTCTCTTGTTTGTCCATTACAAGTTTGGTATATGTAAAATGCTTATAGCCTTGATGAACTAATCGACTAAAAAAAGTAGTACGAGTAAATGAAGTGTTTAATTTGTTGACGTGTATGGGGATGCAAGTTGTGTTGGCATACATTTAGGGAAAGTAGGAGGATGTTGCATCGATGCATCATACATTCACATTCATACGGCAAAATTAGATGGTCCTCATAAAGTACGATACCATGTACGATTGGCTTAGATATGATAGTGTAAGACTGTAATCATGTGAAGAGTAATCCGTTGTCATTGACTCACTGGTCGAGGAGGGGCTACTGTCTTCGTTGAAAAATGAAAATTTTGAACAATTTAGTTGTATTTTTTAATTGTTTTACAAGTTTAGTTTGTGACATTTCTCGTTCCCCCTATATTTTTTCCGCTTTCGTAAGGCCTCATTTTTTAGTCTTAATTTTGCTAAACTTTTATGAACACGGATCGGAACTTTTTTGAACTGAACTTATATATAAGATCTAAACTGAACTTGTAAAATTTGAAATTTACAGAACTTAATCAACTTATATGAACTTATACGATCTGAATTGAGCGTATAATTAAGTTCTAAACTTTTATAAACTTTTTTAAACTTAACTTAGTGAATGGACAAAACTACCTTCACTTACTTAGACCTCATCTTCGACAAGACCCACCGCACCCTCACCCATCCGTCTTTATTTCCTTGCCTGCCATCCACCACCATCACGCCACCGTTAACCACACATCTGGCTGGGGTATTGACAATAACTGAGTACCTTGATATCACTTTGCCCTCCAACTTGATGTTATACCATCACTTATTGGAGATGGACTGGTGTTTGGGGTTGGATTGGTGGTATTTGAAGCTACGCCACAATCAAGTTGTGTTGGATGTGTCTTGGGTGTGGCAAGTTGGTGGCGATGAGGGATGTGGCTAGAACCCGTACATTTTAAAGTTAGATCACAAAGTTCAAAATAATAGTTACAACCTCTAGGATACCTCAAGATACTGTGCTTGTTTTAACACAAGCATTCTTCTATTGCCAATTGAGGGATGAAACCTTACTCGTGTTTGTCAAGTGGTCTATTTGTCCTCCGCTCCCATTTTTGTGAATTCTAATTAGAGCATAATGTTTCATTCACGTGTAAATATTCCAGATTACTTAGGACGAGAGATCGAGTATACTATATGCTAGTGACATTAACGGTCCACCATAAATGCCAAGCATGAAAACAAAACTTGTGATAAGGGTAGTGATAAACAAGCTAAGTTATACATAATGAATTAATGATTGAGAAAAGATCAGCTACTTGATTTATATGAAATCGACCCAAACAATATTTTCTATTTGCCTTTAACGTAATGAGCTTGAGCTCGGTTCAAGCCCCGCTCTGGCTTAGGATCGAATATAATGTTAGTAAATTTTACTCGAGGCTTTGATTAGATCAATTTTAGGATCTATCGATCCTAAAATTTATAGTACACAACATATATAATCAAACATAAATACGCATATAATTAGTACAACAGAACGTTGTTCTTGTTTTATAACGGTGCAACCTACAATTCTAGCTTCTTAACATACAAGTGCTAATTAATACGCTTAATAAACAACCAAGTATACGATAAATATGCAGTAAGTCTTGTAAGTTGTAACTAGTTACATATATCGAATCAACCACCATTTTCACATAAGATCGAATTCACACCAATAAACCAATAATTATGTGTCTACATGCCTCTCATACGTTGTCCAATATTCCTTATTATTACCGGACAATAACAAAGACAATGACTTCAATTAAAATTGTACATAGGATTCATCTCAAATATATACATTATATCTACAGTATATCTTAAAAACAAAAAAACTTTGGCGATACTTCCATTTTCTAATGCACCTTCCTCGAAGCATAGAACACTCCTAATAACCTCATAAAAAAATACACACCCTACCAAACAACTTTCTTCAACACAACTCTCAAACATTATCTTATATTACACCACTTATCTAATATGTATATATATATATATATATATATATACATATATATACATATATATACATATTAACGCACTACATAGAAAACCCACATAAAAACACTCGTATAATAATTAAAATCTAATATTATTTCCAAAGGAAAAAAAATGGAACAAACTAATAATATGGATTTTGAGGATTATTTTCCATCAATGATAGTAAGATTAGGTGAAGAAGCATTCATAGAAGAGCTATGTAGTGGATTTCTTATGTTAATGGACGTCGAGAAAGGCGTAATCACGTTCGAAAGCTTGAAGAACAATGCGTACGTGTTAGGGTTGCATGAAATGAGAGATGATGAATTATGGTGCATGTTAAGAGAAGGTGATCTTGATGGAGATGGTGCAATTAATCAAATGGAGTTTTGTATTCTTATGTTTAGGTTAAGTCCTGGTCTTATGGATGAGTCTAGGTTACTTTGGATTCAGAATTTTGGTGCGTTTTAGTTTACGTTTACTTTAATTTGTACTCGATCTATAATTTTCATTAAGTAATTTAATTACCTTGTTTTATACTACTCCGGAGTAATTAATTTTATGGGTTGTAAATTTAGACCTCTATTCATGGAGGTCTTGTATGTTCATTAAAAATAATTAATTAAAGTGTTGGATTATTGTGAGGAGTCATCTATAATTAGAACGTACCATATTGTTTTTTTTTACCTTGGTGCATGATTTATTTCAGTTTTAATGAATTTAATCATGTTCATGTGATGGGCGTAGTCAGAAACAAAACTTTGGAGTAGCAAAATGTTAGACGATTATTGTATCTTTGGAGTAACAATTTTTAACAATTTTTTTTGGGATTTGGAATAGCGAGTGATAATCCATGCTACAATGTAACTCCCCTTTGCATTATTGAGTTATGTGACTCATGTAATCCAATCCGACACCCTAGCTAGTCATATATGAGAGGTCGAGACTTTCAAAAGGCTTGAAAGCATTTGGATAATGTTGTTGTTCTCTGTTTTATTGTTTAGCCTCGTGTTGTGCATTTGCGACATTTGGATAAGATAATTGGTGGTTAGAAGTAGAACTTACTATGTATATATACTATGTCAATTATGAGTTCTGGTTAACATTCTTGAACATCTACTTGTAGGGGTGTAGTAACCATATGCCATTTACTCACTCCGTTCAATTCACCTGTTTATCTTTTTATATTTTATGAAAGGTATTTTAATTAAAAGTAATCAAAGGGAGTACATTTTACACGTTGCCTTGCTCTAAATTCCGAAGACAATTGAATGGGTAGACACTAGACATCTAGTAAACTCCTTTCATGTTTACTAGCAAGAGTAGAGAATTAAATCCTTGACGACCACGAAATTATTAAGAAATGAGAGTTTTATCTTTCACGCCCACCAACTTTGATTCACAATCTTATTCATTATTCTACAAGGATTCTACCGTTTCCTTATCCTATAAATCTCCAAACGTTTATATCCGTTTTTGATTCCTACTCCGTACTAGTTAAGCCCAGTTCTTTTCGTCGAAACGAGCTAAAATATATTTAATAAAATTGAACTGAACTGAATTGAACTGAATTAAACTTAACTAAACTTGGGCTTTATCTTCCATAACACAAGTTTTTGTCTTTGTAATGTGAGTAACATTTATCTGAACGAAAAATCGAATATACGGGTATGTAATAGGTTAGAGTAGTGAGTAGAAAGCTGCGTATCGAATATATAGTACCCTAGTTGCATGCATACTTGCATGGGTAAAACAAAAGAGTCAAAATGTGATGATTACACTTCAAAAAAATTCCTTGGACTAATATGCTCTTTTTGTTGTCATTATTCTCAATTTCATCCGCGTATTCGTCTAGTATAGAATAAGCTTTTTAATTAGTTATAACTTATAATAAGTTGTTTGCTTGAGTCAATAATTTACGTTTTGTTTTATTCACAAAATATCCAAATTTGATTTACGATCTAGATTGATTTGGCTTAAATGTTTATTATCACATACATACTAAGTATGCTACTATTCTAAATAATTTAATAATAACACACTTTAAAATGACACAAATAAAAAATTATCAACCGTCAAATCTTACACACTTTAACTTTCTTCACTAGAAGATTATATGAAAAATGATGTACAGAGTATTATTTTATTACTCATGTTCAAAATAATTTTAAATATAGATAAGGTCGGACTTGTTAAATGTTACATGTTGTGCATAACTCTCCATCCCATTGGCATATACCTACATGGTAGTCAATTTAATTTAATTATAAAATAACACAAATTATTGTGTAAGACCACTTTACAATTTACACATAAAACTAGTCTATTTATCAAAAGCCTAAATAAAATATTTAATAAATTAGTAAAAAAATATTTTATTTTGATAACCTAAAATTAGTATTCATTATAAAATATCGAATTCATTATAAAGTATTTTTTAGGCTTATCTTCTTTTGAGCCGGTCTTATGTTACACGCACGTTGTACCATGAACCCATCTTTGAAATTGCATGGGCTGGCCTCAAGATAGCCCGTACTTAGGCCCAATATCACTGTCTATATAGTTAAATTGCCCTATTGGAGTGCCAACCTTGTAAAGAACTATTCTAATTAGAAAGTTTCATTGGGCTTTTAAAAAAAAACATTTCTTCATATGTGGGTTTTGTGTTCACACAAATTCTCATTTGTGACGGGACGACCCGTCGCAAGCTTGCGACGGGTCAAATTCCCCTTACAAAGAACAAGTGGGGGACAAATGAAGCACCCCACTTGCCTTGTCACTTGCTCTTTGTGAGGGGGATTTGACCCGTCGCAAGCTTGCGATAGATCGCCCCGTCACAAGCAAGACTTATTGTTGTGTTCATTTCGTTTTGCGTTCCTTGATAACCACTTTACAGCAGTAGTTTTCAACCCGTGCAATTTGCTCATTTGCGTTCTTTGTAAATACTGTATATACAGAGTACTAATTTTCAACTCCGCGCAAAATTACACGGGGTTTATAATTATAGTATAAGGTGTGCTGATATTAAAACACTTCTTCGTAGAATGCATTGATTCTTATTCAAAATCATTGATTCTCATATGAAACGGTTTCATGATAAACTTATTGTAAAGCCTCTCACATGATAGGTAGTTAATATTTTGTGAGTTTAAGTTTTTCTCTTCTTTTTTTTCTTGTTTTTGTTATTACCTCTATGTCAATCATTGTTTATCTTTGATAAAATTATCCCTCAGTATGAATACCAAAGACAAATAAATGCTTGACACGGAATTTATATATTATCAATAGTGGAAGACAGACTCGCAAGTAACTTACTATGTAAGACGGTCTTTCAGAAAAGTTACTCGGTGGAAATATGCTTATGTATGACATGTTAACTTATGGTCGAAACTCGACCACACCTGCTCGACATGATTAGTCAAATACTCCCTCCAATTTTACATGTTCTTCCATTTTCTTTTGGACACAAGGATTAAGGAAATCATTTTGAACCACACAAAACACACTACCCCACATTCAATTAAATTTGGACCACACAACTACTCACAAATAAGGAAATAGGGAACATCACCACACTTAGCTCAAAATGGAAAGAGGGAAGAAGATGATAAATTGGAGGGAGTATAAATTATGTTAAATATGAATTTTTAAATATTAATATAAGTATACAAGACCCAAATATTGTTAAAGTATTACTATTTATTATATTATATTTGAAATATTAATTGAAAATTCTATTATTTTTTGTACTTTAAATCACAAATATTCTTAAAAATCAATTTTCTATCTTTTCTATCATTTACTTATAAAATAAAATAAGTTAACTAACTAGAGTTACTAACACGTGAACGAGTAAGGGTCACATACTCACATAGCAAGTAGCAACCACACAAGGTAGTACATCAAAACAAAACAAAAGACATTAACTCTTACTAGTTTTAACCCGTGCAGAAAATGCACGGGTTGTAATTAATAGAAGGCGTTATTATTTGATACATGATTATACTTGATTTTTGTTTATTGTTATCGTGAAACAAGCAACAACTTGAATGTATTAAAATAAAGTATAAGTATAAGTATATAAGTAGTAGTATGTTTTTATAAAACAAATTTTAAATTCACGTTCAATTAAAAAGTCGATAAGAAGTTAAAATATTTTGTTAATATAACGTGATTTTCATACATTCAAACCAATATAATAATTTTAACCAATATAATGAACAAATAAATATCTTATATCAACGGGAATGGAAATAACTGTATGTTCTCAAAAAACATGACTTACCCTTTAATGTTTAGAGCCCAAAAATTCAAAACATAATTTGATTTCTTACGGAGTATACATACACTATATATTTTGAAAATTATACTATGGTTTTTGTATTAGAAATTAGTTTTAGTAATTGTGTCATTTGTATGCAATTATGTAGTTTATTTATAATATTTGTAATTGTAAAATGTAAATTTTGGAGTGTAAATTTTAATTCTAGGGAATGTAATAATTTGTTTTTATAATATATTTTTATGGATGTGCAAATGGGATTAAATAATGATACTCGTATTAAACTATGTAATTATTCATTAGATGTTATGTTTAATAAAATATAGTGTAGTGTAATGTAACACAATGAAATAACTAAAGAAATTAATAAAAGTATGAGAGAGTCTATAATAACGAATGAAGGAGAGAGACTAATTAATTCTTAAGCATAAACACGGGGGGTCCTACATCAAAAAAAATTTGATAAATCATTTTTTTTCATCGACCAATAAGAACGCTTTAAATGGTTTCGCTTTTATATATAGTAGATAATGTTAGTACTGAGAGGTAAAAAAAAAATCAGTACTCCATAATCTTTATTAACAAATAATCTAAATTGAAATTACATAAAACATTTGACGTAGAATATATAAACTTATAAAATAACTAATTCATACAACAAATAGAATACGTGTAATGTTTTTAGTATGATAGGTCTTTACGTATAAAATCTGGAAAATATTAATAATACGGAAAATACATCAACCAACTACATATTGTAAGAGTATATAATTTTGTAGGGTGTATTTTATATAAGGTGTCAAGGTGATAGTTTTTTTTTTGGGACGTGCTTTTTCACATACGGATTTTACTCTTTCACATACGACTTTTACAATATTACCCTTGTCATTTTTTTCATTCACTACCCCAATTAATTTTTTCCTCCCTTCCCTCACTCGCCGCCGACTGGTCCACTGACAGCCTACCCCACTCCGGCGGACCCATAGACGGAAATTAATTACTATAATCAATATTAAAAAAAACATATAAATAAGTATTTAAAAAAAAACAAACCAATTAAAAAAAAAGTGAATCAGACCCCCCTCCCCCTTTCCTTTTCCTAACCAGAACCATCACCACCACCAGGCAACCACCGCCACCACTAGCCTATCACCACCACCAGAAGCCCCGGTCGTTCGCCTTACCCATCCCCCTCCCCCTGCTCCGGCCGTTCGCCCTCCCCCTCCCCCTCCAGCGGCCTTTTCTCTCTCCCTCTCCTTCTCCCTCCCCCTGCTCCGGCCAAATCGCCACCCCCCCTGCACCGGACGGTCGACTGAATGGTCGTCGACACTCATACCACCACCCATAACCCTAACCACCAACTACTATCCTATTGAAATTTTAAAAAAATTATTCATAATTGCAATAAAATAAAATTACTTCATTCAATGGAGGATTATAATTCATTGTTCAACTATTAGATTTTATTAAATTTGATTTAAGATTAGATGTTTAGAGGAGAATCAATTTGATTTTATTAAATTGATTTTGATTAAATTTAGATAAAGAGAGATTGTGTTTTAGGAAAAGGTTAACATATGGAAAGTTTATGAAAAAATGTATGTGAAAGAGTAAAATTCGTATGTGAAAAAGTAATTCCGTTTTTTTTCTGCAATCATATTTCACATGTATTGTGAAGATACGTAAGCACATGTTATTAGGCCCAATTTCGATAGAATAGTCAATTAATAGATGCTCAATTCATTGCAAAAGAAAATAAGGGGAGAAATTTTAGAGTTCGGTCATTCTTTTAGTTATAGGGGGTTTATCACAAATTTCTATTTAAGATGGACACTGTCCATTTAATTTTAAGCTTAACAGGGATCAAATTCATACAAAATCACCCTACTTATTACCTAGAAAATACGAACCGTTTTGTCTCTATTATCACTATGTGGTTGTGTTTGACCTGTCATAAAATTAAGACAAATAAGATTTTCTTATGTAAGACTTATTGAAATCCATATGTACCAACATATATAATCCCACCCTTCCTATCACTCAAACCCTAAGTCACTAAAAGACCGACTATGTACATTCCCTTTGTATAGCGTACCTCTATAATTTTCTTTCTTCTTCTATGCTCCCCGTTCTCATTTTCGTATAAATATATACATGGGTTTCCTTTATCTCAGATTATCTTTTGTTTATGTAATCAATATATTTGAAGACAACTTAATTTGGAAAAAAAACCATCCACTGTACATTACGATGTTATGTATGTAGCATTTCACCTCAGGAATGACAGATTTATTTTAAAATGCTTTGGATCTACATGGTAAATTTTTATTCTATTTTTTGCTATAACATAAGTATTTTTATGCATGTAGTTAGTCTCATCATGACAATTTTTTAATGGTTTTATGCTCTCGTAACACATAAAAAATGGCACTTCGATAAATTTATTTGATCTATCTAATAAGTAGATTGAAGTGTGAAAATTTGATGAAAGATTTAGAATAAATCAGTATTATTTATCGTATTTTTTTAAAACCAAATTGAGTAAGATAAGTTTAAAATAATGTATTTTTTGGGGGGTTTTACAATTTTTTCAATTTAAAAATGAATTTTTTCAAATTTTATTTTGATGTGGGACATTCTAGATCCATATTGTACTATATGGATTAGCGGTTAAATAGTTTGTTACTGCATGCAATGAGTAATTAATGTTGATATTTTACAAATTAGAAGTATATCATCTAAATTATCTAATATTTATTAAATGACCGATTTTTAAATAATCTTACCAAAGGGGTGGGTTTTTATGATATTATTTATTGAATTTTTTTTTTCCTAATAAAACTGTGTATGGTGAAATTATGTAATTCAATAATTTCTTGTTGATTGTAATTTTAAATTATTACTTTTCCTGATTTTTTGACATATCAATGTAGTTTATTATTAATGTAAAGTTTTAATTCATAATTTAGGATTATTAAGAAGTGGCATGTTCAAATTATTGTATTCCTTAGATAAATTATTTTTATGTAAAAAAACAAATTGATGCAGAAAATGCGGAAAAAAGAAAAAAAAAACTGCCATGATAATGTGGCACAATGTGAAGTGTTTAAATGTTTCTCTTTTAATAGAATGAGGATTTGTGACGGATATATCCGTACAAGCTTTTAACGGATTAAGTGTTTTTCACTTTGATAAATAAGACAAGCCTAAAAACTAACAAATGACTTATCTTTTACTCATATAGATATTATTTAACTTATCACAAGTTTATGATAAATATAACCGTCATAAATTAGAATTGAGTAGGTCTTGCTTAAGACGGGTCGGATGTTAAGACGGGTATTTTGTGAGAGGAAATGGGTAGAGGGGACAAGGTGGGCTCCCCCCATGTGCTCTCCACTCACCTTGATGGGTATTTTGTGAGAGAATATGGTATCCGTCTTAAGCTTAAGACGGATATCTCTGTCTGAAATAAGAATTGGTGATTAGAATTTGGACATAAGAGAATAGTAACCTTGAATTCAACGGAGTCTTGATGCAAAGAACCTCTAAATTAATGTACCATCCACAATATTTCAATATTGGAATATTGTACGTATCGTTCCTATCCATGAAGAGTAGGTCTTGCTTAAGACGGGTCGGATGTTAAGACGGGTATTTTGTGAGAGGAAATGGGTAGAGGGAACAAGGTGGGCTCCCCCCATGTGCTCTCCACTCACCTTGATGGGTATTTTGTGAGAGAATATGGTATCCGTCTTAAGCTTAAGACGGATACCTCGGTCTGAAATAAGAATTGGTGATCCATGAATTATAATTTGGATCGTTTTTTGGCTTTGATTCTCACCGACAATAGCATGCACGGTGAAAGTCTAACTACGAATCGAAGTTCGCCATGTAGGATGCCGTCACATGGGCTTATTATGCCATGTCACTCCAATACTATTTTTCCACGTCATCAATGTCATTATCTAGGGCAGCTGTGATATTATACAATAGCTACTTCATAAATGAATTATCATGATCCTATCATCATACCCAAATTCTCATTAAAGACGATATATATCCGTTTTAAATGAAGACGGATCGTATCCTCTTTTACTAAAAGGCAATTAAAAGAGCAATAAAGAATCATTTAGTTCTCCACTTATCCTCTCACATGTCTCCTTATAAAAGAAAATCCAACCCGTTTTCAATGAGACCAGGTGCATATCATATACTTTCATCATTTTCATGGATGTGCTCTATCCTTTCTCCTTTTACCCGACCAATCTAATCAATCCACAAGATAACTTATCATCTAATTCTTTTTATTTCATCTTTGTAATAACTATTCCATATTTGGAATTTGAATAAAAAGTTAAAAGCATATTATCAAATATCAATCACTCGATCTTCAAAATATTGTTAAAAATCGCTAGTTTATTGTAACGGGCTTATAAAAACAAGTACACCAGATGAGTTACAACTTAACTGATATACAAATATAAATAACAATAATAACGATACAAAATCCTGATCTAAAGTCGCTTTATTAGTCAATAAATTTTCACTTGAAGAGATTGGGATATTTATATACACAGATAAATCTATTTACACAATATTAGTGTTTCACATAAGAATAACAACGGTAACGAAAAATAAAATAAAAAAATAGTAAAGAAATGAATGGATAAGAAGAAAGGTGGAAAAAGAAAGCAATATATGGACCCAATGACAACCAACCAAAGATCTTTAACGAGCCCATACTAGAGACACATGGGTTTTAGATTATTTATGGCCACATACAAAATATCCAAGGGACCCACAAAGTATTTACGTCATTGCTCACACCTTCATAATCATAATATCTTCTTCTTAAGAGTTATGGATGGGGTAAAGCTGTTACAAGAAGTGGCTATAAATCATTCTACAACATAATAAGTGGACACAATTTATAGATGCTTAATTACTTTAATTTAATCAAGATTTTATTATTTTAATGATTATTATCGTGGAATTAGCTTGATCATTCACTTGTTTTTATTTTAATCTGTTTGGAGGTACAAATGTTAGGTTATTAAATGTCAATTTGATATATTATATGTATGGATACATCGTATGTTTGTGTGCATGACGAGAAAGTCTTGTGTAAAGCTGATGTATATAAGTTAGTATAATAATTAGAATAACAATAGAATTAATAAGAGTAGAATGAACTAATAGTAAATATCAAATCACTCACTAATATTCAAATAAATATGGTTATCATTATTGGAAAAACGCAAATTTTTATTTAAGACGGAAGTATCAGTAGTGAACCTTATGACGTGTGTCAAATACATAACAAATGACATGAAAAGTTGCCTAGAAAATAATAAAATGTGCTAGTATTTGAATCTGTTCAATAAATAAAACAAATACTCTCTCGTCTTAAGGTCTAGTCCTGAAAATAGTTACTCTCATTATAAAAATAAGTATAAATAAATTGTTTTATCGCAATTAAAGAGGTTAACAAAAACCCATAAAGCCTTATTGTGAAATCCCTATTATTATACAAGAAATAACGATATTTTAATGCATTATAAAATATTTTTTCTTAAATCAAATTCAAATATGATTATTATTATTATATAATATTCCCACTTAGAAACTAACCCTTCATTTAAACCACTCCATTACCAACAACCCTCCAGAAACTAACACCCATACTTACCAAAAGCTAACTAAAAACAACTTGAGGTGAGGATTAAGTCTTCCTTTTGTCTTTTTATTCTTCCCTTACATTTTCTATGGCTCTCTTCAAAGTTCAAAGTCTCCCAACATATATATGTACACACCTATTAACAACCAATACCCACCACAAACACAATTCTACACATCAACCACATAAACATTTTCCCTTCTTTTCTATATAATTAAACCTACACACCTACACATCTTTTCTTTTTAGCTTAACTCATAACTCATTTTATATTTATTCAGTGCAGACGTTAGAAAAACCGATCTGAAATAATGAAGGGTAATAAGGTAGGGTGCGCGTTATGTGAGGCACCCGCTAACATGTTTTGCGAGTCAGACCGAGCTAACCTATGTTGGCGATGCGATAACAAGGTGCATGGAGCCAACTTCCTAGTCGCTAAGCACACTCGAACCGCTCTTTGCCACCATTGTCAAGCCGAAACGCCGTGGACCGCCTCCGGTCCACGGCTTCCTCCTTCTATGTCTCTATGTTTATCCTGTACCACCTCTTTAAATAATAACCGTCATTGTACTAGAAATGGTCAGAACCAGAACCAGAACGGTCATACAACACAAATTTCGGTACAAAGCCGGGTAAACGATGAAGAAAGCGATAATGATGACGTGGAGAGTAGTTTATATGAGGATGACGTGGAAGAAGAATATTCAAGTGATGACGTGGATGAGACAGAGAATCAAGTAGTGCCATTGACGTTAGATAACGGTGTAACGCCGTTAAGTATAGAGATGAGTGGTTGTAGTAGTGATGAAGCAGGGGAAGAGGATGTTAATAGCGATGCGTTAACGGCGTTACCACCCGTATTGTTAAAGCGTAAGAGGGAGGTTTTTGATTCTGATTAAATAGTTATTCTCGTGTAAGACCGTCTTACAAAAAAAAGAAAAAAATTGTATGATGGTGTGTTTTGTATTTGTAATGTAATAATTCAGATGTATACATGTGATTTTAGTTCTTATTACACCAACTTGATCAATTTTTTAGGCCTTAGATTCGTTTTATTTGGTTTAATTTATTGAATAATAATGTTGGTTTATACTATTTGCTTAATCAATACAGAGTATTTTGTACCGCTTTTGTTACTCATTAGTTATTTGTCATCTAAAATCTTCCAAGTTTATCAAATGTGAAGATTATTGTGGATTAAAGGATATTGTGCTTCCATTGAGGTCCTCCAAACTAAGATGTTCTAGCGTGATGGTTACAATGCAGATATCGTAAATAATAGATCTCAGGTTTAAATTCTACTACTCGATTGTACGGACTACAGAGTCACTTAACAATTGACACCGGATAAAATATGGACCTTGTAATCGATAACGGGTTATTGCCAATGAACAAAACATTTAGTAGAAAGTAGAGTTCATACTAAAATGAATTGCTAGTAAATAAATTGAAGATAATAGATCTCAGGTTTAAATTCTACTCCTTGATTGTACGGACTACGGAGTCACTTAACAGTTGACACCGGATAAAATATGGACCTTGTAATTGATAACGAGTTCTGGCCAAGGAACAAAATATTTAATAAACATGTCTTGCTTAAGACGGGACGACCCGTCGATCTAAATGCTTAAGACGGGTCAATCCCCCTCACAAGAAAGCAAGTGAGCCAAGTGAGATTATCCCTCCACTTGCTTCTTGTGAGGTGGATTGAGCCGTCTGAAGCTTTCAGACGGATCGTTCTGTTTGAAATGAGAATTTGTGTTTAGAAAAAAGTATCGTTCATATTAAAATGAATTACTAGTAAATAAATTGACCTGGTACCTAGCTCATTAGTAACCACTAAATTAAATATACTTCATATTGATAAATTAGTAGTTATGATGAGGAAGTCAAAATCTGGATTTCAGGTAGATCTAGCACTACTAACAAATGAAATTTTATAATAAGATGTGTATGGGACAATCTTAATCAAGTTTTAGTTAATATGTCAACTATAACCAACAATCAAGAATTCAAGATTAATCAAAAGTTAGGATTGAGACATAAACGGTGTACAATTGATTGTCAGCAAGTCTTGCTTGTGATGGACCGACCCGTCGCAAGCTTGCAACGGGTCAATTCCCTCTCACGAAGTGCAAGTGGGGGTGCAAGTGGGGGACTCCATTTCCCACCCACTTGCACCCCCACTTGCACTTTGTGAGAGAGAATTGATCCGTCGCAAGCTTGCGACGGGTCGGTCCGTCACAAATGAGAATGTGTGATTGTGCATAGAGCACTAAAACATACCAACTTATATATTACTTCCTCCAATTCTCTAAGATCTTCCACATTTCCTAAAACGACAAATTCACAAAGATCTTCCACTTTCCTTATTTGTCTATCATTTGTGGTTACTATAACTTGTGACCCCACATTCTCTCTCTTACTTTCGTTTACATGCACATATCACTATACCACTAAATATTCCTTCAAATCAATTGTGGAAGAACTTAGAGAATAGGAGGGAGTACAAAGTTAAGAAGAGTAGGTCTTGCTTAAGACGGGTCGGATGTTAAGACGGGTATTTTGTGAGAGGAAATGGGTAGAGGGGACAAGGTGGGCTCCCCCCCATGTGCTCTCCACTCACCTTGATGGGTATTTTGTGAGAGAATATGGTATCCGTCTTAAGCTTAAGACGGATACCTCGGTCTGAAATAAGAATTGGTGAGTTAAGAATTGTCATCATCAAATTTAAGTCAATTAGTTATAATGCTCTATCATCTATAATTCTATATGTCAAATGTCAAACCACTTGCTAGCTGAATAACACAAATTCTCAATTTTCGTCACAAACTGAAAATGACCCAAAAGTTGTCCTTCCAACGACAAATGTAATCTTAAGTGCTATAATTTAGAAAACAGATCTGGTTACGTTTCGTTCCAATTGAGTCACAATGTGGCATCTCTTCAATTTGTGGCGAAATGCGGCCGCTCACGATGAGAGACTTGTGGTATATATAAACGTTGATCAATGTTGATATCAATTGTGGTTGAATTTGAAACACAAATTCTCATTTAAGACGAACACTATTCTCATTTAAGACGGGTATAATATTACCAAGTGGTGGTAATAAAAGACAAAAATTTTGGTATTTTTTTAGAAAACAAGTTGGGTTTGACATGTCTTAAGGTTAAGATGGATAGTGTCCCTCCCGTCTTAAATGAGAATGGTATTTTTGAATATCGTTATAACCACCCTAAGGCCTTAATTAGTCTCTAGGATACGTTTCGAATAAGAAACGTGTTGTTTTGTGAAGTGCAATGAAATTCTACGAAGGAAGCACAAGGACTCAAAGTAGAGGAATGATGAAAGGTAGGGCAATGGAGTGCGCTATAATTCACGTGTCCACCATCAATTATTGCCACCACATGTCAAACTGTCAAACCTTAAAACCAGAACATGATATTCATCCAACGTAGTTACCAACTTGCAATAACAAGACCGTCTTGTTTGTAACCTCTTACCGTTTGTAACCTCTTACCGTTCTCTCCCATTTGCCCTTTCACTTGTTCCTTGTAAGAGGTTATAAACTTGCGACGGAATAGTGTCGTCATAAATGAGAATTTGTGTTAATCAACACTTCCGAGAAAAGCGACATGTTGAAAACTGTACAAAAGCAAATGAGAAGAAATTAGTGAATGAGGAGTATAATATGCTTTCAGATTGTCACAGAGTCAGTTTCAAATTTCGCATTCGATTAGGTATGGCAAGAAGTGGATAAATGGCAGTGGAGGAGAGTGATCTCTTTGGTTTGTCCTTGTTATAGGTTGGTTCCTTGGCGGTCCCTTATCATACTTTAGAAAGTCTCGCTTGTGACCTCTTACGACCTTCTCCCACTTGCGACTTGTGAGAGGTCACAAACTTGTGACGAAAAGCGTCCCATCACAATGAGAATTTGCCATCATACATAAGTTTGAGTGTTTGACACACCCAAACCCGACTAGGACTCTAGGAGGCGTGAACATATCTCAAGGCACGGAAACCACGGTGTTGGTGGAGTTGAGAAGGCAGGAACGACGACGAGCAGTATCAGATGAGTGTGATTAATTTTTGCATGGGAGAAAGGCGAGGGGCGGAGTGGTCTGTCCCTTTACCTTCACTTACCTTCACCTTTTGACAGATCATCCACTCAATAATAAACATGGTCTTTGAGACGGAGCTCAAACAAGACGACTCGTCGTAAATCCACTAATACACACACAGGACAATTCACAAGGAGAGAAGATGAAGTGGACAAAACCATAGTAGGGAAACAAGATGTCATAAAATGTTAAGGAATTGAATTTGCAGATGTCAAAGTGATCTATTCTATACCAGCATTACGATATCATCCAAATGTATTTCAAGGTCTCCGTTAATACACATTAAAACATTTCACAACGGGAATTAATCCCGAAACTAAACTTCTTCAGCTCATGCCAATGAATCCCGAAACTACCTACAGCGGTTTTTACAAAGCAAAGCGAACACGGTGATCAAATTTCTTCTTGAGTGACAACCTGACAAGAAGCGAGGATTGTATCAAGCTAAATGCATGAGAGAAGCATGCAAGAAAAATACTATTTTCATCCTGTTCCTACGGTTTTCACTTGAGTTTGAGAACTTGGTTGTGAAAACAAGATGCGAACACAAACAGTGTAAACTAACGTACCTCCTACTTGAAAATCAATCCACAGTCCAGATTCGGCTCAGGCAGTAGCTGCATGATGAGAATCTGATTTAGTACACAATCAGACAGTAGACGCTAGGAAATGACATACGAAATTTCTTTCCGTTAATTAATTCTCTTTGCATGACTAGAGAACCAGTCATGGCATTAGAATGTGGCATCTGGTTGAGGTAACGGTCGCAAAATATTTGTATCATGACGTCAAATATACGCAGATATAATTTGGCACACTGCAGCGAATGTTGCCGGAATTTCAAAAAACAGTAACCAAATGTTTTTCATTCACCCTTCCTAAAACATGAAAGTTGATTTGATGTCCCTGTTTTTAGTCCATGTGCTACCACTTACGCCCTATGTTGCTCGGAGTCTTAAATATTACCTCGCGTATCCGTATCGGACACTTGACACTCGGACGTGGGTAGCACACTCGAACACTTCATTTTAGACTAAAAACATGAATTTTGTCGTAAAACAGACAAATCCGACAGTTGATACGCACCCGTAAAAGGTCACTTTACACTTTCATGAAGAACAACACAAGCAGCTGAACATAAAACCAATACTCGTTCCGTTTCATTGAATAAGCTACATTTGACTTCATTACTGATGAAACAAAGCTCAAATGGTGCTTATTCACTGAAATGGAGGGAGTATTAAACAACTATAATGACATATAGCATTAACCTTTTCGTTCATCAAAGGCATCATGATACTCCTCTTCCTCGTCTACTACACCTTCTTCATCAGTATCAGCTTCAGCTTCAGCCACAGTAACCACAGCATCATCGCCATTACCGTCCTTCTCATCAGAACAACGAACCACAACAACTGGACAAACACAATGGCGAACACAATAATCACTTACACTCCCGAGCCTACCATCGGCTCCCGTTTTTGTTGCGCCAAAGCCACGGCTTCCCATGATTACAGCGTTAAATCCCAGCCTCTCTACCTCCAAACACAGTCTCTCCTTCATGTCATGGTCTTTAACAATATGAATTTTATACGGCACCTAAACCATGAAGGTAATAAAAAAAACGAATCAGCCTAAATGTCAATAGAGAATAGCTGGATCAGAAGATGCACTAAACTAACAAACTGCACATAGTGCATTGTTAATTAACTAATTTATTTAAGACTCTAATAAAAGTGTCAACAAGAATCATCAATGCATCAAACAAACAGCTCAGCATAATTGGCCATATCTCTTATCCGCCTCGATGAAACTGACGTGTTAAATTGTATCATGACCATATACTACCACTTGCCAAAATGACATAAAAAATGATCATGATCTCACTAAAACCACTGCCTGTTTCTGCGACTTGGGCAACAGGAGGACCAAGACACCTGACAGCATAGCTTACTAATTTTTATGTAACCTAGTCATGTTCAAGAGAAATCCACAAAGTACTAAAAAGTCAATTTTCTAAAGCGCCCATGACGATTCAGGCCGGTTGTACACCCAATACTTATTCAAGCAACTATTTGCACAAAAAATGGCAATGAATCACCCTGTGTGCGGTTTCAATACAAGCAAATCCATTTCATGGATGCCAAAGCACCGGAAATAAGGTGAAAAAAGGTCACAGTAAAAAGATCAAGTGGCATGGCATACCTTCAATATACAAGAGATGTTTAACTAAGGTATTGTGCTGAATGATTTCGTCAATGTACAAGGTATATCCGTACATTTTACATCTCCAGTGATGCATAAGACTTGCTATTCTTTGGACTCGTATAATATGATGAAAAAAAAACGAAATGGGTTGACAAAGCTTATTGCAGATCTTTTTTATTTTGCATTAGCAATGGTGGCAAATCGCGGAGCAATTTCTTCATTATTCCTCAGAAATTTCTCAGTGTACAAACTGGGTATCCCAAAAGATTACCAAATGCCCAACAATCAAAGGCGCTAAATTTCTCATTTCCGACAAACTGTGCATCCCAGATTCCCACATTTTTCCGAAAGTCAACTCATTAAAAACCCTAAATCAATTTCATAGCTAATACATTCAACAATTAAAGTCCCAAAATTAAGGCTTCTCACGGACTAAACTTCTCAATTCCGACAAACTGTGCATCCCAGAATCTCACATTTCTCCGAAACTCAACTCACCAAAACCCCAAATCACCACATACCTAATAGATTCGACAACTAAATTCCCAAAATTACGGCTATTCACAAACTAGAGTACCTCAAAATCCCATATTCCTACTGTACAAAACTCTTCAAAAACCCGAAAACTTACCAGGATAATCAGCAATCAAATGCTCAGAGCTACAACCTTTAACAAGCTTATTAGCTAGATGTAACAACCAATAAAAAATCACCATATAAAACGATACAAAATCTCATTTGAGACCGTCTTAACCTTACAAGACAGCATCTTTACATACTACACAGTTCATTTACTACCTTTTTGTCCATTCAATTCTTTACTTATTCCATTTACCATGCTTAAAACGGTCTTAAACCAAACTAACTAACACACAAAACCCGAAACAAACCTTAGCATAAAATAAAATTAAACCGTAACTACACATACCAATTACCAAGCTTATTATACCACCGTCTCATATAAAACCCGAAACAAGCAAACCTTAGCCTAAAACAAAACCGTAACTACACGTCTACACATAATAAGCTTATTATAAAACCGTCTCATACTCTCATATGCCCGATTCAAACCTTAGCATAGCATAAAATAAAGGGTTATTCAATGAGAATAATCCAAACTATTGCTCATCTTCTCAAATTAATCTCAACTACACTTCTAATCTTGTGTCAATAAGCTTATCATAAAACCGTCTCATAAAAAAAGCCGAAACAAACAATCAAACCTTAGCATCAATAAGAGGTTGAGCAAGATCAGCAGCCTTAGAAGTAGTAAACGCATCAAAATCATCCTCAAGTTTCTGATGATCAATAGTGGGGTCCACAGCATCAACAGACCCCCAATCTGCGCCGTAAAGTACGGAAGTTGGTCTGACGTGGACCAAAACGACAGCGTCACCAGGGCGTAAGTAATGATCAACTGCCCATTTTACGGCGAAAGCGCTTTCATCGCTGAGATCGACGGCGATTGCGATCTTTCTGGAGGCGCCGGCGGTCGGAGTTTCGCCGGAGACGGCGTATCGCGGTGACGATACGGTGACGGTCGTGGAGGAGGACGGTTTTGTTTTGATTTGTGGGATTTGAGTGCTCATGTTTTATTCCGTGTTAAATGAGTTACAAGGACGTTACAATATAAAGTGAAAGTAAAAGTCGGACCGGGATAATGAGGAAGGGGGTTGGGATTGAATGTATTGTTTACGATACTTTCGTTTTAATTATTAGGCTGGTGAACGGGTTTTGGGTGGTTTATGAGTTGTGAGATTTGATTATTGATGTAATTATAAGATAATTTAATGACGCGATCATTATTATTGATTACAATTTATAGGTCTTTGAAGATATTTTAAGAATATTCCAAAATATTCTGATAATAATATAGTCTTAATATAATAATATTTTGTAATACGAATTACTAATTATGGTTTTGGTAGGTTGAGGTGTATATGTGTAATGATGTGTTGTAAATTGTGATTATGGGATGAGGATGAATGGAGATGTTGATAGAGATGTTTGGAACGTTTATGTTAGGGAGTAGACGATGCAAAAGAAAAGAGCTTAGAAAGTAGTATTATATTTTGTTATATTTGCCCATATAGGTAATTCTTAATCCGTCGTAAAATTGTTACAGATATGTCCATCACAAAGAATACTGGCTGAATTTTAGAAGAAGTTGCTTCGAATTTATCCAAACAAAGTTAGAATTTATCATGTCTAGTCACGGAATTTCATCCGTAATATGCGCATATGCGAATAATGGACTCTTAAACATCTCAATCTCAACTTGTTTGTTGTTTTTTAATACCCAAAGAAAGTCAAAACAAGCTCATGGTTTCATAGGGTCAATGGGTTGTTCACTACTTGTTCCACGTCCACGACGGAGCACAATAACAACCAAACCAATTACCATGGCCCGTTGGGCTCTTGTGTTTATCAAGTTACTTGGGCCCAACTTGTCATGTTTTTTAGGTTATATGAAACTTTTGGCTTCTTCACTAGCTTGTTAAAATATGGTCTTATATACTTTCTCCTTTCAACTCCACTCTATCATATTACATATTCATATTTGTCAAGACGTATTTTACGCGGTAAATATCATTAGTTACGTGTTTGCAAAAATTATAAAAGTTAGATATTAATAATGTAGTCGTAAAGACGAATCAAACAAGATCACATATGAATATATTTTTTACTTATATATTGTGAGAAAATTACAATTATATACTCACTTGTGAATAATGTACAAAAGTGAAAGTGGTAGAGTGAAGTTGAAGGGACGAAGTACTATGTAAAATGATAATAGGGGTTGAACTGAACTTACATAAATTTAGTTTAGTTAAATTGAACTGACTTTATAACAACTGAATTGAACATATATGTGTTTTAACTTTTCTTAACGGTAAAAGAGTTGACTTAGACTTAAGGGGGTGACTTTAAATTTAAAAGAAGATGACCTTAACACTTTATAATCCCGACGACAAAGTTACTTAAATAATTACGTATGTTAGTTCCAAGTATAAAACATAAAGGTTATCAAAACAAGATTTACGGCTTGAATTTTTAGTGGAGTATTATTATTGGTCTAGCCGCACCTATATAACAATAATAAAAATAATAATAAAAGTAAATTTTTTTTAGCTTAATAAAAGTTGCGTTATTATATATTAATAATAATAATAATTCTCATTCTCTTCGCTTGGAGAGCTGGGCTCGGATGTTGTTGACTTGCTCAAGCGGATTCAGAAATTCTCGGTATCTCAGGATGCTGGGGCTCGGGTGGCCGCTTATATCTTTACTAGGCTTAGTTTTTCTATAGCTAAGGGGGTGGGGGCCCAGATTGTCTCTCGGCTCCCCACTAACTTCTTGTAAATTTTACATTTTATTTGAATGAAAGCTGCGCGCATCTTATTATAAAAAAATAAAAAAATAAAAATAATAATAATAATAATAATAATAATAATAATAATTTGATTTTTGGTAATGAGGCCTTACCAATTGTGGTGAGTCTTGTGGGTCGCAAATTGTATTATTTGAGCAATTGACTTAAATATTTATGCATATATATTTTGCAGAATAGTACTCCGTAAATGTTTTGATATTATGGTTTGATATTACATACGGAGTATAAGCCAGTAGGGTATATATTTTTCGGAATAAAATGTTACTTAGATTGAATAACATATATAAAAACCACTAATAGACATTAGGGTAGGATAAAACACGGTTTTGAATGCGTTTAGGAAATAAATAATAACGAATAATTAATTTAGTTCTTCAAATCAAACATCAACGTGGACGTGCCGGAGTGGTTATCGGGCATGACTAGAAATCATGTGGGCTTTGCCCGCGCAGGTTCGAATCCTGCCGTCCACGCTTTTTTGTTTTTAATTTTTTTTAATTAATCTCTTTTTTATTACGAAACCAAAATTAATTTTCAAATGCTGTCTCACATATTTCTCAGTTCATAAGTTTTATGGACAATTAAAGTGAACAAGTTTTGAATACCTTCAAGGCCTTTTTAATATTTACAATGTTTGGGTGAGAAGGAAACAAGGAAATCTTGTAATTTTTTTACGGTTTTACAGGATACTTGCGTAGTTGCGTACTCAGATAAATGAAGGAAGTCCTTATTCTTTAGGACTCAGTTGCGGTTCACTTGAGTTTACTTAAGTTTACTTAAGTAAGTTTCAGTGTATTTTAATTCATTTTTATTAAATATAGAGTTCTTCGGAATTTATTTCTATGCACCTCAACTCCGTTAAGTCAAGTCCAAACCAAAGCAAATCCTCTGTCACATTTTGCAACCATCTCATGTCTCGTTAATTCTACATCTAACAAATCATCTAATGTCATGGGATTAAGGTGATAGGACACAAGATGATACATAAAAGTACGACAAGTGTTCCCAACTCAGTCCAAACGTACACATGTCGGAGTATGAGAAAAAATTTGTACGAAGTATATTTTTTCATTTTTTTTCTCTTTTATATTTGTGTATTTTACTATTAACATAAGTTTGTAATAACTAAATTCAATTATCATGGGAAGAGAGCGCAACAAACACTATGGTCAGCTGTTTACCTCTTTGTAGAAGCATTCACGGAAGAGAATTATACATTGTTGTCGATGGCAGACATCCGGTTTATACCAAAAAAAAGAATAGTTTGGAATAGCAAAACTTAATTATCATGCAATCATCAGTAAGCTAGTTGATAGATTTTGGTACGTAGCTTTTTAAAATTAGACAAAAAATTGAATGGTGTCACTAAAATATAAATAATATTGTGGACATGAAGTAAATGATGATACAAAAATAGAAATGCAGGATTTTGGTGGTATTGTAAACAAACTGTCATCGCCGATTTTAGTCAGGCAAAGTTGTCAAGGACATAAAATGGTCTGCTCTTCCAATATCCAAAAGTTGAAACAAGTCAGTAAAAAAATCTCTAAAGTTGACTGTACACTATAGAGTAAAAAATATTTGCTTTCTTTTTCTTATGTAAAAAAAAATTACTCTACTTGATACAGAGTGTTATCTAGCCTTCGTATAACCGAGTATTTATACGTTAATATAATTTTGAATAAAATAATATTAGTGTTTTCTATAGAAAAATTTCACGTTATTTTTTATCTGACGTAAAAAATGTGAGAAGTGCATAATATACGAAAATCACAAGTAGTTATACGTATATGCGTCGATTTGATGTCTTAGGGTTTGTAAACTAAAAACTTCATCATGTGCATTTAGAATCGATAGAATAAGGAGCTTTTTGGAATATAAGTTTAAATTTGAAACAAGCCTTTTATTCAGGTCATGTATATATCGATAAATTTTACACACTAATTGAACACAAAATAACATTAGGTTTTTCAATTCTATTAAAAAGGGCATGTTCATATTAGACAACACATAACTACATACAATAGAGGACCTTAGTTGTGCGGGGAGATTCCCGGCTCCCCTAGCAATTTAACTTTAGGTATATTTCACTGAATAGATTAGCATTATCCCGCTTGACTTGGTAACTAAGTGTTCAAATCTTAGCCCCCTAATTATTTATTTCAAGATCCAAATACATATATATACTTATCATTTAGTCTGAGCCAAATTGATTAGCGGGTTATTTCGGGTCTGAAAAATGGTACTCCGTATGAGAAATGTAAATAGACATATAAATGTAAATAGACATATAAGAAGGGAAAAAAAAGTGTGTGAAATTAGCTAAAAAAATTAGACATATATACAGTCTGTTATTTACTGCACATCTTACATATACTCTACTTACTATCTGCTTCATTTCTGCAGTTTTACAGCCACTCTTTGTATTTATATTATACGGAGTACTAACTTTATTACTGGAATTATAATATATGGTCACGGTTTTTTATGAGTTACCATAATAAGTAAGTAGGACTACTGATATAAGCAGAAATGTGGACTGACCAGTTACTCTATATTTCAGCAAATAAACATACCTATAAAATATAGTATTTTTTTTGGTAAAATAAAATAAAAAACATAATGTAGTGATTACTGAAGTTGTGGCCTGGTACCATCTACCAATTTTGGTGGTGGTAAGCCCCAAATTATATTTAGATCTTAAAATTAAGTTCTTTTATGTTTTATTTTAGTGTTCTCTCCCTATTGAAAAGTCTTGTTCCCATATATGGTGGGTTTTATCTCTCAATATGAGAGTTTTAATTTTATTATTATAAAGAATAAGCGGAAGATCGGTGCCTTCATAGTTCCTCATATGGTGAAGCAATTGATGTCAGATCGTCGTATACAAGATGTTAGGTCAGATAAAAATCGTCTTTCTCAAAACTTTGTCAGATCCATAGATCCCCTCGTGAAAGGCTGTATGAAGAAGCAGCGATATAGTAGAGGGTTTGCAGAAGCGTATTATACTCAAATTAGAGATCTTTGTTCTGTGAAAGATTGTTATTGTTTGATTTTACAATATTGTATTTCGTCAATTTTGACAATTTTTGTAGATTCCTTATGGCTTTTTAATTAATGAATTGATCTTTTCCCTCAAAAAAAAAGTTGTGGCCTGGTTTGTGAGAAAGAGACAGTTTGAGCTTTAGTATGTATGTAGGTCTAGTAGTATAGCTTAGTTTTTGAGCCTTGTAATAAGAATTGACTTCACTTTGTCTTTCTTACTTTATGTATCTACTACCATCATTTTGTAATTATCAAAGCTATGATGAATATATGTTAGGTTACTTTACTTTATTACTATGTGCTTACCTGTTCGTTTTATTTCTGTGCGTTTATTCAAAATATGTGAGAGAGATTTGTACGGAAATGAAATGAATTGAGATAGTACTCGACTACTCTCATTCATTCGCTAGTGCACCGATATGATGTTGAATATGAGGGAGGGGCTACTTATAATTAGTAGGACTAGGGCCGGTCCTTCTAAGATCATACTTCGTACTAATTTTACATTTCAGACAAAATCGTTTGTTGTGGTATATATGATCGATCTTAACAATTGTCTCCAAATGCGGTCATGAAAACCATGAATCATGACTCGGTCTCAATGCTACATTGTGGCCGCTATGTGATACAATTTACAATGCCGAAGTTATGGCACAATGGTTCAGACCCGGACATGGAAAATTTATTTAGTGTGTTAATATCTCGTGTTTTAAATAGAGATTTGAAAAAAAGAACGGTTTCCTTACTTTCGGCCCGTAACCTATAGAATTATGTATTGTGCTCGATATTGGTCAAAATCGCTACTCTAAAATCCGTTGTCACATCATTGAAGAATAGCATGATCCGAGTTTGAACCCTATCAATCATACTTCTTGATTGGAGTTCCCTACACTTTTCTCTATTCCTTCATTGGAGCTTTCATGAGTATCTATTGATCCCACAATTGGTCACCCAATGAAGTTGCTCATCATTGCCTCACTTCCATCATCAATAGACTATATTAGACCATTCCAGTAGTGTGATTTTATACGTTCATATGTACATTCTTTTCATCAAAATCAATTCTTGGTTGTATTCCAATAATTCAAGTACAAAAATGACAACAATCTAGTAGCGTAATTAGTAACCCTAATGGATTTCGGGTGTACTCTTATATTTTAACAATATACGTCTTCTTTACACCTAGAGTAAATTACCCGAAATCATTCTTTTTCATAACCGTGTTCCCTCCATCACGATCAATAATTTACAGTTGCAACGTAAATAATTCACTGGAACAGAGTACTAGATAATGATAAATAGCATGGCAAGTTCTTTAGGTGTGTGCTCAAACGTGAATTTTGTGTGTATAATCCCTTTTCCTAAGTAATGCAACAAATAAGGTGTGACTTGAGAGTGGCTAAACTTTGCTACAAGTACAATCAATCACACATACTTCATTGGCCATCTAAATGCTCAATCATAGATCCTAACCAGTTTAATGTTGTAGCTAATTGACATTCACATTTTATCACCCTAGTACCTATAAAGAGAATCCCCGTTAATTGTGACAAAACGACAAATGTAAGGAGTACACATCATCAGAACATTTATTCATGAGCCGATGTATAATATGAGACAATTTAACGATGAATATATAAGAATTTGGGTGTTTTTACGTATGAGACTGTTTCTCAGAAAACTCATCTATAAACTTATGTTTATTATGACATGGATCGATATCTAAGAAATAACACAAACATTAAATAAAACAAATAAATGCACACCTAGAGAAGATCTTGAAAACCCATGTAAGTATATTATAGATAATATTTAATGAGATACACAACTTATGGCAGCAGAAAAGTTCCTTAAAACAAGAAAAATTAAAAGGGTGAAACCAAAAGAGTAAAGAAAAAGCAGTACTTTTGTGGTGGAGATCCCATAGCATAACACTAAAGTATGCAAAAATAACAGAAAGTTAATTACAACTGCAAAATCTTAGTAGATTTTATATATTTTTTTAAAAATATTTAGTAATTAGAAAGTTTTAAAGACAAGTCAAGAAAAGTATCAGAAACAACAGCATTTGTTGTATTTGTTGCTGTAGTAAGTGAAGAAGAAGGTGATGAATTTGTGTAGGAAGAATCTGAACACGCTAATTTTAAGTCTAAATAGTCCATCGACCGATGATAATAATAGTTGTTGATGATCGTATTATTGTTATTATTGTTGTTATCGTTATTGTTAAAGTCGAAATCTTTGATGTTTTCTTCTTCATTCACGGTGTCGGATTTTCCAGGGAAAAATCCATACTCCATCACCTTTGATCTACTCAATTTTCTCTGAATTGCCATCACCTGTTTTTTTGCAAAAATAAAAAAATCAATCAAAATATTCACATTATTCAATTAAATCACATGTACAAATAATTTAACTGATAAAAGACTTGATCTTTAATATATAATTGAACAACCAATTTTATAAACTAAGCAAATTTCATCATTTTTCTCATTGTTAAGTTAAATATAGAGTATTATTCAAGTAAATTAAAACACATGTAAGATATAGTCCATTGTATATATAATTGCATAAACATATAAAGATTTGATTTTTAATAAGTTAGGAAGTCTATTTGATTATTAATGTATTAAAATAAAATAAAATTGAACAGCCAATTTAACCAAAATAAGCCAATTAAACTCAAAAAAAATCCTCAACATTTTTATGATCAAAATTTAAATTCTATCATTAGGTCAACAATAAAGCTATTATTACATTGTTATCATGTGATAAAAAAAAACACTTATTAATTCAATTTTACCTAAATAGTAATTACCATTTGCAATTTTAAAAGATTTGGAGAGTTTAATTATATTTACCTCATTGCTAGTGACTGCAGTAAAATCATTGTACCCAGGAAAACCTCCATAATTGTTGATGTTGTTGTTGTAATTGTTGTTAACATCAAACCCTCCATAATTAACTCGATGATTATTGACATCATTATTATTAGACATTTGAAATAAACTTTGATCATAATAATCACCAAAATGTTGCTTTTCTTTTCCTTTACCAAACCCTACTAATAATCCTTCATGATTTTGTTCTTCTCCATTTACCCTTTTTTTCTACAAAATCAAAATTAATAAATAAACGATTAATTCTCAATATTATATCACACATCAACAATTTCATAAAATGAAAAAAAAAAGGTTAAAATTTCATAAGAACAGTAAAAAAAAAAAAAAAATTAACCTTGTAAGAAAGAGTGTTATGGTTTGGCATTGAAGGAAGCTCCACTGCCTCATGGCCCAAGGGTAAGGCTTGGAAAGGTGACGGGCCGGGTTGTCCTGGAAAATAGTAATGAGCTAGGGTAACCGGGTAAGGGTGGTGAACCGGGACACCGGGAAGAGGACCCGTGTTAGAAAAACCATTATTATTATTATTATTATTATTAGTGGACAACATTTTGGAAGCTAAGATTTTATGTGAAGGGGAAGTGCCTTCTTGGCGAAGTTGCTCAAGTTTTGCAACTCCCATGCCTCTTAGTGGGGTTTTATTAGGACACTTTTGGGATCTACCGGGTCTGCGAGATCGAGGTTTCGGGTTTTGGGTATGGTTCGAGTCGAGCCGGGGGTTGGTGATGGGTTGTGGTTGTGGTTGTTGTTGTGATCTTTGTGTTTGATTGTTGTGGGATTTGAAGAAGAGGGGTGTTGTTGATGCCATAGTGTGTGTAGTAAGTGAAGTGTTTGTGTTGTTGTGTTTTGAGAGTGAAGGGTATATATAAATATATAAATAATAAACTAAAGTTTAAGTACTTTTTTTTTCAGTCAGAAAAAAGTTTGGATGTTTTTCTATTTTTTTATCTCAATTTAATTTTGTTATTTTGTAATTTTGTGCTTTTATTTTTATTGTTTTTGGGTGGGTTTTGAGATGGTATTTGTAGGGAGATTTTATGTTTATAAATTAGAAGGAACCATGTAATTTTTACCAGTTCGATGACTAATATCATCCGCCACAAAAAAAAGTGTCGTCTTTCGGTTTCGGTTAACTACTCTTGTACTTTTAGTTCGAGTACCTGGGTTTCCAGTAGTTTATAGGACTCAGGTGTTTCTATGTTTATACTGTAAAACATTTTTCTTTTAAATTTAGTTTACCTTTGTCAACAAAAATTTAATTTTTGTAGACCATCAATATATCATTTTATTGATGGTGTCCTTTTTAGTGTCAATGTAGTCATCTTTATTTCACTAGTGAGATTGGAATTGGCAAGAAATTTGATGATACCAAAGTTGATCACACTCTTATAAACATAGACGATTTTGTTACAATTTAGCTACTCAAATATGTTTGAGCTTTAATTAATTTTGTCACTTTCTTTAAAAGCATTAGGGATAATTTGGATAATCTAATAGAGTATCATATATACTCCCTTTATCCATTTACTAAATTACCCTTTTATTCTTGGTAATTAAAATGTATTTTAATTAAAAGTAATCAAATTGATTAATTAGGGCTTAATGAAGGAGTTAATAGTACTTCGTACTTAACTACTTACTACTGATATAAGATCGGCAAAATTGATCATCAATTCTTACTCTTTTTTTCTATACCGTCGGGCCATCACATTTTTTCTCCTATATAAAACTCGATTGCTACATAATATCTCAAATCTGGTCTCCATTTATAGGGCATAATAATGTAAATGCGGGTATAACTCGTATAGCTTTTAGATTGTTTTTTAATTGTGTATGGTTGTCTTACAAAGTTACCCAAGATTATCGTACAATGATTCTTACTAACATGATTATGCTTAGGATTAATTGTACACTTATTTATGTAAAACCGTCTTATATAAGACCAACAGATTTCTCATAGCCTCACAAGGGTGTATCCATTAAGTAGCTCTTGGTTACATTTAGCAACCATTTTTCATAACACACAAGCAAAGGAGCCATATAGTAGTAAGTGTAAAATAGTACTAGATTTAATTGTGGTATGTATACATTAATTAATTTGGAGTGGTATTAAATTTAATTGAACTTCCAACTATATATATGCAAATCTATGTCAACATATATTAGCACTTCGATCAACTCTATTAGATTATCTAATATATCTATCTAAGTCATGTGTAGTATCGAAAGTGATTAATGCATTCAGACCTAGTTTTGCAAGGTTGTATATACCATATTCGTACGTTAATCCTACGAAGAACATGTTCCATAGAATATAAGAAGTAACATCACTTTAAACACATGAGAAAGTCAAATGTTTTTGTATTGGTAATTTGTATAATGGATGGCATGGTTAATTAAATTTAACATTTTATTTGTCACATGGTCACATTTATCATTAAAATAACGATATTTAGCCAGTCCTTTTTTAGAGACGGAATTGATCCGTCTACAATGAATATTGAGACAATCCATAGTAATTCTACAATAAAATCGTCATTTTGTATGATACATTCTTAACTAAATGGTTTTTATATACTATAAAAATACTTATGTAACGTACTCTATAATAAGTGCTTCGTATTTATAATTTAGATATGATACGAAGAAGCCGTCTTATTATCGTGTAATTTGTGTTTGATACGGAGTAAAATAGTATTATCAAATAAATAAAATAGGAAACGTCTTTGCTTATGAAACATTTTTCTAAATTTTTATTCCTTTTTTTTGTAAAGAAATTTACTCTATAATACAGTAACATGAAGGGTTAAAAAAAGTGAAAGAAACAAATGGTCCAATGTTTGGTAAAGAGGGAGTCAGAAGGTGAAGAATAGTTCACCAGGATGAAGCCGTAAATTGCAGTGGTGGTCGGGACCAAAAGAGGCCACCAATCACCACCATTTTATAACGCGTATCATTCACGTTAGTTTGTGACACATTTCACCCAAATTCGATTTCCGTCTAAATTCTTCAGACAGGTCATATGTAACCATTTTATGGCAAATGTAAATGGTCATATTTTTACCTAAAAATGTATATAACCAGTTACTCCATATATATGACCATAAAATAATCTCATATGACCCGTCTGAAAGTTTTAGACGAAAATGACCGTCTAAAGAAAGTCCTACTTCACATTCCACCCCCATTAACCTCCTTTTTCACAATACTAATTTCTTCTTTAACTTGGAGTTAGATTAGGTTCGGGTTCAGATCGAGTATTAGGTTAAATCCGTTCATCATATATATGCTCTTTAGTCTTTAATTCCATCGTTTTAATTTATTTACTTTTAATTACTATACTCCACCGAATGGATATACAATTTTTACAATTTGAGATAAAAATATAATACAACTTGACCTAAGAGTAACAAAACTTGATGTTGATCGATCCAAAGAAACCGACCTAATATTTATGTATGTATTTTCAACTATTGAATTAAAAAACATATAAATAGCCAAATCAATAAACTAAATTACAAAATCAAAACATATAATGATACGATAAAATGATTGATTATTAGTTGTTTCGAAAATACCTAGGCTCAAAGTACCAAAACAAGGAAGATGCTTTTTTTATGCACTCCTTTTGTTACCCTAACTTGTTTCAGTAACTTCATCATTACCCCCTTTTATGTTTTTACCTTAAATTTCTTTATTTCCATCTAATTTAGTACTTATGTAATCATGTTTTAGGAATCTTGCATAAAAGTCCTACTTGTTTCATATTATAATCATATTGTGTAGATTATCATTATTAGTCTTTCATTATTTTGCATGATATAAAAATGTTGTCTAATCTTGCACAATATATTTCGGTTGGTCTTATATTCTATGACACGGTCTCATATATTAACTCACAGAAGTAGTCGCCACTAATAATAGGCTACTTATATCTTAGGTTAATGATAACGCTAAGGATAAAACGTATTCTATTAAACTCAACATTTTAAGGCATTTTTTAAGCACTCTCAGACCCAATCAATTTTTATTTCTTATTGAATTCATCATTAAGACAGATCAAATAAGATTTCATATGACTATATTTTATTTTATAAATAAGAGATTACTTTTCGGTGTAATTATTTTAACCACCAATTAAGTAATTAATTACCTCTTATGATGATGATGATGTTGGTATAGTAGAAGATAGTATAGGACTATAGGGCATGCTGAGTAACAGCTTGTTCATTTAAGGAATAGTGTCAAAAGGCTGCCTCATGTGCTACCTTTATAATCACTTTGAGGGGACCTTATCACAATTTTGAAAGTAATAATAATACACATATTTTAAGTCGCATCTTTTATGAAAGGGATGTAAATCTCTTTTACTATGAAATATTACAAATACGACCTCCATCCATTGTTTTCTCTCTTTTCAAAAAATGATAGCCTTACATATTTTGGGATCACAAATTTTGTTTAAAGCAGCACTATCCGTCTTATACTTAAAACATGTCAAATAGTTAGAGTAAAACGAAAATAGAATGCATAAGAAAAAAACAACAGATTTGTCACACGCCATTCCGACTGAACTGTCGTGAACAATTTTGTTTAACAGGTAAAGTCATGAGCGTGGTACTCATGATCTTGGTTTACATTCAATCAACACACCCTAATTTCGTTATACTGGGGAAAAAAATTGCGAATTTTCAATCGGAAAAGACAATTATCCTGGTAAACTAAATTAAGTACAAGTGGATATGTGAATAAATTACATATTCTACAAGTTTTACATCTAGTATTTACTAATTTACATCATTTTACATTTATTTATTAAAACTTTTTCTCATACATGGAAATTAAAAGTAATACTATATACTTATTCCGAACACAAAATTTCATTGTAGACGGGCATATCCGTCTACAATTGTAACAAAGAAGCAAGTGAGGGACAAGTTTTCCAATTATATTTATGTGAGAGGGATCTAAACTATTTACAATTACAAATAGAAATGTCCGTCTACAATGAGAACAACTGTATTCTGAAAGAGATTTCTTATTTCCAACGCTAGATCAAGATCGTACGAATAGCGGCTGTGAGGGTCTTACGAAAGTGACATTCTGGCACGTGTAATCTTCATAGGGACTTTTTTTGAAAGATTATTGCCAGAAAATATTGGCATATTGCTCAAGAGCAAAAGATGGGATGATCGGCAAAAATTCAAATTTACCGATGCGTTTCTAACGTCACTCGAAAATTAATCGCGTAATATAATTTATATAAGTATTAAACTAAAACAATTTAGATACTAGTCTCGGTTTCTGAACTTAATATACCTATATTGAGTTGAACTAAAGAAAGAGTAAAAGTGAACTAAACTAAGCTAAAGTAAAAAAAAAAAATAAGGCATTTATGTAAGAAAATATGATTGTAAAATACAAGTTTCACAAAGATAAACCGATAAATGTTTGAACCAATGTTCTTTTATACTCACTAAAAACAATGTAATTTTCCATTTTTCTTCGATTTTTTTCAATACTTGCAAAGTGACACATTATTATAGAGGATAAACTTCACTAACAGTTCCTATTACTCAATGGAGTAATTTAAATTGCATTTCTAAACTCGAAAATCCCCCATATGTCATAACCTTTATTACCCTCAAATCGATTTCAATCTACTAAGTTTGAATCTATCATCGATTTTAAATCGAAGGTTGTATATCGTTAAACTTGCATAACTATATAAACATTTAAACTCATAAATTTTGTCCAAATTCAAAATTGTGGATCGATAATCCTTATTTATTAAAGGAACAACCTCAAATCCTACTTGGCAAACATAGCATAAAAGTAGGAAGGTTGAAAAGTCAATTTTTTTTTTATACTTTTGATCATTGTGTAACCCACGTTCTCTTAGCTTGAAGCAATTTAATTTGGTAAAAATAGATGTTTCATGCTTGACTCATTAAATAACTAAGTATTAATGGTAAATATAATATATACGACACATTTTATAAAATACACTCCGTACTACTTAGTGTATGTATGTATTCAAAAACACTATAACACTATGTAATCTATTAACCGTGATTAATAGTATTAGTACTAATTTAGTAAGCCACATAGTATTTAAATATTTTTTAGATGAATTATACTAAATAGAATAACTCCACTACGAAATACTCTATTTTATTGGAATTACATTAGTGATAATTTTTTTAATAAAAAAAAGAAGAGTTAAGAGTTCATATAAAACAAGACAAAAAAAGGAAAAATGCTTAAAACAGGTCAAATATTTTCATATAATGGTAATAAATAAAAATAAATTTTTTGTTATTTTTAAGGCGACAAATGGGGTGATTTCATATGTATTTGACCTACCTTAAACTTAAGACGGATAATGCCCGTTTTAAATGAGGATTTGTGATAACTTATATCTTTATTTTTTCAAATGAATTATGATTTGGTCTTATATTTCCCACATGGATATATTTGACATGTTTAAATGAGAATTTGCCAAGATAGAAAGTGTAGGTCTTTGGAGCGACTGTCCTTCAATAAATTTATTAGAATGTTAATTGTAATATGAAACAAAATGGTAGTAAACATACTAAAACGGGTCCATATACTGTAAAATATCTTACTTGTAAGAAATGGTAATGACGGACCAACAATTTATTATAAGATAGATACGAATGTTATAATGATATAAGGATCACGAAAAATATATAAAAGAGCACGAAGAAAGTAGTTGTTTAATAACTTAATAAAAGACTGTTTGTCCTAAGTTTTTATAAATAGAAATACAAGAATTGTTATATGGACTATTAGTAAGGTATTTATATATAGGTTCAAAATAAAACATGCCAATCATAAAATTGAAAATTGAGTAATGTCTAAATTAGTTGAATGCTGATGAATTCTTATGCGATATATGTTGCTGGCGGGTTTTGAATATAGGTCATAATTACACATTTCATGACTTTACCGGCTGAATTGATTGCAAAATTTAAGGAATATGGATGAACTATCTACTGTATCTTTTAAAAACAAGTCTTACTTGCGACGGGTCGTCCCGTGACAAATGAGAATTTGTGATCTTTTAAATTGAAGAGTTGTGGCAAATTAACAATATTGGAAATCAACATTAATGAAGTATTGCTCTACCTTTTAAAATTGGGGACTTTGATACTATTTCTTATGTGTTGATTTTATTTAAATATATTTTTTATGTGAACATTACTTTAATATTTACTTAGATTAGATAATTGACGTACAATTTTTATAATTAACAGCACGTGAAAACATCTTAAATGTTGCACAATAAATGTAACTTCATAAAAAATTTAATCATGTTTATTTAAATATTTTGAGAATACAAATTTTTAAAATTACATACCCGTGCAATTTGCACGGGTTTAAAACTAGTAATTATATTAAAAGTTAAAACCGAGTCCGAATTCAATTAATTGTGGATATCCCATTGCATGCAAGATGCATATACACCATCAGTATATAGTTCCTGGTAGATGGTCACAAATCAGAAGGACAATAAAAGGAAGGAATTATTTTAGGGTAACTGTTAATTCTACCTTTATGCAACTTGTGTGAAACCACATCTCATTTATTGATTTATTTTATCAATAAATAGTAATTAAAAATCCTCAATAAAAACCTTTCCCTATATTTATTTGTCCTCAAACACTTATATTCATTTGGCAACACAACAATAGTACCATCATCCCTTACATTTTGTCTTCATCTTCCAATGTTAATTAAGATATGAGATCTGAACTGAGATATGCTCCCTACTTAAATTACCAATATACCCTTCTTTTTTAAGTGTACTTACCAAAAAACCCTTCTTCTGTGTACCAAATCTAATTGACAAAAACTTTATGATGTCCTCAATATTTTGATCACAAAATACTCTTTTACTCGATCTTGGTGAAATTACCGGAATATTCTTGTTTCAAACGGACTCATTCTGGTTTGAACCTTAAGACGGGATTTTATATCTATTTTATTGTTAAATATAACTATTAACTACGGAGTACTATGGTTCATGTATTGTTACAGCTAAGTGTAACTTATTTTTTTTACATTTAGCTGTAAACTAAGAACAAAACCCCGTCTTATTGGTTCAGATAAAAAATAGTCCGTCTGAAGAGGAACCAACTCCAAAGTGAGTTTACTAAACAATTGGTCTCTCTTACGAGTTAAGACGGCCATATCTGCCTTCAGTGTAAAACGGGTCAAATATTACTGTACATAAAAAGACAGAAAAGGGCTTGTCGTTCCCTAACTACTTTGTGTTCTGTATCGTCTATCTATTTAACCCGCTTCTTGTATAAGACCAGTATATATATCAGTCTTAAACGATAATTTGCGATTACCAAAATACCCTTATGTTGTGGACCAAATTTAAACTGGAAAAAACTTCTGATGATGTCCTCAATATTTTGATCACAAAAGACAGCAGGTAAGGAGTGGGCCCACAAGTTTGTACAGTGTACTTTTGAGGGCTAAGATTTGTAGGTTAAGGGTGTAAGATTAAATCTTGAGCGTCTATTTATGTGACAAATCTGTAGGCTAAATATTCGATGTCTACCATAAATCTGTAAATTTTCTAGGTTTGGAATTCTTTTTTTTTATGTAAGTGGGGTCCACTTATAGTGAGCATTTAGAGTTTGGAGTCTGTCACTATTGCAAGAGAGTGATGAATTGTTGAACATTATTTGTTGGTTGCATTATATGTTGGGCTTTAGGTGGAACTATTTTTATGAGTCTTTACTCTTTAATTAGGTTAATTATCGCCTTTTTAAGGTAATAAGTAATTAAGTTGTGCCATCTTCAAATTCCCATAAATTAGATATCGAGTGAGGATAGTCTGTCTCATTTTCATGTCGCATTAACTTTATACAATTATTCACGGAGTATATGATAAAGGATTATACGGTGTTAAGAGAAGTAATGGGTCATCAGATTAGACAAAGAAATGAGACGGTTGATTTTCACTCAAAGACGGTGGTCACAGGAAAGAAATGACATCCGCAAATCCCCACTAATTAGATATCGAATGAGGCTCCTTTCTCATTTCGTAGTGTATTTGGTATCTCAATGCCCGTATCCCGATTTACACAATCTTGTTTCGGATAAAGACTTATGTGTCACCCACCACCCTCAAGCGTGTAGTCTAGTGGTTAAAACTTAGGTGAAGTTTCCATGGGACTCAAGTTCATGTCTTCCCAAGAACACAATCTTGTGGAGTATTCGAGCATGTCACCCTCGGATGACTTACGTGATATGAAAATTTGCAAAGTGCGTAGTTTGCAGGCTATCACGTAAACCGAGGATTTACCCAATACGCACCAAAGTAAGTTAAGATATAGAATTGATCACTCCCTTAAAGTACATAAACATGATCAACACCAAAGCAAGAAAAGGCCAAAAGAGTTGATGTGTAAAACATGTAACGTGGTTCCATACCCTCAAATAGATTTTTCAGTTGTAAATCTTTTGAGTTCTGGATTTTGGGCCATGTGATGTAGGAAGGTTAGGTGACTGAATTGGTCCCAACTTTTTCCTCCTCTTAAGTTGTCTTCCTTAAGACGGTCATATCCATCTAAAGGATAATACGGGTCAAATACTACCCCATATAGATAAATGAGACAAGACTTTTACCAACCCTTGAGCCTTTTACTTTTTGTCTCATCTATCCATTTGACCCGTTTCTAGTTTAAGACGGATATACTCATCTTATACAAGCTTGTGTTTTTCTTTCTCCAATAGCCGTGTGCATGTGATCTCTTTTATGAGTTGAGGCGTGAGCCCGACAATAGGTCGACCTCGATACCAACTCAAAAACTCAACGAGTTTTTGAAACTAGAGGCGAAGCTCGGCTAAATATTGATATATTCTCTCCATTCAAATCCAAGTGCCCGTCCCACAATGTTATGCGGAAAATATTGAATTTATGGGAAACTTGGATTTGACGGGAGACTGGACCCCGAGCTTAATACTTCACCAGACAATTTACGCTCGTGCATGCCACCAGAAGAAAAGACGGCCATTTGAGAGAAATTACGCTAAATTGTACTCCGTATAGTCTAGGCTTCACAAAATCATTGCTTTCATCATTTTACATTGAAAAAATTACACGATTTGAAGTATAGGGATTATATCTATCCCGGTTATGTTACTCAAGAGTGGAGAATACCATGCTTCAAGTTTATTGTGTCGTGTTTTATGCAACAACGATGGAGTAATACTCCCGCCATCGTATTCTACTATATATTTGAAAAACGAAATTTGCAACTCTTGTCAGAAACTAAATTGTAATTTGTATATAAGTGAAAGAATAGTTGAAATCAGATCAGGGAGCAACCAGACCTTCAATTGTGTATATTAGGGACTCAGCCCAATCCACCTTGAACATCATCGCTCTCAGCGTCTCCAATACGTTATATTCAGGATCCAATTTTCGTTGCCATCCCTGCAAATAACGGCCAAGAACATCACCAAATTTGAGTATGCATATCTGAGTTACTTGAGCAAGTTAAGTCCACAACTCAAAACATTCGCTCATACTACCACAAAGTCAATCAATACTTCGAGACTACAGTCCACAATTCAGAGTTTCTGCTCATGCTAACATGATATCATTACATGGAGACTATTACATGTCAGCTAACGTATGTTACTTAAACTCGGGTGAAGATGTTGGAAAACTGGAAACAGGTACATATCCAAGTTCAAATCTTCATAAGTCAAGTTTTGAGAGCAAGAACCCTTTCTCAGAATGAGGAAACGGGTAGGCGACGCGTCTTCCGGAAAAAGGCAATTTAAAATTTGACAAATTGAGTTCTTAAAGTGAAAGTGATAGATGTTTGGAGACGTAAGGCCTAAAATAGTTTTAAAAAAGGCCATACGAAGTACTATGTGCCTTATACGCTAGTGAGCATCCATGAGAATTAAGGAGGGCGGCAAATACCTCAAGAACCATGGTAGTTACCATCACAGTACAAACATTTCCGTCAATGTTGACTTTATGATGTCGAACTAACTCCAATAGTTGCTGCATGCAATCAGCTGCATGAAGAGTATCACCTTCCGGTGACCGCCATAAACTGAATTGCTTTTCCACTTCCTGTCATACCAAATTGTTAAACTATGAAACTACTGATGAGAAGGAACCAAAAAAAAACAAATCATTTCATCAATATTTCCTCAGATCTCCAGCTACTAAACAAAGAAAACAATGCAAAAAAACATTCTAAAAATGAGGCTGATATGAAAGGAACGTTAGTGCTTGCTTACAACAAAGGAAACAATCGCATGAATATCGCATACATGTACACCAAGATGCATAATCCTAACATTCTAATTAATCCGTCAATTAGAAGTTAATACATTTCCATGCAAGTGGGAAACATTACAGATGGGAAGTACCTTGATAAAAGCCCCAGGGTTAGGGCAGTTTTGCCGTTTTGATAATTGTAGAGTGCATCGAGCAGCAGAGTTGCCATCTCTAAGGGCAACAGCCTTGAAAAAATCCAGCATGTTAGTCCTATCTTTCTTAGAAAGTTCAGCAGTCATGCCCACATCAAGAAATATCACATGAGGTCGAGATTCAAAGAGCTGTTTCCTTGGGCTTCTCTGATTTAGCCGAACAAGTATATTTCCAGGGTGCATATCAGCGTGGATAAAATTGTCAACCTGTAAATAGAGCACAACTCTTTTAAAGAATACAAAATAAATACTATTAGTAAGTAGTAACAAAGAAAAGGACTTCAAGATAACCAGACAGTTGCGGAATTCAAATTTTGTCGATAACAAGAATCAAACAATGAGCAAAACTCTTTTTAAACTACAAAAAAAAATGGATCGTAATATCGAATTTCCTACAATGTGTACTCCCGTGTTCGATACACAGACATCGGCGTGAGGATAAAAAGAATCAAAATTCCATAAGAGAATAGAAGCACACCTCTTACTCCACCCTCATCTAAAACTGAACTACGCCTTAATGGAATACCACTACCTCAAGCGAAAGGCGTACCTTTTCGAACACTAGGAGTTTGATATAAAAGTGCACTACCAATTGTAGTTGTGAATTGTGATAGCGTACTATGATGCTGTGAGGCAAAGAATGACACTATTGACTGCAGCTTGTTTTTGTACATGTCATAAAAGCCTTGTCGGTCTAGAATCAGTGTGTTGGTTAGATGACATAGGCAATGACGGACTACGCACAAGAATGGATAGGTGATAAAAATTAAAAGACTTATACGAGAAATTGGATATAGCCCTATGGGTTTGCACGATAGCACCCATCCAATAACTAAGACTATAAAATAGAAGTATTTGGGAGAAGTAGATATATGCAATGGGTATTAGAAACAATGTTACAGAGGTTTTAGTGGTCATACAAGATAATGAAATAGATCGGCAGTCCAGCACTGTCACGAGGCATGAGTTCACATACACAAGAAATCATGCAATGATTTTAGCAACAAAGTCATGTCGATTTCAGACAAAATAAAAATATGCTCCAGCAGTTCATTACTGTCATGACACAAGGAAATCACAATTACAACGGATTTAGCAAAAAAATTATGCAGATTTCAGATACGCTATGTCAAGATAGAAGTTTATAATACCGCTGGGTGTTAGAATTAACAAGTAGAACAGTTGGTTTAGGGCAATGGAAATCGTTGATACTACAAAATATTTACTTAATTGAGGATCAGTTTGAAGAGGGGTTAGCATGTACTGCTCAAGGTCTATACATGTTTTTGGAATATTGGGATGGTAACTTGCGGGAACTATATAGGGGGTCACTCTAAGCCCAAACAGAAGCTTTAAACCATCAGAGAAGTTCAATGGGTCTTCCAATACCAAATGCCTATGCAAAAAAAAAGAAAAATTGAGGGAGACACATATGACAAATCTAGCATGGAGAATCAAGCGAAAAATGACTTGATGATGATCTAGTTTCTTACGATATAAACTCAAGGGCTTCTGTCAGCAGGCATAAACTCATACCAAAAGCATTCTCAGCAATGCATGACAGTATCATACCAGAAACATTTTCAAAAGCATCTATTTCTTCAAACTTCAAAGACAAATATAATTTAGATTTTTTTTTTTTGCAAAAATGTAGCAACTCATACCAAAAGCATTTTCAGAAGTGCATGACTGCCAATATGAGCAAGTGCAGTTTTCACTCTATCGCTTCCTTCAAATTCATCGACATAGTGCAAGATACTTTCCCCATGCTCAAAAGTTTCCACCAAAACTGCTGGGTGTACCAACGGATATAGAGGTTTAGGAAATGAGACGTCTTTCCATCTCCGAAAGTTGTAACTGAAACGACTCAGATGTGCAGCTTCCCTTGCAAGATCAACTTGAGACATCATAAACACTGCAAATTGTTGCAAGCTTTCATCAAGCCTCAGCCACTTTAGTGCGGGTATGAAGCTTGAGATTTTAGCAAAGACATTTATTATCGTAAAGTCTCTTCTTATAGCCTCACCAACCCCGGGATGTCTCACCTTCACGGCAACTAAAATAGGCTTCATTGGACGGCCAGGATACCGAAATTTTAGAGTAGCTCGGTGAACTTGAGCCACACTACCTGACGCCACGGGCTTCTCTTCAAAACTCTCAAATATTTCACTGAGCTGTCGGCCAAATGCCCGTTCAATTGTTTTTTTCGAAAAAGGGAAGTCATGAGCAGGTGCTTTGGAGTGCAACTCAGCAAGTTTTGTGCAAAGATCCTGAGGGAAGAGATCGGGCCTTGTCGCAGCCCACTGTCCCCATTTAATGAATGCCGGGCCCGCTTTTTCTAGAGTACGGTGGAGAACATGAAGCCATGCTTTCCTGAAGTCCTCACCAAGTGAATCAGCAAAAGGAGCCATGATGATGCAAGGTGAAAATATAACTGCTAAATAAATTGCCCGTATAAAAACAAAAAGCGCCTCGACCAACGAAAAAATAAAGGATGTCAGATAGATATGTCCATCTTCTGCATGTTTGTACAGAGCTTCAGAAACTGGTAAGCTTTCTGCGTGACTCCACATACTTTGTCCAGCTGAAAGCTGTCCGACTAAAACCGCGATTAGACTAGGAGCAAGAAGGTGGTAGCGGCTCAAAGCTAAGCTCACAGCAGTAGCCATTTTACTTATACAGCCCACAGTGGGCCCACCATAAGGCTGCATTAATAGAAACGTTTTCCATACAAGTTCAGCTTGGCGTGAGATTGTTATACTTGCAGAAAGACTATGCATTTTGCGGATGCCATAGATACTTAATTGATCCTTGACTTCAGAAAAGTGTCCAAGCGTGTTTCTTTTCCCAATAAGATTGTACCTTGAAAACGGATCCAATTTACTGCAGCTACATCTCTGATCTAGAAGAAAGGTTTGCACGATCCTTCTAACACTCCCAGCAGCCAAGGTTCTGCATTAAAGAGACACTCAGACGAATTGCTATAATATGAGCAAACAAAACCACAGATGAAGTGATGACAACACACGGGAATAAGACCAATCTTGGGCAAGCAAGAAAGCTAATGTACGGGGCGGTTAGTCAGACTACTGTCCTTTTATCGTGCTTTTATAGGTAACAAGAATCTCGTCAATGCGCTGGGTGGGGTCTTGATGCATTCAACCACCAAAATTTTGGTCAGAATAGAGGATGCTAAGATTTTTTTCCCGTACAATAGCAGCAACATTTTTCCAATGCCTCAAGAGCATCCACAAATTGCGAGGTCGGAGCAGGTCGGATGTGTGCAACATTACTTCGTGTTAAAAACAAAAGGAGAAGTTTTTGAATGACCCGCAATAAAAATTGCATGGTACTAAGTTTTTCTTTTCCATCTCAACTATCAGTCCACATCGCAGAGAAGAATGCATACACTAGGGTCAGAAATGAGAAATAGTAGTAGTTCAGAAATCCTCCCAAGTCACAAAACTGAACTACATGCTCCGCCTCATGCTATCAAGGTGTTACACAATAGTACAAAGTAACTATTGTTAGAGAGTCTGAGCAATGCCTCTGTGTTTAAACTTCCGTATCGAGTAAAGTATTGATCAGGGGTGTGGTGAGAAATTTGAAAGACACCCTTTTTTTTTGCGGTCCAATTTGACAACATATCAGTCATGTGAATCGCTTCTTTCATTCCCTATAAGATAAGAATGTACCCAACCCAATCTGAAAGAATGTATTTCTCCCTAAACCAACTATTAGTAGCACTAATTCGAAACTATGCATCGTCTATTGCCTTGTTCTTTAAAAAGGGCTCAAGCCTAAAAGTCTAAAACACGTCAATTTAGTCTCCTCTGAAAACATATTGCAGGCTTTGCAGCTACCTAATCCACCTAGTTCCTACATTACACACTTTCGAGACCAACACTTATTTTTGTGAAACACTTGGAATAAGCATCACACGGGACAAACATACCCATTGTTTGATTAGGAAAAGAGAAGGGAAGAAGAGGGGAGAGAAGGAGGAATGGATTAAAAGCGTTTTCCCTCCAACTTTTTCCTATGTTGGTCGTTGGAGCGATTTTAATTTGACTTAGATCCCTCCAAGTCCCCCCCCCCCCTTTTTCCCTTTAAAGCACTTCAAAGCAAAGAAAGGGTTATTCTTTGCTTGCATACGAAACATCTCAGTTACTGTGTACTACTTCCTCGACCAGACCTTATTAAAAAATCCCCAATCAATTAAAGACTCAAAGTCTTATCCTTCCTAACAACTACAGAAGTTTACAAATAAACGGCAAATGTTAGAATTCTGAATATGGAAGAAATCAAAGATTGAACTGACTGAACTGATTGTATTGATTCTGTTTATTATGTTATAAATCCTATCTATTTATAAGACAATATTAGCATAATACAAGGTAATCATCTAACTAATTTAAAGCAAGAATAATTACAAAGAGGGGAAGAATATAAGTATAAGGAAGGGAAGAATTGTGAGCCAAATATAGGAAATATGCAACGGCTCTATTACCCCCCCTCAAGGTGGAGCGTGGAGGGACGAGACACCCAGCTTGGAGATGAGATCAGCAAATGCGGTGCGGCCAAGGGCCTTAGTAAGAAGGTCGGCGAGTTGAGCTTTTGTATGCACGTAGCTTGGTTCGATAGTCTGCTTTAAAATTTCGTCCCGAACAAAGTGGCAATCAACTTCAATGTGTTTAGTTCTTTCGTGAAAGACCGGGTTTCGGGCTAGGTGGAGAGCGGATTGACTGTCACTGAGGAGCGAAATAGGTGAGGGGTGTGGCACACCAAGGGAAATGAGCAGACCACGGAGCCATTTGAGTTCGCAAGTGGTATATGCCATGGATCGATACTCGGCTTCGGCGGAAGAGCGAGAAACCGTGGTTTGCTTTTTAGTTTTCCAAGAAATAGGAGAGGAGCCAAGGTAAATGAGGTAGGCGGTAAGAGAGCGACGGGATAGAGGACAACTAGCCCAGTCGGCGTCACAGTACGCGGTAAGACGGAGATCGCAATTGGCACGAAGAAGGAGCCCTTGACCCGGGCTGTTTTTTAAATATCTCACGACTTGAAGAGCAGCCTGCCAGTGCGCGGTCTGAGGTTGTGAGAGAAATTGGGCCAAAGTGTGGACACTGTAGGTGAGTTCGGGACGAGTAATCGTAAGATAGACAAGGCGGCCAACCAAACGCCGATAGGGTTGAGGGTCGGGTATGGGAGAACCAGTGGCGAGGGCAAGGCTGTGGTGAGGCTCAATGGGGACCGAGGCTGGACGGGCACCAAGGAGTCCGGTTTCTTCCAAGATGTCTAACGCATATTTGCGTTGAGAGAGAAAAATACCCGTTTTGTTGCGTGCGACTTCGATGCCGAGGAAATACTTTAGGGAACCGAGATCTTTCATGTGAAAACACGTGTTTAAATAAGTCTTGAACTCGAGGATGGCAGATGAGGGAGTTCCACAGATGACGAGATCGTCAACATAGATGAGAACATGAATCTCGCTAGTCTTGGTTGTGCGAGAGAAAAGAGAGTGATCATACGGGTTTTGGTGGAAACCATAAGTTTTGAGGGCGGAAGCGAGTTTAGCATACCAACAACGGGGGGCTTGCTTGAGACCATAAAGGGATTTGCGAAGCCGACAAACCGTATTGGAGGAAGTATGAGTGAATCCGGGCGGGAGTTTCATATAGACTTCTTCGGAAAGATCGCCATGGAGGAACGCGTTGTGCACGTCCATTTGGTGAAGCTCCCAATTTTTAGCGGCGGCGATGGCAAGGAGAGTACGAACCGTGACTAATTTCACGGTAGGAGCAAAGGTTTCAGTGTAGTCTACACCTTCAGTTTGACGATTTCCCATAATAACGAGACGAGCTTTGTGTCGTTCAATTGAACCATCAGCATGATATTTGATTTTGAATACCCACTTACATCCAATAGCTTTCTTATTTGGAGGGAGAGTAGTGAGAGTCCATGTGCTATTCTTGGCAAGTGCATCGAGTTCTAGTTTCATGGCTTGACGCCATTGGGGATCCTGCATCGCATCAGAAAAATTCCTAGGCTCGTGACCTTTGGTGACGGCCGTTAAAAAAATTCGGTGAGGAGAGGAAAAATTGCTGTAAGAAATATAATTAGAAAGAGGGAATGGAGTACCTGGAAGGGAAGGTGAGACGGTATGAGCATGAGAGTCGGGATGAATGGTATTGGTGACAAAGCCGTTAAGACGAGTGCTAGGGAATTTGGTGCGATAGCCACGACCTAGATCAGGAGGTGTGGAGGGAGCCGTCTCTGTTTGACGCGGGGATGCAGAGTCGGGAGCAGGGGAGTGTGAGGGAGGGGTTGCTGGGGAGCTCGGGGAGGCAGAGTCACGGGCAGGAGACTGTGGGGGAGTGGGGGACTGCTGAGGGGTGGAGAGAGGAGATAAAACCTGGTCGGAGGCAGGGGAGTGGGGAACCGCGGTTGAGGCAGCAGTAGGTGGCTCAGGAGGTGTCGTGGCTAATGGTGTGGGGGCTGATAAGTCTAGGACAAAAGGTTCGACAATGGTAGGAGATGTATCAGTATCAGTCGGTCCACGGGTCTCATGAGAATAAAGTTGTTGATAAGGAAAAACAGTTTCGATAAACACAACATCACGGGATTCAAAATATTGTCCCGTGTCTAAGTCGTAGACACGCCAACCTTTCTTTCCAAAAGAATAGCCAAGGAAAACACATTTTCTACTACGAGATGCAAATTTATTTTTATGACGATTAATATTACGAGCATAGCAAAGACAACCAAAGATTTTAAGATTGTCCATAGACGGGGGTTTTGAGAAGAGAGCCTCATAGGGGCTTTTACCATGAAGTAAAGTAGACGGGGTTCGATTGATAAGATGAACGGCCCCTAAGACGCATTCACCCCAAAACATGATGGGTAAGTGAGCTTGGAAAAGAAGAGCACGGGCAACATTTAAAATATGGCGATGTTTACGCTCAACTCGACCATTTTGTTGAGGGGTGTCAATATTAGAAGTTTGAAACAAAATGCCATTTTCGTTGAAATATGAGGTGAGACTAGTGAATTCAGCACCATTATCGCTTCTAAGTATTTTAATCTTTTTATCAAATTGTCGGTCAACCATAGAAATAAAGTGAAGTAATTTTTGACGGGCAAGACCCTTAGTTTGCAAAAGATAGACCCATACGGAACGAGAAAAATCATCGACAATAGTTAAGAAAAAACGAGAACCACACGATTTATTAGGGGAGTATGGACCCCAAATATCACAATGTATTAAAGCAAAACTAGAGCTAGCACGAGAAATACTTGAATGAAAATTTGCGCGAGTTTGTTTTGCACGAAGGCAAATATCACAAGTACGACTATCAAAAGTTCCATGTTTGTGAGATTTATTAGCAAAATGAGGTAAATAACTAGTAATATTCGAAGAGGGATGACCCAACCTTCGATGCCAAAGTTCTATGGAAGAGATCGAGGTGACGGTATTGACGCGAGCATGACCATCACGAACATCCCGGAGGTAGTAGAGACCGTCGCATTGCTCACCCACACCAATCACTATCCTCGAGATACGGTCCTGAATCAAACAAAGTTTATGGGCAAATTGAATTGTGAGACGAGAATCAAGTAATAAGGTAGACACGGAAATGAGATGGCAATGCAAGTCTTGAACATACAGTACATTTTTAAGGGTAAGAGTAGGTGACAAAATAATGTCGCCACTTTTAGTGGCAATGGTCAGATCGCCATTAGGGAGACCGACCGAACAAGAGTTAATAGTGACGATATTAGTGAAATGCGCCAAATTTCCCGACATGTGATGGGAGGCTCCAGTGTCAATAATCCAAGAGAGAGCAGGAGACATACCACTGAGTTGATTTGCAGCATGTTTGCGAGTTTCCAATAGTTGGCTAAGCGTATCAAGTTCAGAAGGATTTAAAGCATTTAAATCAATTTTGTCAAAGGATGATAAGGACACTTCCCTGGATGCGGAAGGCGGAACCGAAACCGCATGAGCACGAGCAGAGGAGAGAGGAGCAGCAGTAGGACGCACCACAGGTTGGCCGTCTACAATGTCAACAAAGATGCGTTCCCGAGAACGACTCCACCTTTCGGGGAATTGACCGGTGACGCGATAACAGGTTTTCCATGTGTGACCCATATCTTTACAGGCAATGCATTTGGGTCTTTCAGAATCGGGTCGATAAGAACGAGCAGTACCCCCCCATCCACCCCCGGACTGAGGTCGGTTGGTATTGCCACGAGCAGCAAACGCCATAGGTGCAGGGGCAGGTTCAGGGGAAAGAGACAGAGAGTGCATACCTTCGTCTTGAATGAGGCGTTGATAACATATATTGAGATTAGGCAAGGGTTGAACCCCAAGAATATTTGACCGGGTATTATGAAAGCGGGAATGAAGACCCATTAAAAATACACGTACCCGAGATTTGTCACGTTGAGCAGTAAAAGTGGTCCCGCAAGTGCAGCCTGGAGAGGGACACGAAGGAATAATGGTGCAGCCATGAAGATCGTCCCACAATTTTTTGAGACGACCGAAGTAGGACATAATTGATTCAGTAGCAGTTTGTTTGCAGTCGATAATGGCGGACTCTAGTTGATAGATTTTAGCATCATTACCAACAGAGTAACGTTGTTCTATTTCGTCCCATAAGTCCTTAGCGCGATCATGGAACGAGATAGTTTCACGGAGACTTTCGTCTATTGTGTTGAGAACCCAATTGATGAGCATGGCGTTGACAGCCCACCATGACTCGTTGTCTTCAGACGTGGATGGCGGTTCAGGAATAGAACCAGTAAGAAATCCGAGCTTTTGTTTAGCACGAATAGAGAGACGGAGGGCACGAGCCCAAGCATCGTAATTATCACCGCGAAGGAGAACTTTGGAGATCGTTCCACCAGGATTATCGGTGGTGAGAAGAGTATATGGGGTCATTTTCTTAGGGATAGGAGTATCATCGGTTTTTGATTCAACCATGATGAAAAGAAAAAAAAATCACAGAAATCAGTCTGATACCATGTTAGAATTCTGAATATGGAAGAAATCAAAGATTGAACTGACTGAATTGATTGTATTGATTCTGTTTATTATGTTATACGAAGTACATCCTATCTATTTATAAGACAATATTAGCATAATACAAGGTAATCATCTAACTAATTTACAGCAAGAATAATTACAAAGAGGGGAAGAATATAAGTATAAGGAAGGGAAGAATTGTGAGCCAAATATAGGAAATATGCAACGGCTCTATTAGCAAAAACCAACAACTATATCGAGTTTCCTGAGACGAGGAGCATTACTTCGTATTAGAATACAGCTCAAAACTAACTGATTACACAATACTACTCTATAAGCTCTTCGATCAAAGTGACTATATAACATATCAACACCACACTGAAATATAATCACTCTAACGTACCTTTTTTTTTTACAGCTGAACTCAGCTCACATATGTAAAAATCCCCATTTTTATTACTACTCCATAACATCCATCAAAATCACCAGGCATTAATTATTAGCGGAGCTAGAAATCAAACTTTGGGGTAGCGAATTTTCCTCGCGTTGCTTTGGATATCAAAAATCGATCACCTTAACTATTTTTTACGGGTTTTGGGTACCGAGTGCTACCCCTTGCTACCAGCTAGCTCCGCCCCGCGATACACAATACAAGCCAACAGAATAACATTGCAATTTGCAACTACAACATAAAATTAATAAAAACCATCACACCAAATATCAAAGAAATTACTTCTACTTCCATTTAAGCTCCATTTATAAAGAATACAATATAAAGATCCAATTTTGATTCTTTTCTAACATTTCCAAAAAAAATTAAAACTTACCCAATTCAAAACTACATAAAAACTATATAATCCATGTAATTATATCAGATAAACATCAAGGAATCAAACATGCTTAATTAAACCCTCAAATAAAATGGTACTGTATAAAAGAAGAGAAAAAGATTACCTTGACATGGTTAATTATCAAATATCAAGTGTTTATAAGCATTATTTGGATAATAAATTAGTTGGAAATCGTCAAAACCCTTGTATATGTTCGTAGTTTGCCCACTCAAAATGTCGGATGTTTATGTGTACAAATTTTTCCCCAGAAAAATTGAAAAAAGAGGGGGAGGGAAGAAAAAAGAAAAAGAAAATGAAGCACGAATTTAAACACACGTGTAGAAATAACAAAAATTGGACAAAGCACGGTAGACTATTTTGGTTTGAAGTAATAAGACTGAATTTTATAACTATTTTAGAGTTAGATGTGACCTTTATTGAAAACATGTTGTGGTTATATTTTATCAAAAAGTGTCAATATAACCTTGTCTTAATTTTCAGACAAAAATTATCTGTCTGAAATAATAATTTGCGATCAAAGACATGTGACCCTTTAATTAATTTATTTTTATTTCGGATTGGACCAAAGGTGGAGATGATAGGGAAAAGAATACCCATGGCAGGCTTTTTTTCGCAAATTGCTTTGTTTTTTATTCAGGCGAAGCGCACTTAATCGCAAATAGCTTTGTGGTGACATATTCCGTCACAAAATGGAGTCATTTGCGACAAGATTGTGCTATAGATGTCTGCCAATCACATAAAATCCATCGCAAGTGGTAGTTAATGAGGTGATTTCCCCGATTTGGAACAAAAAATTGTTATAGCTAACCTAGTGGTGATCATGAGCCAAGCCCATGCGGGCTTTGGTCGGGCTAAGACAAAACATGGCTCGTTTATAGGGTTAGGCTGGTCCTGACAAAGTGTGCCTGTTTTATGATTCCAAATGGGAAAGATCGGCTTTTGGCCTCTAAGATTTACACCTTATTGTATGAGATGAGATAAATAGCTAAATATCGGTTTACTAATACCTTAAGCACCTACATACTTAGTTTATAAAATTAATACAATTGGAAAAATATTACTCCATGAGCTAAGATAAAGATAAATATAACAATTTTGAATGTTTAATCATGTACGTATATAGAATTGTATAATCTATGTTAAGAAGAATCACTCTTTTACCAAAGTAAATATAAATAACTTTTACGAGTTTCTTTTTGTAATTTTATTACTGTTGTAATGTATAAAGTCTTCAAATATTATCTTCTTTAATAAATGTTGGTTCAGTTCTTGAGGACTTTAGCTAGGCCAAGACGAACCAACATGGATTGACCCCAATGGTTAAGAGCTCACCTTGTGGCTATGAAGTCAAAGGTCTGATTTTCATTGAGTTAAAATATAGCCTTGTTGGTAGGCGATCTATAAACACCACTGTAAGCTCTCAATGAGGCTGGCCTTAGACTGGTAAAGCCTATCCATGAACTTCAATTTTTTTTGTTCCATTTTTGTATCTTCTATATAAAAAACTCAAATGTAAGATTTAGTATATGAACATTGAAATTTCTTACATCCTCCACAAATTTACAACAAACGCCGACAAGCGGTGGCTAGTATCATTATTACAATCACGGGCCGTATAGCTTTAATGTCAATGAATTTTAAAACCCGGGCCGTAAAGCTTACCAGCTAAGCACTTCTTATGACTTTACCAACTAACCCATGTGATATTTCCTTAATTTTTTAGCAAGTAATTAACGAGAAACGGGAATAACACGAAGTCGGTGAGCTTTCTCAACAGTGAAACCAGGTTTTTCCTCCATGTCCATATTTTCGGGGGTGACACCATCTTCAAGCATCCAATCAAACCCATGAATGAGTGAAGCAAGCATCAAAGGAATTATCCGAATGGCTAATGGCATACCCGGACACATCCGACGACCTGAACCAAATGGAATCAGTTCAAAATTATGACCCTTGACATCGATCTCCGATCCTAAAAACCTTTCAGGCTCAAATTTCTCCGGATTTTCCCATGTCATAGGATCTCTTTCGATAGCCCATACATTAAGTAACACCATTGAGTTCTTAGGGATTGTGTAGCCGAAAATGTTTACGTCAGAGTCGACTTTCCTTGGTACTGGAATCGGAGCTGGAGGGTGTAATCTAAGGGTTTCCTTCACGATTGCTTGCAAATATGGTAGCTCAGTGATCACTACAAGGTGGAAGCTAATTAGCTACCAACATTTCAGTAGCAAATCACTAGTTTTCGGTAGCTAATTACAAATAGAGACGGAATTTGCGACGGTAGATGGTTCGTAGCTAAAAGCCTTGTCGCTAATTTTGCTACGGAATTGGCTACCAAAAAATAGCTACCAAATTCGAAGTAGCTACTTTTGCGACAGTAATAGAGACGAAAGTTTTAGTAGCTACATTAGCTAGCTTAAATAGTATAGTAGCTAAACTAGTGACTGAACTAGAGACCAATTTAGTTGTTGTTAAATTAGCGACTAACTAGTTGGTATCTAAATTGTCTAGGAAACAATAAATACGGGTCCCATATTTGTCACGTCACCCTAGCTAGGCCTCCGCACTCATTGTGCGACATGGCACGTTGGACCACCGCCTACCGCCTAGCTCGTCGAACATGCATCACCTCTTGTAGAGAAATGAACAATTTATGTTGTTAAGAGGAATCGAACCCATGACCTACAACTCCATAACTGACATTCTAACCATTGAGCCACATGCAGATTAATGACTATTTGGGTAATGAATATCTAGTTAAGGTTAAAGTCATTGTTACGTATGTATGAGCATTATAAGGTACTTTTTAATAATAATTATAATAATATAAGTAAACTATGATAATAATTCAAAAGTATATTTCATATTGATATTTATTTTGTATTAAATGTCCAATATACATGATAGTGAAAATTAACTTTAGCTATCAATGTATTTCCATAGCAAAAAACTAAAATTAGATACTAAATTTGCTACTCACTTTGTGTTATCTTTATATTAACTACGTACTTATATATTAATTTTCTTTGATCTCCTAGGTAGCGACTAAATAGATTGTTCTGTTATATTGTGTCGACGTATATAGAGACAACTCTAGCTACCGACAAACTTTCGTATCTAAAAACTTAAATTAGATACTAAATTTGCTACCTCCTTTATTTTGTCTCTAAAATAGAGACCTAATTAGCTACCATTATAGTTTGGTCTCCTATATAGAGACTAAATATATTTTTTGTCTCAACATTAGTCGTTAAGTTATATATTTAGCTACTAAGTTTCACTCAGTTGCTATTTCAGTAGCTAAAGCATCATTCTCTTGTAGTGTGATATGACATTCTTGAACTGAATTTCCTTTTCCGACCGTTTTTTGAAGCTCTGTTTGTAAAATTTTGAGTTTGTTTGGGTTCTGAATTAGTTCCACCATTGCCCACTCGAACGTGTTTGATGTTGTGTCTGTTCCTGCAACGATTAAATCCTAATCGAGGGAAAAGTTTGAGATTAATGGAATATTAGGAGCACATATGGTAGTAACAAGTATGGAGTCTTTTATGGAGTATACGTTTATATAGTCATGCTTTTTTATGTAGCTATAAGGCTGTTCTGTGCGCCGGCTCAGGCTGGGAAGTTGAACATGACACCGGGCGGGACCAGACCAATGCCTCTGTGTTTTTGACCAGGCCAGGCCAAAGAAATTTGAGCACTAGCTCGGCTAGAGGGGGAAGCCGAGCTGGCTAGAGTTTTGTCGCCCATATAACTCCTTCATTAGGTGCAAGTGGGTTGAGTCGGCCGAGGGGGAAGTCGAGCTGTGCTATGGCTCTAATTTGTACGAAGTAAAGGTGATCAATAGCTTCAAGAAAATCTATTACGTGCATATATACATTAGAGACACCAGAACTTGGAAGTATACATTTAGGCCATAGACGGGTCTGTTTATGTTCGTTTTTGATTCAAGGGATAGAATTATCATTTTATAACTCGTCTTTAAATCATTCTAAAATAGAAAATAAACAATAAAAGTGAAATGAAGGGAGTAACGACTTACAATGAACAGGTGAGGAATAGCTGATGCCTTAATGTACTCAGGTTCGTCTGGTTTCATGTCTAACAAAGCTTCCAAAACGTCGTCGCATCGTACGTAATTCGGTAACTTCCGATTGCGCAATCGCTCTTCCACAACGTCACTGAACACATCAAGCATCTTCTGGAAGTGAATAGTTGCGCGACGTTTGATGCCTTGAATATCTATCTTTTTCAGAATGGGAAAAAAGTCGGAAATATTAGGCGTCCCCAACTCTTCACTTATACATCGAAATGTCTTTCGGAATGAGCAAGATAATTCCGAAGAAGGATCACCCAAATCCAATGAAAATAATGTCGTCGATGAAACATTCAATACGACATTAAAACCCGCTTGTCCAATATCTACAACCACGCTTGTGTTTGCGCATTTTTGAACGTACTCGTAAAGGTCTTTCACCTTATTCTCTCGAATATTTCGACTAGCGTCAAGTTTACGGGCTGAAAACACGTGGGAACTAGAGAATTTTCGAAAAATTCGCCATTTTAGATTGGGAGGAAGAAAAACGAGGGAATTTTCATGGTGATTGCATGCCTCAGCAGCGTGAATTACAGTCCTATTAGAGAAAGTAAGGTCATGTTTTTGCAAAGCTTCTTTTACGACAGCAGCCGAAGATAAAACAACAGTCGGAAGTTGTCCAAGTTTGAGAAACATGATCGGGCCATGTATGTTTGCGAGTTTAGCTAATGATTTATGAAGCGAATGGCCGTCGACACAAAAGAGATTTCCGAAAATCGGTAGTGTTGGTGAAGGGCTTGGTGATAGTTTTCTTGTTCTTGTATTTGAATATTTTGTGGTGAGAAAGTATATTGTTAATCCAATGAAACAGAGAAACAAAACTGTGTTTAGATAGCTAACATAGAATTCCATAGAACTATTTGTAAGAGAATCCAATATTTTATGTTAAAAACTACCGAGTATCGATTTGTCTATATGAGATAATAATTGACCTGCTTTATATGAGATAGTAATTGACCTGCTTTACTCGTAACACCGTCTTAAGAAAGATTAATTTGAAAATTTTAAGTCTCTTTTATTGTCAAATAAATCGACCAAACCATTACGAGATTTCGACCAGAGTGTCACCTGTCAAATAAAATATAGAATACAATATCAATAAGTCTCGTTTTCAGCTGAAAACGGGTCAAATGTGTCCATTTTAACAACAAATATAACAAATGTCATTTCTTAAGCTATAACTGGTTGTTTGTCACATAGTCACATTTATCGTTAAAATAGGCATATTTGGCCGGTCTTCAGCTAACTAAAAATCATTTTTTATTCAATTATAACATTCCCAACAAAATTCAAAAATTACTTAATACAACAAAGCTAACTTAAACCTAAATAATCATGTAGTTACATCACATAGAACATCAAGAAATCAAATATGCTTAATTAAACCCTCAAATAAAATGGTATTACAAAAGAGAGAAAGATTACCTGGACATAGATAATTTATCAAGTGTTTTTAAGCATTATTTGGATAATAAAATATGTGGGAATTCATCCAAAAACCATGTAGAGGTTCGTTGTTTGCCTCTCAAAGAGGTGGGAAGAAGAAAATGAAGCACGAATTTATTAATCACACGTGTAGAAATCACAAAATTTGGACAACACAAACGTGGAGTAAGCTCAGCTCTCGTTGGACACAAATCAAACAATAAGTCGTTGTACGAGCATATCCGTCTTAAAAATAATATGTGTTAAATATTATCACATTTGACTTAATTGGACAAATAATTAGTACTAGTATTTAGAAACTTTCTTTTTGTCTTATTCATTTATCTGACCAGTTTTTGGCTGGTGATGGATAGTGTCCGTCTCTAATAAGAATTTGCGCAAATCAAAACTCAGCTAATGTTTCTTTTTCCTTTTCTTTTTTTCTTCAGATTGGGCCAGTTGTGGAGATGTAGAGAAAAGAATTCCAAGCCAAGACTTTTTATTTTTATTTCCGGCTTCGCGATGACTTATTCATTCGAAAAACGAGTCATTTGCGACAAGGTTGTGCAACAAATGTCGAACGATTACATAAAAATCCATCACGAATGGGCGTTAACGATGTGATTGGCTCGATTTGGGTCAAAAAATTGTTATATCTAACCTAGAGGTGACCATGAGCGAGGCCCATATTGGTTTGGGCCGAGTTAAGACAAAAACATACTCCTTCCTATTCATAATAACATTCCCCTTTGAGTTTTGCACAAAAATTAAGGATTGGTAATTAAATAAGGTAAAATATTGTAGTGGGGTGAGGTGATTGGAGAGAGGGAAGGTATTGTGGGGTATTATTGTAGGGTGAGATGATTAAAATAAGTATTGTTTTGGGAAGAGATGATTAAAATAAGATAAAGTAGGGGTATTGTGGGGTATTGTTGTGAGATGAGGTGATTAAAATAAGTATAAAAGTTTATTAAATAAGGAAAGAGGAAAGGTATTATGAATAGATAAAAAAGAAATGAGGGAAGATTATTTTGAATAGGAGGGAGTATTATAGGCTTGAGCTGGGCCTGGCATGTTGGCTTATTTTGTGAATCCAAATGGGAAAATTTGGGCTCTTGGGCCCTTACATTTACGCCTAATCGAATAAGATGAAATAAATAGTCAATTATCGTCCACTAGTACCTTAAACATGAACTTAGTTTATAATATTAATACATTAAAAAAAAACAGTAGGTCTTGCTTAAGACGGGTCGGATCTTACGACGGGTATTTTGTGAGAGAAAATGGGTAGAGGGGACAAGGTGGGCACCCCCCATGTGCTTCTCCACTCACCCTTGATGGGTATTTTGTGAGAGAATATGGTATCCGTCTTAAGCTTAAGACGGATACCCCCGTCTTAAATAAGAATTTGTGTAAAAAAAAAGATGTGATGGGAAACATATGAATTACTCCATAAAAACAAATATAATAATTTTTGAATGTTTAATCATGTACACATATATAATCATATAATCTATGTTAAAACACTGCTCTTTGCCGCCTTAATAAATATAAATAGAATTTTTACAAGTTTTTTTTTTTGCAATAATTTATTATTGCTTTAACATACAAAATCACCAAATTTTTTCTTCTTTAATAAATGTGAGTCGAGCTAGGCTAAGTTAAGATCTAGTTTTGTTAAAACATGCGATGGAGCTGAGCCACACTCAAATAAAGAAGAGAAAGTTCACTTTATAAATTAAAGGGGTAAATTGACAATTACACCCCTTTATGTATCAAAACTTCAAAATTACACCTCTTTATATTTTTATAATAAAATTACACCCATAATCAACCATTTATTTAAAACTTGATTCCAACCTAATTGGCCAAACAAAATGTGAACGGACCGTTTTACCCCTGGGTTATATAAACCCTCTTTATCTACTTCCTTCTTTCATTTTCCTCTTTCACGTCTCACTTTCCCTAAACTAAGGTTAGGTTAAATTTCTCACTAATTCAATACAAACTTCATTTCTTAGCTACAATTCATAAAAGCTAGAAGAAAGATACAAAATAATGCACTAAGTGCAATTATACACTTTGACATTTTCTTAATTGGATGAGGATGATGAATATCTACTTGATTTTCAACAATATTCTTTTGCTTCTTCATCTCATTCTTCAAACATTTAACCTCCTTCAACAGTCCATTGATTACATCATTTTGCTAATCAGATTGTGGCTTATCAGCCCAACAAAAAAAGTTGCAACCATCATCCCTACTCCCACGCTTTGATAACTTTCAAGTTTGGAATTTCCTGCTAGGATTTGCTTCTGTCTAGGACTTAAGCACAATAACAGGTATACCACAAAAGCATCTTCGTGGTCCATCACAACTACTATGTGAGCTAGAACTCGCCATTGATGTCAAACCCTACAAAATTAATTGAGAAATATGAAAAATAACTAAACTAAAACAGGGAGGAGGAGGGGGTATTATATGGTAGAAAAAGGGAGAGATAGGAGAAGAACATAATTACCTGTAAAGATTATTGAATAAGAAATGACCAGTAATTGGGGGAAATTTTTTACAGTGGACATGAATAAGAATAAGAAAGAGACAAGGATAAAAGGAGGATGAATGTGTGAATATATAATGAGGGTGATTTAAATGAAGGTGAATATATAATGAACATATGTCAATATTTAGAGGAATCTTACAATATTCCACCGTGAAATTCTTTTTTCGTTGCCTGAGTTAATATTGGAATCAAGTTTTAAATAAATGGTTGATTATGAGTGTAATTTTGTTATAAAAAGATAAAGGGGTGTAATTTTGAAGTTTTGATACATAAAGGGGTGTAATTGTCAATTTACCCTAAATTAAATTTAAAATGTTACCACTTTAAAACTAGTTAAGCACTGTTTTATTAGACTAAATTTCGTTGAACTAAACTGAACTTATAAGCTAATTGAAATGAAATAAACTTATAGGAGCTTAACCTATAGAAAAATAGGTATGAACTAAACTAAACTATTCTGAGCTGAACTAATAGAACCTGAAATGAACTTATTGTAGCTGAAACTAAACTAAACTGCACTTATAGAAATTGAAATGGAGTGAACTTAAGTTTTCAGCATGTAAACTCTACAATAACAATAGCATTAATCATATCGTAGTAATTTTTTTTTCTTTAAGAACGTCACAAAGAGCAATATATTAATATATAATGTCGACGGAACCCAAAATAAAGTATGTCATGGCATGGGTACCACCCGGTATGACTTCACCGGCTAAGCTACTTTACATCTTCTTCATTTTATACTCCGTAGTAAGTAACTAACGAGAAACAGGAATAGCACGAAGTCGGTGAGCTTTCTCAACGGTAAAGCCAGGTTTTTCCTCCATGTTCATATTTTCAGAGGTGACACCATCTTCAAGCATCCAATCAAACCCATGAATAAGCGAAGCAAGCATCAAAGGAATTATCCGAATGGCTAATGGCATACCCGGACAAATCCGACGACCCGAACCAAATGGAATCAGTTCAAAATTATGACCTTTGACATCAATCTCCGATTCTAAAAACCTATCAGGCTCAAACTTCTCCGGGTTTTTCCAAGTCATAGGATCTCTTCCGATAGCCCATACATTAAGTAACACCATTGAGTTCTTAGGGATTGTGTAGTCGAAAATGTTTATGTCAGAGTCGACTTTCCTTGGGACTGGGATCGGAGCTGGAGGGTGTAATCGTAGGGTTTCCTTGACGATTGCTTGCAAGTATGGTAGCTCTGTGATATGACATTCTTGAACTGAATTTCCTTTCCCGACAGTTTTTTGAAGCTCTGTTTGTAAGATTTTGAGTTTGTTTGGATTGTGAATTAGTTCCGCCATTGCCCACTCAAACGTGTTTGATGTTGTGTCTGTTCCAGCAATGATTAAATCCTAATCGAGGAAATAGATTGAAAAGTTATCACATCATTCGTTAACTAACTTATGGAAATATGAAGTATATAGTCTTCCCTGTCTCAGTCATTTATTTACTTTGTATTAAAATATCTCTCATAAAAAAATAAAAAATTCAACAAATGATTGGAATGGGTGGACTAACATGTACGGGATACATATTTCGATGACGGTAACTACTGCTTAAGACAGGCAGTATCCGTCTTAAGCAGTTAAATTAGGTGAAAGGTGGATCTTGATAAAGATTGAAAATTTAAGGTGGGTTTAGTAAAAGAAAAATGATATATACAACCCACTGGGCTGTATTTAAGGGTCTATAAGAGGAAATAAAAGCTTAGAACAAGCATTAGTGACATCAATATACGCGTAATTTTGTCATAAATTCCAGCTTTAATTCTACTTCAGGAAATATATTAAATTCTTACTTACAACCCAGTGGGTTGTATTTATCATTACCCTTAGTAAAATGGGTCGTGAATAAAAAATGTTTTTTAAATGTTAAATCATGGTCAACTAACCTATGGATAAAGATAGTTCAAGAGTCGAAACCACGAGAGGGGCGAAAAAAGACAAACTCCAATCGTGTACCTCTTTTATTTTACAACAAATCTACCTTGTGACGGGCATATCCGTCACAAGTTTGCGTGGGTTAAGTACTACTTGTGTGGATAGATAAGACAAAACATATTGTTTTTCTCTAGGAGTCTAAACAGTTTGTTTTCAGAGTTCAACCCAAACCCGACCCAATTAAATCTCGTGTCGTGGTCGTGTCCGTGTCGACCCATTTACATAAATGAGTCAGTACACCTCAACCCAAACTCGTTAACTTTATACCGAGATCTTTCATATTCTCGGGTCATACCATTGTTTGTCAGCTCTAGTAATTATGACCGCCACTGTAATTAAGGTACTACTCCGTATGTTTGTTTTAAGGAAAATTATCAATATGGATGCCTGAGGTTTGGCCTAATTTCAATACGGGTGCCTAAGGTTTGCACAATCTCAATTTGGGTACCTCAGGTTTTATTGTAGTTTCATTTTGGGTACCCAAGGTTTGGTTAGTTTCACTTTAGATGCCCAAGGTTTGGTTACTTTCACTTTAGGTGCCCAAGGTTTGGTTAGTTTCACTTTAGGTGCCCAAGGTTTGAACTAATACAATTACGATTTTGGGTAATTTTACTTAAAATAATATTTTTTTATTAACCTAATAAGTAATGTAGAATATTAAAATATCTCAATAGTCTTGATAATTATTGTGTTATAATTATTAAGTATAGATAATATTTTAACAAATGATTTTTATTTTCTCCGAAAAATATATGTATTTACATTATTATATTTTGCTTAATATATTAATTCGTAAGGTGTTCAATTTTTTTTTTTGGGAAAAAATTTGACATAATTGTTTTGAATATTTTAATGACTAGTCATGATATTATCTATAAATGATTTTGTTGCGGAGTCTATATATTGAACTGTATCCTCATATTTTAGTTTAAGACAGAATAACTGTAAAAATATAATATATTACACAAAAAAATGATATATAATATTGTGTCGTTTATCTAAGTGATAATCTATTTTTTTTATCCGTTCTAATCTTAAGACATATCTCCATGTTTTAATTTATGAGAGAATAACCGTAAAATTGAAATTTTGAGTTAGTTGTAGACTTTAAGAGGCTATAATTCAATAACATGGTATCGCTTGTGCTTAAAAGTTTCTCGGCTCCACCAATATTTAGTGTCACAAGAGTGCACAAACTTAATTGCTACCAGTTGTATGGAATTGCCAATTAAAAAAATTTGTATTGAAATTTTGTGTTGCAAGCAGTATCCTAATTCGCAAACCAAAAAGTTAAAAAACCAACACACAACACAAAATACGGTAATTTTCTTACCTTATAAAAAAAAAACGGAATCCGGTAAAAATTGATGATAATCTCACAAAGTTGCCGCAAACACGTTAAATTTCAACACATGTTTTTTGACTCCGTCATTGTGTAGATCGAGTGATCTCATTTTATAACCGGCGACGTTAAATAAGACTTTGAATTAAATTATCCGACCTTAAATCGAGAACTACCATAAAAATTAGGTTATTAAAATATTAATATAACATTACTAATTAGGTTATTAAAAGAAAAATTTATTTTAAGTAAAAATATTCAAAATAGTATTAGTTCAAACCTTGGGCACCTAAAGTGAAACTAACCAAATTTTAGGCACCTAAATTGAAACTAACCAAACCTTGGGTACTTAAATTGAAACTACAATCAAATCTGAGGTACCCAAATTGAGATTGTGCAAACCTTAGGCACCCATATTGACATTAGGCCAAACCTCAGACACCCATATTGATAATTGTCCTTGTTTTAACACAAACGTTCTCGTAATTTATTTAGAGGATAATAAAAGTAAACGAAAGTTCGTAATAACTCACGGTGAACAGGTTTGGAATAGCTGATGCCTTAATATACTCAGCTTCGTTATCTTTCATGTCTAACAAAGCTTCCAAAACGTCGTCGCATCGTGCATAATTTGGTAAGTTTCTATCGCGCATTCGCTCTTCAACAATGTCACTGAGCACATCAAATATTTTCTGAACGTGAATTGTTATACGACGTTTGATTCCTTGGACATCCATTTCTTTCATAATGGGGAAAAAGTCTGAAATATTAGGCTTCCCCAATTCTTCAATTATACACCGAAACGTCTCTCGGAACGAGCAAGATAATTCCGAAGCAGGATCACCTAAATCCAGTGAAAATAATGTCGTCGACAGAACATTCAATACGACATTAAAACCCGCTTGTCCAATATCTACAACCACCCCTGTGTTTGCGCATTTTTGAACGTATGAGGAAAGGTCTTTCACCTTAATTTCTCGAATAATTCGACTAGCGTCTAGTTTACGTGCAGAAAATAAATGCGAACTAGAGATTTTACGAAGATTTCGCCATTTTAAAGTTGGCGGAAGAAAAATGAGAGAATTTTCGTGGTGGTTGCATGCCTCAACTGCATGAATTACAGTTCTATTAGAAAATGTAAGGTCATGTTTTTGCAAGGCTTCTTTTACGACAGCGGCCGAGGAAAAAACAACAGTCGGAAGTTGTCCAAGTTTGAGAAGCATGATCGGGCCGTGTATGTTAGCGAGTTTAGCTAATGATTTATGAAGCGAATGGCCATCGACACAAAAGAGGTTTCCGAAAATTGGTAGTGTTGGTGAAGGGCTTGGTGGTAGTTTTCGTGTATTAGAATTTTTTGTAATAAGGAAGTATACTGTTAATCCAATAAAACAGAGTAACAAAACTATGTTTATTAGATAACTAGCAGAAATTTCCATAATTCCGCCTTACACAAGTATTTGTTTTTGTTAAGACGTTTTTTAGTGTTGTTATTTGTGAGATTGTGTTTCGTTGTTACTTCGGAATTTATAGAATTTACGGAGATAGTGTGAGTGGCGTCAATGCAGTGGCGGAACCAGGAATTAAACTTAGGGGGGCGAAAAATTTTAGGGGGGGCGAACGACTAATAACATAAGGTAAACTCGAAAAAAATTCAAAAAACTTGACTAAAAACTTCGAAATCTCATGCGTCAGGGGGGCGACTGACCCTACTAGCCCCCACCCTAGCTCCACCACTGCCCCAATGCAACCACATAAGTTCAATGAAAATTGCACTATTATATAGCATGCTTACTCTAGCCTTATGTATTACAGTAGAATGTTATTGTCACTGACATAATAATTTAGGCTATGCTCGTAGATGATCTGAGCCAGTTTTCCAAGTTCTTGGAATCACTTCGGCCAAAATTTGGCTCGATTTCACTTTAAACTGGTCTTGAGGTCAAGCTCAACTTGACCGAATCTGAGCTCAACATGAGTACATGACTCATATCGAAAGTACGTTTAGGCTCTTTATCAGTTTTTAGCACTCTCTTTGTTTTTGTTTATTTATCGGGGTTTTAGAATCTTTTTTTTTTCACTTTACTTGTCGTCTTACAAGTTTAGTGGTTATTGTGTGCGAGTGTGCGAGTGTCGTATGATGTAACTGATAAAAAATGTGTCCACTTTATGATAAAACAAGGATCATTTAGGTTAAAAAGTAATCACTTTTACCATGTAAGGAGTAATCATTTACTAACAAGGGTTGACTAAAATAGTAAAGAGTTGCTTCACAAGTTGAGAGCAGGAGTTTGATTCTCATTGAGTTACAATAAAGTTCTATTTGTAGGCGATCATTGTAATTTGTAAGCCCTCAAAGAGATCGATGGTCTGCCCTGGCCTTGGACTGGGTAAAGTCTCTCCCTTTTAACTTAAACTTCTACTAGTTTTATACCCGTGCAAAAATGCACGGGTTTGCTATCTAAAAATTAGAAACGAAAATATAGAGACAACGTATACATATAGCGATGTCGGTTTATATTATATGGAGTTATTAGGTAAAATGCATTTATAACCTTATTCACTCAAGAGCTTATAAAGTGTAATCTTAATAATTTTTATGTATATGTCATTTATATTTCTCATATAGTTTTTTTTTTAAAATAAATTTATAATACGCATGAAATTATTATCTAATTTTATGTTGTTATAAAGTTTTTTTTCACAATCTCATGGAATTAATGAATATGAATTGAGTTAAAAATAGAGTATAATTAAATGTAATAGAGAACATAGAGAACTCACGTATAAATTGTATACCTCAAATTTCAACCAATAGGAAGTCTAAAAAAGACTTGCGTTTTAGACTATGTAGATTTGGAAATTTTTTAAAATTAAAATATGGCACAAATAAGACTATACAACCAGATGTATATGAGCATGGTACATCCAATGCCAATCTAATTGAGCTTATATGCAATTTTTTTTAGCTTTTAAAAATTTTTAGTTGCATTTTAATTTTTTTAGTTCTCAAAATTAATTGAGACTATATGAATAGTTTTTTAGTATTATTATAATATTTTGAATTTAAAATTTACATAAAGCGCTCAGATTCTTTTCAATAATGCTCGTAAACTGTACATATAAGCTAAGCTCAACTTCTTTATTATAAAGTTCCAAATCTATACTATCAGTTGTATACAACTGGTTGTATAGTCTACTAATTGATATTGCAGTTCTTCTCATTTTTACTTCTCATTTATTTTTATGCGATCTCTATTACGACATTTTGTTCCACGCTTTTATACATGTTTCTATATTGTCTTCTAGACTATGTGGATTTGGAAAAAATTTATAATTAAAATCTGGTAGTTCTTCTCATTATTTTTACTTCTCATTTGTTTTTATGTGATCTCTATTACGACACTTTGTTCCACGCTTTTATACATGCTTCTATATAAGTTTCGTATGTTTTAAACATATTTCTATATACGTTTAGCATAAAAGCGAGTTGATATGAGAACGTTAATAATAAAAAGAGTTGTGCAATAAAATAGTAGTAATAATGATTAGTGTGATTACTACTTCACGCAATGCTCGTTATTACTACTTACTAAAACCTCGTATAAGAAAATGGCAGCAATTATTTTAACACTATGTAAGACGGCCCCATTTTGTTAAAGGACAAATCATTATTTAATGAATATTTTTATTTTTACAAAATAATATGTCTTATGGTTTGAGGCGTCTTATTCTATGCTTTGTCTAGATATTATCAATGTTGAAAATTGATTTATTACAATAATAATAATAATAATGACGACGATAATAATAGTAATAATAATAATAATTACAAAGAATTAGTAATAATGATAATAATAACAATATTAATATTATTATTAAAATATGATAATAATATGATATTGGAAAATTGGAACTAAGCCATGTAATTAAATGCATAAGTTTTGCAAATGAATGAAAAAAATGTAGGTGATTAACCGAGTTTTGCAAATGAAAGAAAAAAAAATAGTGGAAGGTACTATGATAGTGGGTGATGTCATAGTGACATCATGTATAACATTTTCAATGTGAGAGTTGTGACGTGGATCAACCACAATGCTTTATTTGTTTGTATTTTAATACAAGTAGGATGTAAAAAAAAATGTAATCATTTTATATTTATAATAAGCCGTCACTTTTTAATATAAAATGATCAATTTTTAACCGGTCGCACCATACGACTTTCTTATATTATACGAATTAATAATTTGTGTTACAAGTTTATTTATGTCCATGCAATATTAAATCCGATTTTCAAAGTGATTAATGTACTGTAATTAATACTGTAAAATATTTTCTAACCAAATTTTTGACTTTTAGTAATAGGAGGTACGAGTAATATAAAATATTTATTGTATATTGTATATGGTGGAGGAAAGTTTACCATTTTTTAATATATAGTGCTCAATCTATGCAGAAAATAATAACTTTAAAATTACAATAATTATTGATTTTTAAAAAAGTTTTATTAAGCTGAAATATTCGTCCTAACTTTTAAAAAATGTCAAATATTATCACAAGATAATAATAAAGACAAAACTACTCTTAATTTCCTAGGCATGAGATTTGATATTTTATTTAACCCGTTTTACGCTAGGCTTAAAACAAACCCAAATTCTTGTTTCAGACGAGGCGACCCATCTTATTATTTCAAATGAGTCAAGCCCCTCACAAAAGAGTAAGTGGGGCTAGTGGGGGTAAAACTTCATAATTCCCTCACTTGCCCCACTTGCTCTTTTGTGATAGAGATTGACCCGTCTCACTGGCCCCACTTGCTCTTTTGTGAGTAGACTTGACTCGTCTGAAGCAAAATAACAAGTCGCCTCGTCTAAAGCAAAACTAACTGTAAGATAAATATTATCGTCTTTAATTTAAAAAAACTATGTTTTTTTCCATCTCCAAGCAAGGTCATGACTTTGTTGGGTGTTTTTTTCCATCTCCAAGCAAGGTCATGACTTTGTTGGGTCACCTTAATTACATACTCCCTCCTATTATCAATAACCTTCTCCATTTCTGTTTTCGTCTGTTCACAATACTTTCCCTATTTCTTTTTTTGGTAGGTGTTTGCGTGATGCAAATTTAATTGTATGGTGGAGTAGTGTATTTGTGTTGTCCAAATTTTATTATATGATGTAGTAGTATGTTTTCTTAATTTTTGTGTTAAAGTGAAATGGGAAGGTTATTGAGAATAGGAGGGAGTATTATGACGAAAATTAGCATGGCCCAAGTCATCAATTGACCTCAAAGAGGTCACAAATTGACCTGAAAGAGGTCACAAAGAATGAAGATGACCCAGTTGATGACCTCATACGTGTCCTCCTCTTGTTTGTTACACGCAAATTAAAAGAACAGGTGACAGGTTCTCTTCTCTCCATCTGCAAAAAAAAAAGAGCTAGTTAATACTAGATCAAATGAGAAATAAATTCTAAATCAAATTATAAAATAAATATGAGCATATAAAAAAGTGTTATATTTTTTAATTGCCCAAACTCAAATTTGATATGTTTTGAGCCATTTTGAACACAAAAGAGTAGCAAACTAATTGTATAAATATCATTATATGCTAATGGAAATCAAATTAAATTAATTACCTCTAATAACGAAGGAGATAATGGCAGTGGTGGCGATCTGGTACGAAACGGAAGACAATGATGGTGAAGGTGAAGACGGTGACTGTAATGATGTTGGCCATGAAGAAGATGATGGTAGCAGATAAAAGTAGATGATGATTTGGGGAAAGGGAAATTGGAAGGGTTTGAAGATGATTTGGTGAAGTTTAATTGAAATAATCATAGAGATTGGGGAAGAGTCAAGAGTATGTTAATTTGGGGATGAAGTTGGGGGATGGTGGTAGTACAGGTATAAGTTACTCCGTATAACATAAAAATTTGCAAAGATAATAATAATAACACAAATTCTTATTTCAGACGGGCAATATCCGTCTTCAGCTTAAAATGGGTCAAAATATATCAAATTACCCCACTAGTTGCCTACAAACTACCAAATTTTTTGTCTTTATTATTGACACTTGTTAGTATTTGACCTGTTTAAAGCTTTAGACGGATATACCCGTCTTAAGCAAGACTTACTACATTTAAGACGGAAATATCCGTCTTAACCTTAAAACGGATCAAATAACATATCATTTGCATTTGTAAGACAAAATACAGTGCTTATATATTAACAAAATAATTTGTCATATTCATGCAAGTGACATATTATTTGAATCGTTTTAACTTGAAGACGGATATATCGTTTTCTTAAAGGAAACTTATTTTATTAATTAAAAACCCAAGTTCTATATATAACTATTTTATTTACTTAATGTCTTGACTGAAATTAAAACATTCACTTATAATTAATGAAATCGTTTTAAAAATTTTAACATTGTTATTTAAAATTAATTTTTTTATATAAAGTACGAAATAATATTAAAATGTTTATTATTTGGAATAGTTATTACTCTATATAGTATTAAAATATTTACAAAATTAGAAAATTAAATTTAACTTTGTTAATAATTAGTAATTGAAAAAGTAAGAGAGAAGTTTTGGTGGGTAGAAAATGTGGAAAATGGTTAGAAATGTTGGAAAGTGGAAAATGATTGGATTGGTAAGTCATGACTTTCTTTTACTTGGGAGGGTGTAAATAGGTCAATATATATATAAAGTGATTAAGAGTAAAAATAGATGATGACCTAATTAAGATGACATTTACTTAGAGATGGTCTTATAATGATTAGTTTTTTTATCCATGCACCTGTACGACAGTCCTACTCTCATTTTCATCAGGCGGTTCAATCAACATAAACTATTAGTGTTCCCCGGCCCCCGCTATTAAATACGTAGGTCTGTCATCGAACGTGACGTTTTAAAAATTGCGTGAATAGGGTTACAGGGTTATAGCAACACGAGATAGAACGAGTTCCACAAATTTTCAATTTGGTGGAACTAGGAAATGGTTTGGTGGGGTTATGTCGTTGGCGGATGAAAATTTTAAAGTTTTCCTATTTTAAACGTTATTTTTAGTTTTTCTTGTTTTATTAGTCGCTTGTCTTTGTTCAAATTTTACGCCCCACAACACATTCTGGTGCCTGATATAATAATTGATATCCATAATTGGAGATTAATTTGATACAAATTCTCATTGAAAACGGCGTATATTCGTCTTTATTGAAGATAAGTCGGATCACCTCTCACAAAAAGGCAAGTGAGAGAGCAAGTGGAGATATATTTAACTTCTTATTTGTCCTCCCACTTGAATGTCTGATATACTTCATTGAATTGATATGTCCCGTCTTCAATGAAGACAACATATATAATTTGATTAGTAAGAGACAAAATTTGGTTTATATCAGATCCTGAAAAGTTAAAATACAACCGCCCAACCCTTAAAGACGGATGAAAACTCAATTTAAATGAAGGACAGATGGATGAAACGATGACGAAATGATGATGGGTTGGATGGAAAAATCTCCCTCGTTGTTCATCCACTACCGGACTAATTGATTATTTAATACTACGGAATACTTGATAAGGCTCTTCGATCTAAGTGACTATATATGTATATAACATGACAAATTCTTATCAGGAAGGACTGTACTCCTTACACCTAAACCATTATAATATTCTTTTTTGGTCGTCGCTCTTCTTTAGGTCTTTCTTTTAGGTGTTAGGAGGACAGTCCTTACGGAGGACACAAGAATTTTTCATATAACATATCAACGCTAACCGAAACATAATCACTCTAAATTTCTTTTCTTTTTTCCAGCCGATTTCACATACATTAAAAAGATCCCATTTATTATTTGCATAACTAAAAATAAAACTTTGGGGTAGCAAACATTTCTACTATCATTTTACATTTACGCTAAGGTTTCATATTCAGGTTTTTTTTTGTAGCGAAAATCGATCACTGTAACTATTTCTTTGGGGGTAGGGGTAGGGGTAGGGGTAGGCATTTGGGGTTTTGGGTACCAAATGTTACCCCTAACACCTTACTACCAGCTAGCTCCGCCCCGCCCCGCTACACACCTACACAATACTCCCTCTAATCCGGTAAATTGTTGTCTTTTTATTTTGGCACAGAGGGTAAGGAAAGAGTGAGGATTATTTGTGGTTTCATTTAGTGGATGACAAGTGGACAATAGTCTCATTGAGTGATTACATTACTCGTGGAAAATCTTCCTAATATAGAAAAGACTACCAATGTAAACCAAATAAAACCCATTAAACCAAATATCAAAGAAATTGCAATGTCCTATTCCAAATACAATATCAACATCCAAAAATTACAAAAACTACATAAATTCAATACAAAACTTCATATCACAAATTCCTTATATAATAGAAACAACCAAAATTTAAAGAAAAAATAACAATTGTAATCAAGACAAAAACGCAATAAAATAAGATACCTGCAAATTTTATACAAGAATACAAAAACTACTCCATAAATAGAAAAAAAATTGGATGAATAATTATTTATATTGTCGCACCATAGAATATTAATCACACTCATTTATATGCTCATGTATCTAATAATAGCGCATATTATTACGATCCGTGCATTTTTTGCACATGTTTAAAACTAGTAAAATAAGAAAACTAAATTGATATTCTAGAATATGAGCAATCCATTTCACCTTTTTAGATGAGCAAACTAAGTTGAAGTCATTGACTTTCAAACCATCTTGAAAGAGTTGGACATGAGTGTCCAACATAAGGTGGTATAAAATTAGCAACTTTGTTGGTCTCACGTAAACAATGTTTAACTACCACTACTTCGTAAAAACAAGTCTAAGTTCACATCCTTGATAATGGTTGAAATTTCCCAAAGATTTTGCCAAATACTCTAAATTACGTTGATGAACATAGATTACCACCTTCAATTATTAATTTTGAAAATCCTAGAGATTTTGCACCTAAAATGCCTTTTTTTAATGGAAGAGTTTCTGCAACAAGAATTTCATTAGATCCACAGTTCTTATCTTAACAAGATGAATTGGCGATTATGGTCTCTTAAATAGCAGCCTAAAACAGATTTATTACCGACAACTTTTGATATGTCAAAAGTTAATCAAAAGTTAGCTTTATAAAACCAGTTATAAGTTTCTCCCAACTAATTTGTTTCTTACTACGAATAATGTTTCTAGTTGAGTAATCTTCATAAGGATTGTCGAGATTCTTAAATTTTGTGTCATTCCAGACTTTCATTCCATTACCGCATAAAAGAATAAGTTTGTTGGTATTGAAATGAACATTATTAAAAATAAGGTCATTTCTAAAGAAACCAAGAATTGCACCAAATGAAAGTAATTTTAATAAAATCGACTTTTGAAATTAAGTCTTACAAAGAGTTGAGTTTTGGACAACACGAATCATAACACAGGTAGTATAAACATTTCCCGTTCCAGACCTTTTTTATTTTTATTTTCCGTCGCAAATAGTTTTACGAAAACAAATTCGTCAGCAAACGGGTCATTTGCACTTTTGCAGCAAGAATATGTGACAAATGTCTGACGGTCGCGTAATAATCCTTCCGTCCCAATAGCTAGTTATCTATTCGACTTTTTTGTAAGAGGAATTTTGAAACAAAGATAACTATTGAATGAAACGGAGGGAGTAACATTCATCGCAAATGAACGACATAATTTGCTCAATTGGGGACAAAAAATTGTTATAGTCACCCTATAAAGTAATCATGAGTCAGGCCCATGTAGGCTTGGGCTGGACTAAGACAAAAACATAGCTCATGTATAGAGTTGGACTGGGTCTGGCTAAGTTTGTGGGCCTATTTTGTGAGCCAAAATGGGAATGATCGAGATATCTTCGACCACCCACTGAGGCAATGAATTTGATTAGGCTTTGACGGAGGAGAAGAGACAAAAATTGATTTATCTTCGACCCCGAAAAGTTCAAAACCTCCTCTTAAGAATGTCCCATGTCTTAGGGTCTCTTCAGTTACAACAACTCTCTTATGCAACCGCCCTACAACCTAAGATTGGCATAAAAGAAAAATAGTCCAAAGATAACATTTAATTTAATTTATATTAAAAGTTTATTTTAACAATCCAATATTTTATGATGAAAATACACAAGTTATCAATATGAAATCTTAAGTTATCAAAATAATTACAAGTTTATTAACTAAAATCTATTTAAACTTGAGTTATTGGCTTATCTAGCAGTTTTGTAATTATGTTTATACTTGCATCTCTACTATATGTAGAAGTAGGATTTCTTCGAAAATAAATAAGTTTTCACGTATAATTGGGCTTGGATAGTGGATCCCCTATACACTATTTTCTTCCAACCTTGTATAATTGGACTAGCCAATTCATTGGACTTTATGCTAATAATTTATTGGGCTTTTCCCATGGAGATTGTATTACTATGTACACTTATTACTGGTTTTTTATTTTTATTTTTTTACAACGGAAAGAGAATAACTTACAATATCGCAACAGGTACAAAGTAAGCTACTGATAAGGGTAAAGTCGCGTCACCTTAATCAAAGTAAACCTAAATCACAACTAACTAATAGTCAGCGGTAAGCAAGGTATCGAATCTACAGGGAGGCGGTAGTAATCTAATCTGTTAAACTAGGTTTGTCTCTAAAGTAACAATTTGAGGTTTTGATTTTGAGTTCTAAACTAAAAGCAATCAATAATAATAACTAATAGCAAACAATAACAACTAATAGTAATAACAACTAATAATAAGCAATAACAACTAATAATAAAAGGATGAAAAACAATAAGATTAAAAGTCTAGGATTAAAACGATAATCAAACGATAACCATGCAATTGCAATTCAATTAATTAATCTACCCCTTCTAACAATCCTAGATCCCCTTTCAACCCTAGAAAGGAATTTAGCTACTCATGACGATATTAATAACAACAATGATGAATAAAGCAAACATGATTAACAACAATGAAAGGATCAACAAAGAATAATTAAAGAACAAGAAGACAATTAACTGAATAACAAGAGAAAGATTAAGAATACCGATTACAAGCTTGAACTAAAGACAATCGTCTTGATGAATAAAATCCGGAGGCAAGAAAACTAAATTAGGATTTCTAATATTAAAGCATCCAAGCATAAAAAGCATGAAAAGCATGAAAAACGAGCTTTCCTTTTATAATACAAAAATCTAATAAATTAGGTTAAAGTTTAGAAAATATGAAAAAGTCGTCGAAAAACTAGGTTGCACGATCGAGCAAGGGTATAAAGTCTTCAAATATTATATTCTTTTAATAAATGTTGGTTAAGTTCTTGAGGACTTCATCCAGGCCAAGACGAACCAACATGGATTGACCCCAATGGTAAAGACTAAAGTGTCCATTTTTTGGCCATGAAGTCAAGAGTTCGATTCTCATTGAGTTAAAATATAGCCTTGTTGGTAGGAGATCTATAAAAACTATTACACTACTATAAGTTCTCAATGAGACCGGCCTTAAACCGGGTAAAACTTATCCTTGAATCTAAACTTTTTTGTACCATTTTTGTATCTTCTATGTAAATAAAAAACACTCAAATGTAAGATTTAGTATGAACATTTTAATTTCTTACATTCTCCTTAAATTTACATCTACTATTATCATTATTACAATCAACGGAAATCTTCCCTTCAATATCAATGAATCTTAAAACACTTCTCAACAGTGACTTTACCAGCTAAGCATTTCTCATGACTTTACCAACTAACCCATGTGATATTTCCTTAATTTTATAGCAAGTAATTAACGAGAAATGGGAATAACGCGAAGTCGGTGAGCTTTCTCAACAGTGAAACCAGGTTTTTCCTCCATGTCCATGTTTTCGGGGGTGACACCATCTTCAAGCATCCAATCAAACCCATGAATAAGCGAAGCAACCATCAAAGGAATTATCCGAATGGCTAATGGCATACCCGGACAAATCCGACGACCCGAACCAAATGGAATCAGTTCAAAATTATGACCCTTGACATCGATCTCCGATCCTAAAAACCTTTATGGCTCAAACTTCTCCGGGTTTTCCCATGTCATAGGATCTCTTCCAATAGCCCATACATTAAGTAACACCATTGAGTTCTTAGGGATTGTGTAGTCAAACATGTTTACGTCAGACTCGACTTTCCTTGGTACTGGGATTGGAGCTGGAGGGTGTAATCGCAAGGTTTCCTTGATGATTGCTTGTAAGTATGGTAGCTCAATGATATGACATTCTTGAACTGAATGTCCTTTTCCTATCGTTTTTTGAAGCTCTGTTTGTAAGATTTTGAGTTTGTTTGGATTATGAATCAGTTCCGCCATTGCCCACTCGAACAAACTGTTGTGTCTGTTCCTGCAATAATTAAATCCTAATCGAGGGAAAATTTGAGTGTTATCACATTATTGATAAACTAATTTATGGAAATATTAGGAGCATGTATAGTAGTTTAATTTCCCCTCTTTGTCGATCACATGCTTACTTTATATTAAAATATATCTTATAAAGAATAAAAAAAGTAAATAAATTAATGAAATGAAAAATGTAATGTAAAAGAAGTATTCTGGCGATAGGTAAGGCTCAACAAAAATATACGATACGGTTTTATTATACGTATCCGATACGATATACGGTTTCAATTATACGGATTTCCGTATATCCGATACGAATTTCCGTATATACGATACGGTTTATAAAAAACCGTATCGGATACGTATCGGCAAAATTTGAAACCGGATATACGGAAAATCCGTATCGGATAAGGATACTCAAAATTGAGATTTTTAAAACCGGATATCCGATACGGTTTTGAAAACCGTATCGGATATACCGTTTTGCGCACCCCTAGCGTCCCAAGTGTGTGTAGGGGTGAGCAAAACCGTATATCCGATACGGTTTTCAAAACCGTATCGGATATCCGGTTTTAAAAATCTCAATTTTGAGTATCCTTATCCGATACGGATTTTCCGTATATCCGGTTTTTCCGTATATCCGGAAATCGTATATCCGGTATCCGGTTTTTCATTTAATTTTGTAAAATTTTATGTCTTATTTTTTTTTTTTTTTGTGATTTTATGATTTTTCTTAATAAGTTAAAAGAGTATCACATATTATAAGAATAAATAACTTAAAAATGTATAAAAGTAATAAGATTGAGTCGCGGATATACTCGACGTTTGGTAGTTTTATGATTTTATTTTTATATTTTATATTAAAAATAGGAACCGTATCGGAAACCGTATATCCGGTTTCAAATTTTGCCGATACGTATCCGATACGGTTTTTTATAAACCGTATCGTATATACGGAAATTTGTATCGGATATACGGAAATCCGTATAATTGAAACCGTATATCGTATCGGATACGTATAATAAAACCGTATCGTAGATTTTTAATGGATCATTTACAATTAGTTTAGCTTATTCAATCTAAATATTTGCAATAAGTAAACAAAATTTATTGATTATATTAAAAAAAATATGTACTTAATGTACATAAATTCAATTTGTACACTAAAATTACTGAAAATGCGTGAAAACGAGCACTAGGTGCACGAAAATTGCTACATGCATGAAACAACTAATAGGTGCATGTAAATAATTAACGGGCTCTAGATGCATTAAAATGAGCACCAGGTGCATGAAAATTAATAAATCGCATTTCTCCCCAATTTCTGTCAGTTACTTATATTTTTTCAACCAAGATGTATGTTATCTAGCCAAAAAATTCTACGCCGAACCTAAAAATGTCCTTATTTTTTAAAAATAAATTTCGTAAGGCGGAGTTCTCACGGTTCTCATTATCTTAGTGGTTCTCCCCGGACCCAATTCTATATATATATATATATATTATATCTATCTATCTATATATATATAGTTATATATATATATATAGATATACATATATTATATAATATATATATATATATATATCATTCGTGATATATTCCGTACATAATAAGTATCTTTGAAAATTTTATATTCCCTTCGTCCCGGTCATTTTTCTATATTTGCTTTTGACACAATTATTAAGAAAATTATAGGAGACCAGGCCATTTATTAGTTATAGGTGGTGGATGACAAGTGGACAATAGCCTCATGATCAAATAACTCATAGATTACCTACCTAATATAAAAAGGTAAAGAAATACATGAGACCCTAAATTCAAAATGATAAACAAATAATCGAAACTGAGAAATTATGTGTTATCATGATAACCATATCATAATTCATTCATCCTTAACACTAAAGTCTTGGAAGCTTTTTACGACCTACAATGTATTTTAAGATATTGTGCTTGTTTTTGACACATGCACATTCTCATAGTAATAAAAAGGATAATTAAAGTAGAATGAAATCATAAGAACTCACTATGAACAAGTTAGGAATAGCTGATGTCTTAATATACTCAGCTCCGTCTGGTTTCATGTCTAACAAAGCTTCCAAAACGTCGTTGCATCGTACATAATTCGGTAACTTCCGATTGCGCAATCGCTCTTCAACAATGTCATTAAACATGCCATGTATCTTCTCGCCTCGAACACCCACACGACGTTTGATTCCTTGGAGATCTATCTTTTTCAGAATTGGGAAAAAGTCTGAAATATTAGGTTTCCCCAATTCGTCAATTATACACCGAAACGTCTCTCGGAATGAGCAAGATAATTCTGAAGAAGGATCACCCAAATCCAGTGAAAATAATGTCGTTGACAGAACATTCAAAACTAAATTAAAACCCGCTTGTCCAATATCTACTACCACCCCTGTATTTGCGCATTTTTGAACGTAAGAGTAAAGGTCTTTCACCCTATTCTCTCGAATTTCTTGACTAGCGTCTAGTTTACGTGTAGAAAATAAATGAGAGGTTGAGATTTTACGAAGATTTCGCCATTTTAAAGTTGGCGGAAGAAAAATGAGAGAATTTTCATGGTGCTTTAATGCCTCGACTGCATGAATTACAGTTCTATTCGAAAATGTAAGGTCATGTTTTTGCAAGGCTTCATTTACGACAACGCCCGAAGATAAAACAACAGTCGGAAGTTGTCCAAGTTTGAGAAACATGATTGGACCATGTATGTTAGCGAGTTTAGCTAATGATTTATGAAGCGAATGACCGTCGACACAAAATAGGTTTCCGAAAATCGGTAATGTTGGTGAAGGGCTTGGTGGTAGTTTTCGTGTTCTTCTATTTGATTTTTTTTGGGTGAGAAAATATATTGTTAATCCAATAATGAAACAGAGAAATAAAGTTACGTTTAGATAACTAGAGTAAAATTCCATAATGCCGTCTTACACACGTATTTGTATTTATCTAGACGTTTTTAGTGTTGTTATTTCACTATTTGTGAGATTTTGTTTCGTTGCTACTTCGGAATTTATAGAATTTGCGGAGATGGCGTGAGTGGCGCCAATGCAACCACATAAGTTAAATGAAATTGAATATGAAAATTACACTGTTAAATTTCATGCTTACTCTGGCCTTGTATATTACGGTAGAATGTTATTGTCACAGACATTATAATCTAGGCTATATATTCAGCTTGTCTCACTTAAAACGGGTACTATCCGTCACAAGCTCAGCTTTAGCATTCCTCATATATCATAACTGATTTCATACTAACCTTAAGCATTCCGCATACTATGCTTGTGGATGATATGAGCCAGTTTTCCAAGTTTTTGGAATCGGTTCGGTCAAAGTCTTCTCCATTTAGTGAAACTGAACTTGATGTCAAGCTCAGCTTAACCGAATCTAAGCACAACAAGACTTAGATCGAAAGTTTATTTATATTAGGCTATTTATTACGACTAGTTGTTTAGCACTCTGTCAGTTTTTGTTTATGTATCGGGTTTTAGAAATTGTCATTTTTTTCACTTCACTTGTGGTTTTACAAGAATAGTAGTTATTGTGTACTGCTTTTGTATGATGTAACGGATCAAAAACTGATTACTTTATACACGGATGTTGAACATTTATGTTAAAAAGTAATCAATTTTACAGTGTACGGAGTAATCATTTTACCAAATGTTGACCCTAATAGTTTATATTCTAAATTTGAGGTCAGGAGTTCGATACCCATTGCGATCTGTAAACAATTAATCGTTACTATAAGCGCTCTTTGAAGTCGGTGGTATGCCCTAGCCTTGGACTGTGTAAGGCCTATCATTTGACCTAAAACTTTGAGGGAAAACAAATGTAATTAAGTTGTCACTTTTTAACATAATAAAATGATCACCTTTTACCATAAAATGATTAGTTTTTAACCGGTCGCACCGACTTTGTTAATAATATAATGTGTTACAAGTTTATTTCCCGTCATGCATTTTTAAACCCAATTTTCCATATATCATTGAATGAGTGCATTTTCTTCAATTTTTAGTTTTACAATTTTCAAAGTGACTAATGTCCTCTAATTAATAATGTAAAATATTTTCTAAGCAAACTTTTGAATTTAAGTAAAAGGAAGTACGGGTAATATGCAATATTTATTGTGTGTGGTGGAGCTGAAAGTTTACCATTTTATAATATGTAGTGCTCATTTTATATTGAAAACGATAACTATAAAAATAGAATAATAAAGACAAATCTTTTGTCATTTCTAAACTTAACTTAAGATGGAGTATTCGTCTTGGATTTTAAAACGGGTCAGATAACATGATGATAATAAAGACAAAATATTTATCATTTTTTATGCTGCTTGGCATGTGATTTGACATATTTTTAACCCGTCTTAAACTTAAAATGGATTATGTTAAATTAGAATTTTTTTTTTTTTTTCATATAATGATCAGTTTCTTTGTCGATGCACTGTACGACGGTCCTACTTTCATTATCATCATGGGGTTCAATCAACAAAAATTGGAACTTTCTTTGATTTGATCCAAGGATGAAAGAAAGAGATACGATGATATTGATGAACCTGATTTAATTGACTTGACATTTTAAAGCAATAGCCTCAAAGCTTATAAACGTCTAGATACACGATATGCAATGAGCTCCACAAATCTCAATTATCACTAGCTTGGTAGACTTATGGGAGGGTTAGTAGAGACGCTCGTTCCTTCTAACTAGAGGTGGCAATCGGGTCAATCAGGTCGGTTACGGGTCAGGTTCAGGCAGTTCGGGTCATGTCGGCCTCGGGTTTGGTCAGGTCAAGTTGCTTATTCAGGTCGAGTCGGGTTTGGGTTGGGTCGCTTACGGGTCAGGTTAACCGGGTCAATAACAACAACAGGTCGGTTCAGTTTCGGATCGGTTGACCAATGAGTCAGGATATATCAGGTCAATATGCTTGATTAGGTCGAGACCGGTTTGGTTTCGGGTAACTGATGGGTCGAGTATTTTATATTGTCGTCTTAAATTTGAAAATTAATCGGGTTAATGGTCGGGTCGTTATGTTAAAAGATCACTTTTGAACTTATGAATTATTATATTGGATTAGAGAAACTCGATACAAAAGATATTTGTAAAATATAAGAGTATAACACTATAAAAGTTAATGACTGTATAATTTCATTGAACACATATGTTGCTCGACCTCGGTTATAAGTATATGACATGAGTGCCTATCCAATGTCGGATTCGCTTATATTATGGACAAAAAATATTGTTTTTGGTCTAAATTAATCATTTGTTTATAATTATGTAGTTCATAGTTTTGAACATTTGACATACGAAGTATGGCAAGGAACGAAATGAATTACCTATGAAATAGATTTTATTTATTATCTTGACAGTGATCCTACGTATTTAATTTTGAATATGCTCTATTAGAATAGTGTATTTGAGATTTGGATTTTAAGATCATAATTAATAACCGTGGTCGGATTGTATGGTCATAAGTCATAACTCTTTATTCCCTTTATTGTTTTCAATGGAGCCAAAACTAAACACTCTTTTTCTCACAAAGTGTTAATTTAAAATTTTCTGCATATATCACTTGCAATATCATTATAGATTACATTTTGTTTTGAAAAATAAAATGAGCCATAATTTTTTATATCAAATTTATTAACAAAAAAACAAACTATAAAGGAATTTAGATTCTTAAAAAAGATTACTTGCCTATGAGTCGGGTCGACTTTAATCGGGTTAAAACAGGTTACATGTCGGTTCAGTTCGGTTTGGGTCAGGTCGGGTTTGTGGGTGAATCGGGTTTCAGGTCGGGTCGGGTCGAGTTACAAGTCGGTTCGGGTCATATAATTTCAGGTTCTATCAGTTTATCGGTTAACCTTCGGGTCGGTTCAGGTCGGTTTCAGTTCAGCAAATTTACGGGTTCTATCAGGTCGGTTTTCGGATAAGTCAGGTCGGTTCACCTTTTGCCAGCTCTACTTCTAACTGATATAAATTTCACCGATTTTTGTTAAAAAAAAAGTTTAATCATTAGTCGTTCTTTCTCACTAAGTTCAATTCCTAGCTGTGCCTAGTTATTCTTAATCAAACCTTTATCAGATTTTAGCCAAAGTATGAATTTTGAGTGATGGCATTATTTCTCCAGTAGGTCTTCCTTGTGACGGGTCGGACCTTGCGACGGGTTTTTCATCTAACAAAATGGATAGAAGGAACATGTGGGGCACCCCCATGTGCTTCCCCTTTTCCCTTAAATGAGTCATTTGTGAGGGGAAGTGGTACCCGTCGCAAGCTTGTGACGGATACTGCCCGTCACAAACAAGAATTTGTGTTATTTCTCCATAGAGGGCATATTTATTACACCACCCTCTCAACCATCCACTGCCCCAACGTCCCCACCACCCACTGCGACATGGATTTGATTAGCTTTTGACAAAGGGGAAGTGATAAAATTCGATTTTATCTTCATCCGGAAAGTCGAAAATCACCTCTTCAAAAAGTTTTATAGGACTGTCATATAGCATAAAACTATACAAAAAGAGAATAGTCCAAAGATAACATTTAATCTAATTTATATGTTATTTTAGTTTACCTACCTAGCATATTATGATGAAAATTAACATACTTAAATTAACCAGTTATCAATATAAAGTTCTAAGTTATCAAAATAAAATATTTTTACTAAGTTTATTAACTAATCTATTTAAATTTTTGGTTATTTGACTAGTATGATTATATAAAGTTGTCTTACACAACAGTTTTTGCTTTAATTATGGCTTATCTAACCGTTTTGTAATTGAGTTTCAGTAGGTCTTGCTTGCGACGGATCGGATCTTGTGACGGGTATTTTGTGAGAGGAAATGGGTAGAGGGGACAAGGTGGGCACCCCCCATGTGCTTCTCCACTCACCCTTGATGGGTATTTTGTGAGAGAATATGATATCCGTCTTAAGCTTGCGACGGATAGTGTCCGTCACAAATGAGAATTTGTGATTGAGTTTATACTAGCATCTCTTCTATAGTTCTATGTATGTAGTAGGCTTTCTTCGAAAATAAGTTACGTTTGCACGTATAATTGGGCTTGGATAGCAGATCCCCTTTACACCATTTTCTTTTAAACCTTCTATAATTGGCTTTTCCCATGGAGATTGTATTACTATGTACACTTTATACTGGTAAATCCACAGCCCAAGGAGTTTAACTACTACGTAATAAGAATTTTTTATTTTTTTATTTTTTTTACGACGGGAAGAGAATAACTTACAATATCCCAATAGTCCAACAGGTACAAAGAAAGCTACTTGACTAGGTAGCACTAGATACCCGATGACTAAATCTAACACTAAGATGCCATATAAAGAGGCTACATAAACATTGTTTAAAATTAAAGCTATAACATTAAAATAAACTAAATTAACGATGGTAAGATGAATAAGGATGGAGGATTGGCCACGAACAATTAAACCCGCTTCAAAACACGCTTGACTCAAGGTGACAGTTTATGGTTGATAGTTGGCATGCTATTTATATATATATATATATACAAACACTCTTAATACTATTAAAAAATATTTAATCAATACAAAAATCGTTTTCACATTATAAAGCAATCTTGAATACAAATTTAAACAAACCTATGAACTCTAACTTACCATATGTCTCTTTTGAAATGGTTATATCCGTATTAAAATGAAAATGGATCGAATACACTCGGACACAGCTTTTGTTAGTCCTTAGAGTCTTAGACGTCCTCCTTCTATCTCATCAGTCAGACTTAACTCAATTTAAGTTAAAACGAATATTATCGTCTTAAATAAGAATCTCCCGAGACTCACTCCATTCTCCAATGTTTTTGTCTTTAGCAATCAATCATAGAGCGAGACTCTATCTTAATATTATAGGGATTAATATGGACGTGCAACTTATCAACAACTAACGTAGATAGTAGACATCATGTCATTATCTCACATGTGCGACAATTTCTTCCCATGTCTTCCAAAACAAGGGGCACCCTTTATTTTTGGTACCCCGTTTTCTTGCTTAAACCACTAGCAAACATAATCATTTCATCAATAATTTTTTTTATTAGTAGTAATCGAACGTCTATATATATCATTCGACCCACTATATCATAAGCATCGAAATTCAATAACGTACCAAAAATCAATTTTACAAAATTACCAAGAAACAATAATAATAAGAATATTTTGAAATATATAAAGGTGAAAAAATGAGTGCAACAAAAGGAAAGTGGGCATGGATAATAATGTCAACAGTAGAAGGATTAAAAGACCAAGGGTTTGCAAGATGGAATTATACAATTAAGCATGTTCATCAACATGCTAAGAATAATTTGAGGTCGTATTCTCAGGCTAATAAGCTTTCCGGGTCGTCTTCGTCGTCTCTAATTTCTCGTAAGGCGATGGACGATAAGTTGAAGAAATCTGAAGAGTCTCTTAGGACTGTCATGTATTTGAGCTGTTGGGGTCCTAATTAATCGGTTTTTTGTTTGTAGTAATTACGATAGCAATTACTACTTCGTACAACTTATGATTAATATAGTCGCGAAATGATCTGAAGTCGACTATATGAATTATCATATGAAACCGTTAACATGGTTCTATGTTGCTTGTAAGTTGTAATATGTAGATATATATATATAGTTATATACTCTTCCTTAGTGAAAAGCACTTAATTATAAAGTACGAGTACGAGTTTTGGTTTTAATTCCAACTTGAATCTATTCAATTTTTTTGTATTCTACATCACTACACGACTACACGTACGTAGCAAGTTAGCAACGTAAACAAATAATTAAATGAAACACCTAAATTAGAATAGATGAATAAATGTTGGTCGTGATCAGTTCAATTTACCGGTCCGGTCTACTTTATGAACAGAAGTTTGCAAGACTTGTATGGAGAATAGGCTTAATAGCCATAAATTGGGATATACGGTGTACCGTTCTATATCTATGGTGTTTTGTATATAGCCAATTTCTTCTTCAATTTCATTGTGCAAGGTTGATCATGTAGACATGTTGAACTACAAATTAAGCCTAAATTCATAGATTGAAGTATTTATAAAATACCTTATAATGCTAAAAGATGAAGCTATTCATAAATACTACGGAGTATTTTTTTTTTTTTGAAAAAACCCAAAAGACGGGTTTACGATTCATTGATTAAATCTGCCGAACTAAGAAACATGCATAATGTTTGGAGGAACTGAACTCCGCCATCCTCTACAACCACAACTCCACGGCCGGATGTGAGCCAATCCATGAGCGACTCGATTAAAATTCCCACTAACGAAAGACCAATTAATAGAATCAAAGTTATGACCAAACGATAAAATATCACTTATAATTAAAAAGAAACTACGACCCGTCTTACCATGCTAACGGAGTATTGTAGAAGATTAAACCAAATTTAATGGGTTAATATTCAAAGGTAGTACTTTTGAGATAAAATTATGGAAGGGAGTAATTCTGAAAAAAGTGGTACTCCTATATACGAGTAAAAGAGAGTAACTAATATTTTTTTTTCTTCTAAAAACATATATTTGTCAAATACATATTTCATGACATTACTGAATTCTTTCGTCTAGTTATGCAATTTCATTTGAAAATCCGTAAGTAATACACTAAAAAATAAAACTCCATATATACTGTGCCAATAGACTCTAAGAGCCAGGTGGCCTGGGTCAGGCTACAACCGAAGTCAAGGTTTAAAATCATTGGCCCTGGTATGGCTATGTGACTTGCGGATCAGATTGTCTTATTTTATCAATTATTTTTGTCTAAACAGGCTGAATTGAGCTAGGCCAGAAGAATCTTGGCACTAACCCAACCCAACCCGGTGTAAGATCGGGCTACGTCTTGTTGGATCAAGGCCCAAGGGGAAGGTTGGCCCGATGTGAGACTCGGGCAGTGTCGAGCCAAGAAATAGTTCAAACAGGTCAGGGAAAAACGACTCGACATGGCATGCCATACCAATTCTTAGTTTCTTACGATGCTGGCCCGTCACGTTAGCCACCTCGACACGTCTTTGTCCTTGTATTATTGTATGTATCTAGTCTTTTTTTTTTCCATATCATGCCAATTATTTAGGACTTAGGAGTATTTCATTGTCTTAATTCAATTACTCTTTTGAGTGACGTCTCGTGTGACCACTGACCACAGAGTCGCCCAAAAAACTAGGGGCACACCGTTTCCTCTTGATTTCCTTAAACAAGCAACAACAATCATTGTCCATAATTCCATACCATACTTTATCAATTAAATCATTCACCTATAAATATGCACACTTTAGTTGACTATCTAAAGCAACCTACCAAAACTCCTAAATTAATCATTTTTAGACATTCAAAATACAAATTAAATTATTTTGTTTTACAAAAAAAAGGTGACATAAAATGAGTTATGCAAAAAGCAAAGCATCATGGATAGTAATGGCAACAATAGAAGGAATGAAAGATCAAGGTTTTGCAAGATGGAATTATACAATTAGGTCTCTTCATCAATATGCTAATAACAACGTTAAATCGTTTTCTTTAGCTAAAACGCTTTGTGGGTCGTCTTCGTCATCGTCGTTGTCCTCTTGTTCGATTTCAAGCAAGATTAGGGATGAGAAATTGAAGCAATCTGAGGAGTCTCTTAGGAAAGTCATGTTTTTGAGTACTTGGGGTCCTAATTAATAATAAGTGTAGAATACCCTTTTGTATTATATTTTGCTCAATTATATATATTATGGTTTTTTTATATTATTTTCCCAATTGCGTAAATTAATTTAACAAATTGAATTTTGGTTTATTTATCTCGAATAATCGAGTGAGAGTAATTGGTGGCGGATTATTAATTCAAACACAAAGGTTTTAATTTGACTTGTACAAAAAAGAGCAAACAAGAGATACAATTTCATTTGTTTAGTTAACAAACAATACAAACTCTACGTAAGATCTTGTTTTTTCTTGTGTGAAATCACTTAAAAATAATTATCTTGTTAATTTTCTATCTCTTAATTAATACGACTATACAAGTAGTTAATCAAATTTATTTGGTATTAGATGGGTGTTTTGGTAAAAAATTACCCAAACCTATTAATTCGTTCGTTGAAGGGTCAAAATGATCTACTCTTTTTAGCCTTAAAAAAGGGGGTTAATTTATATGTGATTTGTGATGGAATACGGATGATAAATAAGTAAAAGTAATGACAAAAATAACAATGAATGTAGAGTAATGAAAAAAGGACACACGAAAATGGTGACGCGGAAACCCAAATCGGGAAAAACCGCGGGGGGAGTCGGAATCCCACCAAAGGTTGTACTATGATCTGTTAATGAAGATGTGAGCAAGAACCAGAAATTAAATACAATAAGCAATGGAGTTTGTTAATGATGATGGGGATCGTGTTTCTTGGAGATGGAGTAGAATTGGATGCCCCTCTCTTGCTTTAGGTCTCTCCTATTTATAGGCCTTGTAAAACCCTAATGCCTTCAAAACCCTAATTACCGCTGCCGTTACTCTCCCTGAAAATCCTCAACGGCTCCTGATTTAATTTCAAGGATTTTGTTGTCTGACTGATTCTTGTTCCTCCTGACAGGATCCTGACACGAGATTGACAGGATCCTGACAGGAGGCTGAGTTCGTGCTACTTCGTTGTGTCTGCCAAGTCAACCTCCCTGCTTTCAAGGGATCAGTTATTGACAGGTTCATGTTCCTCCTGGCAGGATCCTGACAGGAGGCTGGATTTGCGTAACTCTGTTCCGCCTGTTAAGTCTCCTATTCTTCCTCAACTGCTCCTAAGTTTTAGGAAGCTATTGTTGACCTGTTCCAGCTGCTGACTCGTTCCAGCTGATTTGTCCTAGCTTGTTATTTATAGTTGCTTCCTTTGACATGTTCCTCCTCAGCGTTCTCCCTGGATGCTCTCTTGTTCTTTCTCAACTACTCCTCTTTTTGAGGAATTAGTTTGTTGACCTTTTCTTTCCATGTCATCAGTCCACTCCCTCCATGATGGACCACTCTTAAGATGCCACATATTCAAGTAGGAAAATTATAAATTTTGGCTATAACAATGGGCAATGTACAAGCTCATTTTCTTTTCAATTAATTTCACTAAAATCTAACGAGATTTAAATTCACAAAAATATCTGAGATATCAATGTTCAATAAGTAAGAAATATAGTCCATTTTATAGGTTTCTTCATCCAAAAATAACAAATGGTACTATACTTATATGAATAATAATTATATTAGAATTATTTGGAAATTAGATACTTTCTATGTCGCAGTTATTTGTTTTGTCTTTTTTTTTTTATTATTTGTGAGTAGTATTTCAATCAAATGTAAACAAATTATTAGGATGACTAGTATAGATCCCGCGCGAATGCGCGATTTTTTAAATTAAAATATTACAGAACTCCAATTGAAATTATTTATATAATTTACTATTATTAATGTTTTGTATTAACAGGTGGAAAAGAGAAGGTTCAACATTTCTACTTCTAAATAAGATTGTCAGTTTTACTGAAATATTGTTAACTTTATTTGAAAAAAAATATTGTTGTTGTACCATTACATCCACTAAAAGCATAATATAAATATGAAATAGTGACATTGGTAAATGGTAATACAAAGTTAGTATACACTAAATAATTTTTTTTTAAAAAAACAACCAAAATTAAATGTTCAGGTAATATAGAGCAAGAGATAGATATTAACTTTGAATGTAAGAAAATATATATATAATTTGAAAGTTTTTTTTTTCTTATTGATGTCAAAATATCTATGAATACAATTAACTTGCAGTGCATAAGTTCATATCAAAAGACAGAATAGTAGAATTATTTAGAAAACGTTTGTTAAAAAAGTGTTCGTGGTCATCATATTTGGTAAAAAAAAAAATAACAGTAAAATATTTCTATCGCATAATATTTATAATTTAATTTATGTAACAAAATCAGAATGTTCTATAAATATGTCTTTAAAAATTGAAAAATATCATACCATTTTTATAAAGAATAGAGTTATTTATTGTTTGGAATAATAGACCTAGTTGTAAATATGATATAAAGAAGTCTATTTATAGAATAAATCATTTAAGCGGAAAACTTTTAGTAAGCTATTAATCTTTTAGTATAAGGGGGAAGGGAGTATTAAATATCAAAATACCCCCAAAATAATACTCCGTATTTCGTGTTACGGAGTAAAAGTTTTCTTTGTTTACTTATAAAAATTCCTCCAGCTAATTTTCTCATATTATCGGCGAAGCGACTTTCTTAGTTTATTTTTATTTTTATTTTTTTACACATGGAGTCACACGATGTTCGAATCAGGTCATGAACATCATCTCTCATGACAATACCAACTAACCTAGGTAATTGATATATGCGTTTTAATTTATAAATAGTATAAATATATTTTCTCTTTATAAGTATATAGGTCATTTGATTCCTAGAGTGGATCATCTCCCTCGTTTTCGGGTGTTACTTTCTAGACCCGCGCGTATTATCTAATCCACTTAATGTGATTTACAACATAAAAGTTTAGTCGGGTCATTCTAGAGTCGAGTTATTTCCACCACGTTACTATCAAGTACATTACTCCGTGTTCAAATTTACTAAATACACATACATTAATAATGCTTGTTTTCATTTGTTCATATCCTTGGTTATATATTACTAAAAAGATATGAATAACCATAATGTACTCGATAAGACAATTTAAATAATATCTCACATACATAACTATCTTTTTAAGTTATATATTAAAAATTCTCCTCATTTATGAATAATATATTCAAAAAGTAAACGTAAACAATCAAATTTCTCTTTATTAAAAGAACAACCACAAATCATATGTGGCAAACACACCTTAAATCTAGGAAGTTTGAAAAGTCAGCTTTACACTTTTGAATTTATTTGTTTTCAAAGCAGTTAGATTAGACATGCATTATCTAAAATAATAGCATTGAACGATGAACAAATATAAGTATACTATATATACTGGATATAAATCACAATCAAATTTTACCATCTTAAAATATAATAATATACTTATTATTTACAAAATTCAAATTTAGAAATCTTATTTGTAAGAGATGCTGTAGTTTTTTTTTATATAATGCTAACAAAATAATTTATTATGCAAAAAATAAATTAAAATAAATCAGAAACATCCAAAAATAATTAAAACCGCAATAGAAATAATTTACGATTGTAGCCAACACACCGAAATAAAGAATATTAATTTTTTAAAATAAAAAAGGAGCACCAAATTGAAATACGGAGTATATATTTTTACAAAAATTGTTGACTACAGATTTAAATTTATAATGTGTTTTTGAAGGAAAAAAAAAAGAAAATGTTGTGCTTTCGATTATTTTGATGCTCATTTAAAATAATTTTGGAGAATAATTTGATAAATAGAATATCATCAAAAATTATTTACAGCTAATTGAGAATAAATGGAATCACATATAAAACCAAATTATTCCTCTGTATTTAAGAAATAAATTAGTAAATTAAATTGTTGAGTCGAAAAGGTTTAAACATTTTTAAAATTAAGTCGTTCCTCATGAGATATACATCGAGCTATCTATCGAAACATATCGAGCAAAAAAAACAATCAAATTTTCTCAGTTAGAGAAAACATTCCCCGTACTACCTGGATACTTTTCAAACTTCTATAAACTCATGCATGGGTAGCTAGATAGAATGAGATGTTGTTGATAATGAGGAGAGTATCCTTTACATTAAAGAAGTATGTGCTCGTGCGAGTGAGCAGGATTTAGGATTTTTGGTTGAGGAAACTGACAATATTAAGAAAAGTTAGCTAAATTTTACCGTTGGAGATGAATAAAATGGCTTTCAAAAAGAGGTTGTCAATAGGTTATAGGTGGGTATAACTGTCTTATAGGGTATGTAATATGATGAGCTTGAAGTTAATTATTATCTCTTCGGATCTTTAATTTATGGGCTAAGGTTATGTTCTTTCTAACTTAATTTTAGTTGATCGAGTTCAGCTTTATTTAACTCTGGTTTATGGAAGCCCAAATTTCTATTCGTGTTTATGGGTATATTAATTTCTTTTCGTTTGCTATACAAATAGCTATGAAATACTTAATTTAGATGAGACTAGCCCAATAACATTTGATTATGTCTGGTTTATTTCATTACAAAATATGAATTTATCAAAATAAAACAAAAAAAAATTAATATATTATTATATTATATTTGGGCCGGGTTTTTATTCTATTGAGTAAGTCATAGGATGTTATAGTGGTACAATAGAATAATATGTTTGGGATTTAAAGTTTAAAATTAACAATCTCCAAATTGTAAATATAAGCTATAATAAAAAAAACTGTCATCATATGATACTCAATCCGTTTCCTAAAATTTGTAATAATAATGTTAAAAAAAACATACCCGTGCAATTTGCACGGGCTTAAAACTAAGTAAAACTCTGGTAGTCTGGCCCCCCAAAACATGACTTTGAACTTGTTTCAAGTCTTTAATTTAACGGACGCTAGTATCGCACGTAGTTTCATCTAAAACAATTGTCGTTCACTCCCATTAATATGCTACGCACTTGGACTAAACTTTACTTGGTAATCTCCGAAACCATTTGTACCAAATAATCATATAGCCAATGGTTTTTCTTACCAAACATGATACTATAAATACAACCATCAAATTTCCTTACCAAAACACACAACATAACATAAAATAACACATTCAAATTTCTTACTATTATTTGATTTATTTCTTGTTCCTTTATTAACCAAATAAATATTAATAATAGTAATAAATTTGGAAAAAAAAATGGGTGGAGGAAATGCATGCAGAACATATATAGTAACGGCAAGCATGGCAGCAGTAGAAGCATTAAAAGATCAAGGATTTGCGAGATGGAACTATCCTCTAAGATGTCTTCACCACCGTCTTAAGAACTCGATTCGGTCCTCGATTAGGGCTTCGTCGACGACTACGGCTAGTAAGGGGAAGAAGACGGTGGTGAAGACTGAGAAAACAATTCGTAAAGTTATGGAGCTTGATTGCTGGGGTCCTACTACCACTCGATTTTAATACTTGTGTCACATTTTGTTATGTACGATTACTAATTAACGTACCGGGCTTATATTAGTAGTAAGGGAGTGATATAAAAGATCATAGTTAAAGCATAATGTACTAGCAGAGCGTACTCTATCACTCGTTATGTAAGAGTATTATTTACGAGTAACTTTTGACTTTCTAAAATGCATTGTAAGTGACGATGTACATTTTTGAGTCATATTTTAGTAAAAAGTTGTACTTGGGTTTCATGTTTTATAGGAGTATTAAGCATTAGAGTGAAAGCATAAAATCTCGTTTAAGACGAAATGTAATCAAAATAGACAATAGTTTTCTAAGCTATTACACTTTGTTAAGACACATGGTCATATTTATCGACAAGATGACGACATTTAATCCGTTTTCAGCCTGTGTCGAAAAGTGTCCGTCTCTTATTGTGAGTGTTTTACAATATGATCTACTTCGTATTGATGTAAAGCTCTTTGATAATGGAATTTAATTCTTGTTTTTGAAGTTGCTTTTACATCTCGAACTTGAGAGAATCCAACCATCATATCGCTTTCCTTTTGGTCCTATATTATTGGCTTTGATTGATTATTTACAGTTTACATCACTAAACCATGGGCGGCACTTTTCCTCATGAATTGAGAAAACCAGCAACATTTCCGGCCTACCATATCATGCCAATAAAACAACATTCTACAACAAATTTAACCCAAAACATAACTTTCAACAACACATTAACCTCGTAAATGTAAATGTCTTAGCCTAATGGTTATAGTCGAGTTAAAATGGACATTAAGTTTTAGATTTAAGTTTAAAAACCTTTCATCCCCGTAATTCATTTAACTAAAAAAAAAGCAGTTGAATTTACTAATAGAGTATAACTATAATATATGCGCCTCATCCATTACCTTAAGGTTTTGGTTGAGATGGTTCATCTATCATGCTATCAGAGCCAGAGTGACCGAAGGTCACGAGTTCAAACCCTGACAGCCCCCAATATCTCACAACCTCACAAAGTAGAAAAACCCGCACATGGTATGGGGGGCCTGCCTGTGCACTAACCAACCACTCTTCAAGCCCAACGGGCATTCGAGTGAGGGGGCATAATAGAGTAGAACTATAATATATGGGCCTCAACCATTAATTTAAGGTTTTGGTTGAGATGGTTAATATAAACTAACTTAATTGTTAAAATTATCGTGTAGAGTGTAAACGACTATAGTTTAAACCCACCGTCAAAATATAACCTTTATGTCTCACTTACATGAAAAAAAAGGGATCGCCTTTTACCCCTTTAGACGAGTCTATAAAAGATTGTGGATACTCTTCTAACATAAGGAAAATTAAAGAACATGGACATACAATTCAAGTGATTGATCGATAACTAGCTTCACATCACCATTTTCCACTCCTCTCTTTGAACAATCAAAGGAAGATATAGAAGAGGGAAAACTCGTTCCAAATTAAACATCGCGCAAACAAAGTCAATCTAAGTTTGACACATCAACACATTAGCATATTTGTTGCACAGAATGAGAGATAAATGTGGGACAGAGGATCCTCATTGCCCAAACACACGACAATACATTAAAAAAGAATATAGCCAATATGCCCTAGAATCATCAACACGGTTCACATCGTCTAGGCTCCAAGCTCGCATTCAATTAACAAAATTTCCCGACTCTCCTTTTCGCAACTTTTAAAAATTGTCGGGCAGATTAAACTTCTGGCAGCCAAAAATTTGGTGAGAACTGTTCTGTACAAAAAGAGCCAAACCACACTTGGTACTATTAAAGCCGTCCCAAAGAGTAAAGTTGAGAGTTCCAGATATGTTCTTCTTAGCGGAAATATCTTTCACTGAAGTAAGTTTTTCGAGCTTCCTGACAACAAAGTCGCTGGAGAGGACTCGGCCTTTGTTCTCCCCGTTAGGGCAATCGGTCACCAACCCGTTCTCGTACAAGGCCACCAAGATATTGGCACCCTGGTTGTCTATCTTCATTCTAAGTGTTCCTGATAGTGATACTTGTAATGTGTTTTGTTCCGTCTTTTGGAAGGTTGCCTGTTACGTATAAACTCATTTTGCGTAAGAAATTGTGACTAGATAATATGAGAAGACCATCTCAACCAAAAATGCTAAGCTCTTAAGTTAAGTGGAATGTCACTTCCGGAGGACATTTTCAACTTTATTACTTCATCAAACTTAACATGGAGGGCACTTATTCTCATAATTAACTCGCTGTTTAACATTAATCAAAGCATGTTACTCATATTAGTCAATGAATCAAATTCAATGTACCACAATAAAGCAAAATGTCACGTTAAAGTGGTTACACGAGAAAAATCTGAACAAAACGTAAATAAATGAAAAAAAATGACATAATCAATTATTTAGAAGCGCTCCCTCTTTATTATTAACGCATGGAAAAGACTCGATATACGTACAATTAATCGTCTATTACTCTATTCGAAAGTCCTAATAGTATTGATGGTATTACACACAAGCTATCACCTCATTTTCAAAGAATGGAGTTAGCTTAGCTGATGAAGTCATAACAGTAAATCAGTAATAGTCATGATAATGGTTCAAATTTCTTCAGTACATATTTATGGTACTCCAGGCATGTACACAGGGGCGAACCGAGTAGGTAGCAAGGGGTAGCAGCCGCTACCCCAAAGAAAAAAAAATCAGTTTATGCGCTGTAATTTGCTACCCCAAACCTGATAATAAAGCGATAAGTAAAAGGGAAGGCAGTTAATAAGCATTAAAATTGGTGTGACTCAGTGGTAAGAGTCGTGGTATTCCAAACAAGAGTTCCGTGATCGAACCCTGCTACAGTCATAATACTGTAATTTGTTTGCTTTTTTCCTTTCATTTCTCATTAAATAAATTCTTTTACGCTTTTAGCTTTATATGTAACAATTCAATAATTAGTTCTTAACCTTTGATTAAACTTTTGTTTATTGCAATTTTTCAAATTGGTTATGTCCATAATGTGAAAATTTTAAGCTAAATTGTCCATATTGTGAAACTTATGTCCATATTGTGCACTACGGAATCTGAACTTTATTTTCAATTTTACCTAATAATTATGATTATTATAATAGTTAAATTTTTCTAAATCGTGTAAAATGAAGATAAGTTGTCGAATCATAATGTGAAAATTTTAAGCTATTACGAAGCATTGGTTATGGATTTTTTTTATAGCAAACAAAATTATAGTCAGAAAAATATAAAGGTAAAGTTGTATTTGAATTTATATATTCCGACACATTTTGTCGTGACTAATTTATTTTACAGAAAAAAATTATATGCTTAATCTTTTCGCTACCCCAAATTTTTAATCCTAGGTTCGCCCCTGCATGTACAAGAAGAGGATTCAAACCAACGACTTAACGCTCTCATCTCAAGTCTCATCTACTTAATAAACTACGGAATGTAATAATTTCGAAATAAGCGAATAAAAAGTTACCCGAAAATTAGGAGCAGGAAATACTGGCGCAGATTTAATATTGGAAATTACATTCTCCTCCTCATTCCCAACACAGTGGGCCCTACCTTGAACAACAACCTGAGGGGTAAACATGGTATCTAACTTAAGAGACTCCACGTAAGCTTTTTGACGGACGGTCCATTGACTTGACCCGAATGGATCTTTCCAGCCCATATAATCCCAATAATCCACATGAAAGCCCAATAAAATAATGGGCTGACCCAAATTAAAATCCCCACGGCCCAATCTTGAAAATAAGAGCTCTGCTTCTGGTGATGTTTTACACCCTTGTGATGCAAACAACTCCACCAAAACTGCACCGTTTTGATCACCCTCTGTATCCTCGGCCGCTATTGCGGCCGAGTCCTTTTTGTTGTGTTTGGTGCATTGTTTTTTGCCGAAACAAGATATTAGTTTTGGAGCCATTGCGACCGAGACGAGGATGACCTCGTTTTGGCCTAATGAGGTTAAGGGTACGTAGGTTTGTACGTTTTTGTTTACGTTGATAAAATAGGAAAAAAATAAAAATAAAGAAGAAGAAAGGTTGATGAAATGCTTGGAAAAAATGTTTGGTAGTAGTTGTTTTGTGGAGGGAAGATAAAAGAGATTTGAGGAAAGGTGGTGCAATATGGAATGGGCTAGAACATATTATGGGTATAATAAAAATTCAAAAGAATCAAACTTTATAGTTTTGATTAATTATGACAATGATTTGGTGTCATCGTGTGTAACTTAGACTCGGTATACATTATCAAAAATATAATATAAGTCAACACCACAATTAAGGGAATGATTATCCCATAATCATATCCTTTCAATCACTCCTATAATAAAGCATCTACTATATACTAATCCACAAACATTTAGAGCCTTTCTATTGGTCGCAGGAATTCAGGAATAGTGGGTCCCACATCGAAACTAAAACATTAATTACCCTCTCTCCTATTCTGATTTATTTAGACTATGTTTACATATTTACAAACTCTGCTTACATATTTTATTTTCATACACAATTCCTGAATTTTTTTCATATTCCATGATTAAAAAAAATTATAAACTAATAATTTCATGCAAAACAAAGTCCAAAAATTAAAATTACAATACTCTTGCAACTAAAAAAAATAATTTCAATTTCAAACAATTAATAATTAATAATTAAAATTACAATACTCTTGCAAAAAATTTCTCAGACGGAACTACAAATTGCTTGATGAGACGGAATTATAAATTGGTGTATGAATATACCTGTAAAAAGGCAATACTCGATTAATAATATAAAAAAACAGAATAAAAGTAGATTATTAATAATCAAAATAAAAAAAAATAAAAATAAAAAACAAGAAAAAAATTGCTCATTTTCCATACATACACCATGCTTAACAAATTAAACGAGGGATCTATATAATCATAAAAGAGGCAAGAAAAAAATGATAATCCTAATTTATAAAAAGTGGTCATTCTCGATGAAAAAAATTGAAAATTACGACATTACGAAAAAAAAATTGAAAATTACGACATTACGAGAATCGTATGTTCTGGAAGCAGCACAAGTGCACAAATGTTTTATCAGTCGACAACATTAGCAATTAATTTATTAATTTATAATTTATTTATATACAAAATGTATACATTAATCATAACTCATTAATGATTAATATATACAAAATGTATATAAATATCATAACAGTACGAGATAGTTATTAAAAAAACATTGACAAGCTCAATTCTTCATCATTTAAAACAAAACATGGTAGAAAAAAATGTAAATACATTGAATGAAAAATACCAAATATAAAAAAAAAAACAGGAATGAAAATACCCACTTGAAGCAACAAGATCCATAACTTAATAATTTTTAATAGTGGAGGATGAGGTGGATTGTGATAATTTTATAACAATTAATAAGGTAAGGAACAAGAAAATTTAATTATGGAGCAAGTAGAAAAATGAGATGATAAATTTTAGAACGGCGGAAATAATGAGGAAGAGTAAAATAGGTTAGGTAAAGATTATATATGTGCAGCAAGTTTCTTTTTTTTTTTTCTTTTTTTTTAAGAAAAATATGTGAAAGTGTGCAACAGATTAGGTTTATAATTTTCCCTAATTCTTATTTAAGACGGTCGAGGTCGGTTTAAGCTTAAGACGGGTTAAATTTATACCAAATTACCAATTATTACCTAAGAAATACAAAAAACTTTGTCTTTATTAACATGTGGTAGTAGTTGATTCGTTTTAATTTTAATTTTAAGTTTAAAACAGATAATGTCCGTCTTAAATAAGACTTACAGTATAATATACGTACGTGAAAATATAATCGGACTCAAATAGCATATAATATGAACTTTACTACCTTAGTGAATAAATTGGCCCGAATGATATATGACTTCTGTTTATGAATACTCCGCATAACCATGAATTAAGGTTGAAAATCGGTGCTATGGTTATGCTGCTTAGAAATATTGATCAGTCACGAGGCTTATGCAATGGGACTAGATTAATAGTGACCGATTTAGGAACTCGCGTAATTAGTTGTACTGTTTTAACTGGTAGTCATAAGGGTGACAGAGTTCATATTGCCCGCATTACACTTACGCCTTCAGATTCCAATAAAATTCCAGTCCGCTTCAATAGAAGACAATTTCCCATCGCAGTTTGTTTTGCGATGACCATAAACAAAAGTCAGGGTCAATCCTTATCTCAAGTGAGTATTTATCTTCCAAAACCAGTTTTCAGTCATGGTCAACTTTATGTGGCAATCTCCAGGGTCACAAGCAAACAAAGTTTGAAGATATTGATTTGCGACAATAACAAGCGTACATCCAATACTACAACGAACGTAGTTTACAAAGAAATGAGAATTTGTGAAAGTAAAATGGACAAGGACACAAGGTACGTGTGGTTTTTTTTTTTTTTTTTATAGTGTGGGTTAAATCGTGTAAATATGGGGTAAATTAAATTACATGTTCATTGGGCTTATTTTAGCTTTATTAAGTATATATTCGTCTTAAAATTGAAATGGGTTAAATATTATACAACTTGCATAAATAAGATAAGTTTAGTAATAATATCTTGCCATTTTGTCTTATCAATGAAAATGGTATGATATTTGACGCGTCTTAAGTTTAAGACGGCTACCTCCGTCTTAAACAAGAATTTTGTGTTTTAGCTTGGTTCGAATTTTTGACGAGGGTCTTTGTTTGGAAAAAAAAGGTACTCTAAGTTGACGAGACTTAAATCAGTCAATTGGGTCAAGCGGACGGGTTACAGGTTTTGTCACTTTGAGTTCGAGTAAAAAAACGACGAGTTGAGTTTATTTTATGTTTGTAAAATACGGGTTTGTACGGGTCGAATTTATACAGGTTATGGTTGGGTTATAGTTAGAAACGAGTTAAACTATTGACTTTTTTTACGTATACATTTTCTTTAATTTTAATTATAAATATATAATTAATTTTATTTTCTATAGTTATTTAACTAATAATCCCTCCTATTCTAAGCTTTTTTCCCCTTCTCATTTTGCACAAATTTTAAGGATTTTAATTAAATAAGCAATAATAATGTAGTGGGGTAAGGTGATTGGAGAGAGGGAATGTATTGTGGGGTATTATTGAGAAGTGAAGTGATTAAAATAATTATTGTTGTGGGTTAAGGTGATTAAAATAAGATAAATTATGGGTATTGTGGGGTATTGTAGTGGAGTAATGTGATTAAAATAAGTATAAAAGTTTACCAAAAAAGGAAAGGGGGAAGTTATTTTGAATAGACGAAAATGAAAAGGGGAAACATTGCTCAGAATAGGAGGGAGTATATTGATATTAGTGGAAAAAAAACATTTATTTATAATATACTTCATTCAGTATTGAAACGCTATACGAAGTACTTAATTAATCGATTGACACGTGAACGTAAGAAATAGTGTATATATTGGGTAAACTATGCTATAAAACAAATGTAAGTACATTTAATTTCCAAAAATTAGAAGTTTAGATTATTTTTATCAAGTTAAATTACTTTTATCATTTTATTACCTCCGTCATTACAATATTTAATTGCATAAGTTCGAATCAAATTTTTGAATTTAACTTGATACAAAACTATTCAAATTTTACTCCTTTATCGATAATGAATAAATGATAATGTTTAAAAAGCATACCGTGCAATTTGCACGAGTTTAAAACTAGTAAATATTGTAATTTAGAAAGCTTTGTTATATGTTCACACATGTATTTTCTTATATAAATTGTCACAGTGTAACTGCATAATGTTTCTATCAATAATACTTCAATTTCACTCTACTAAAAAACTTTTTCACATTTGCCGAGACGTGTTTTACACGGTAAATATCGTTAGTTACGTGTTTACAAAAATTATAAAAGTTAGATATTAATAATGTACTCGTAAAGACGAATCAAACAAGATCACACATGAATATATTTTTTACTTATATATTGAGAGAAAATTGCAATTATATGATCGTTTGTGAATAGTGTACAAAAAAGAAAGTGGTAGAGTGGAGTTGAAGAGAGGAAGTATTATCTCCACACAAATCATTGGTACTATTATCTACCAGGCTATGATTGGTACTATTATCTACCACACAAATCATATCTTACACTCGAATTGAAAAACAATAAAAATAAATAAAATCATCATTTTGAAAAACAAGATCGAAGAATGGCGATGGATGAGCAGTTGAGGTATTGGGCTTTAGAGGGAGATGTGGAGTTTCTGAAACATGCGGTGGGTATACAACAACAACCTCCCGAATACTTCATCGCTCTAGACTCTCGGGGAAAGTCCATCTTCCACATTGCCGCAGAGTATGGGAAGGTGGAGTTTATGAAGGAAGTAATGAAAATACTTCCCACAAATATCATTAAACAACTCCTCCTCGGCACAGACAGACATTCGTATACCCCGCTTCACGCAGCGATTCCGAATAGAAAATTCGAAGCCATAAAGTGTGTTGTCGAAATGTACGCATCATTGTCGTGGGATACTGATGACGTGGATCATGTCAACCCCTGGTTAGCGTTGACTAATAATAATGAGACACCGTTGAACCTCACGTTGGTGGGACCAGATACAAATGAGGAGGAAGCAAGAGTCACACTAACTAGGTCACCATCCATTTTTAATCTTAATCACCTCATAACTATCTTGACCCATTTACCTCCTCCCAAGCAGAAAGTCATGATCTAGGTTAATAATCCAATCATTTTTCACTTTTCAACTTTTTCAATCATTTAATTTCCCACATTCTCTACCCTACTCAAACCAAACAACCAATCACAAAGTGCCACCTACAAGGTCACCAAAGTCATGTGGTGACCTCCTTGAGGTCATGGGATGACCTTCAAGAGGTCATGGGTCACCAAAGGTCATGCTAATTATGGTGTTAATTTGTGTTTAATGTGACCCAACAAGGTCATGACCTCCCTCATGACCTTGCTTGGGGATGGTCTAATGATGTTAATGGATCCGGAACTAGAGAGCTGCACCATTGCTGATATTAATGGCAAAACCCCGCTCTTCTATGCCGTCAAAGAGGGTTACAATCGTGTTGCTGAGAAGATACTAAAGTCTCCACAACCTGCCACTTCTATTCTCGGCAAAACAGATTTGTTGGAGCTTCTTTGTTGTGCTGATATTACTTGCACAGGTCACTACTACTACTACTGAACCTTCTTCCACCCTCCCTTCATTTATTTGTAGACATAAATTATAGGATCTTGATTAAAGCAATAATTACTGAAAGGTACTTACGTGATGTAGCCATTAGATCTGATAATATAATTACTTGAGAAAGATAAAAGAATAAAACCCTTATAGCTTTGCCTTCTCCTGCCTTCCTTATTCTCTAATTCACTTCCTTAATGTGTGTTTCTTAATATGAATGAATTAGGTTAAAGATCAAACAGGTGTGCTTATATAGAGAGGTGGCAGGAGGGGCTTAATAGAATAAGTGGGCCTGATGTTAATGGTCTGTAAACATTAATCGTAATCCACTTAAACTAGGACTCTTATTAAAAACCCGAAACATTATATTTAACCATTATTTAATTAAGGTGACTTATATCAGTAATTAGGTCCACATAATAGAGAATTAAATAATAATTCTTACATTCTCCCACTTGGACCATATTACTGATCAAAACATAATGTCACGCTTAAGTATAACATAAGACGCGTAGACGGTTAAACGAATACATAATGGGTTTATCTTAATTACCCTGATCATCCCTGAACAACTGGTTGAGTCATGGCGGAGACACTACTATAAAAGAGAAGTGGTCCTTCCATGTACTACGGACCAATCACTTAGAATAATCAGTCTGTACAAGGAGCAAACATAATCCCCAAATAATGTCCTTGAGGAAAAGGATCGATTCTGTTAATCGTGCAACATTAATGTATACAATAACAATAATACGATACAGAAAATTGTTCGGAAATCATCATCATAATAAAACATAAGTCGATTAATCAAAACATAAGTGTCATTATTACAAAGCACTAGCATGATCCAAACATAAACGAAAAAGCCTTAATGATTATCCTTCAGACCAATATCAATAGCATGCTTCATAAATGTCTTTGGAGATAATCCCTTAGTTAAAGGATCTGCTATATTAGCACTAGTCATAATGTGCTCAATTGACACAGTGTTTTTCCGAACTTCCTCCTTAACTGACAAGTATTTCATTTCCATGTGCTTTATTCCTTTAGAATACTTGTCATTCTTCGAAAAGAAGACAGTTGCGGTATTATTACAATAAATTCTCAACGGCCTTGCAACATAATGCATAATGCTAAGCCCTGTAGGAGAATTCCGCAACCATAAAGCTTGAATAGTAGCCTCAAAGCACGCTACAAATTCAACTTTCATAGTGGATGAGACAATAATTGTTTGTTTAGCACTTTTCCAGGAGATTGCTCCCCCAGCTAAAACAAACACATAACCAAAAGTGCTTTTCCTTGAGTCCACGCATCCACCAAAATCTGAGTTAGCATATCCAATAACCCATTTCAGGATTGGACTGATATCGACCCAACATACCTACTGCAAAACTTATGTCAGGTCTTGTATACAGACATGCGCATACATTAAGCTTCCAACCAGAGATGCATAAGGAAAGTTTTTCATGGTATTTCGTTCTAGCTCAGTCTTAGGATACATACTTAAGTTGAACTTATCCCCTTTCTGAATAGGAACATCATTGGGATTACATTTTATCATGTTGAATCTTTCTAAAACTTTACTGATATAGACTTTCTGAGACAACCCTAATGTCCTTTGTGATCTGTCTCGAGATATTTCCACCCGGATCACATAGGACGCCTCTCCCATATCTTTCATCTCAAAGTTGTTTGATAGGAAATCTTTAGTTCGACGTAATAGTCTCAAATCACTGCTTGCTATAAGTATGTCATCGACATATAGGACCAAAAATGCAAACTTACTCCCACTGATCTTCAGGTATATACACTGATCAACAGTGTTTTCTTGAAACCCAAAGGAGGTAATGGTATTATGGAACTTAATATACCATTGTCGAGAAGCTTGCTTAAGTCCATAAATGGACTTCTTTAATATACAGACCTTGTCCTCTTTGCCATCAATAATGAAGCCTTCAGGCTGAGCCATGTAGACTTCTTCTTCCAAACTCCCATTCAAGAATGCCGTTTTCACATCCATTTGATGTAGCTCTAAGTCAAAATGAGCTACAAAAGCTAAAATGATCCGTAATGAATCCTTCTTAGAAACTGGAGAGAAGATTTCATTATAATCAATGCCTTCTTTCTGATTAAAGCCTTTAGCTATCGGTCTGGCTTTATGTCGTTCAATATTACCTAAGGAGTCGCGCTTGGTCTTAAAGACCCACTTGCAGCCGACAGCCTTATGACCTACAGGTAAATTGACCAACTCCCAGACCTCATTCTTAGCCATAGACTCCATCTCATCTTTCATGGCATTAATCCATTTATCGGAATCATCACAATTCATAGCTTGTGAAAACGTAACCGGATCATTATCAATACTAATGTCAAATTCACCTTGTTGTAGATATACACAGTCATCTGAAGTAGTTGGCTTTCTAGGTCTTGTGGACCTTCTTAATACTATTTCAGGAGTTGTATCAACAACTTTAGTGGCAACGTTATCATTCTGGAGTGTAGGGTCATCAACGTTAGGTTCCACAGTATTGACTGGGTCAACATTACCATTATGTGGAACTTCATCAATTGAAATTGGGGGCAAAGAAACTGGAGTTGCCACCCTAACTTCATTGACTATGACATCCCTTACCTGATCACTCCCACTAACTTCGCCATTCTCAAGGAATTTGACATTTCCGGTTTCCACAATTCTTGTTTTGTGTGTAGGACAGTAAAACCTATACCCTTTACACTTTTCTGGATAGCCGATAAAGAACCCACTAATGGCTCTTTGATCGAGTTTCCCTTCATGTGGATTATAAATGCGTGCCTCTGCTGGGCATCCCCATACATGCAAATGTTGAAGACTCGGTTTCCACCCTTTCCACAGTTCAAATGGTGTCTTTGAAACTGCCTTACTGGGGACTCGGTTTCCAACATACACAACAGTCATAAGGACATGCATCCACAACTTCAAGGGTAAATTGGTATTACTCATCATTGTCCTCACAACCTCTAATAGGGTTCGATTACGTCTCTCAGTTACACCATTCATCCATGGAGAACCAGGATTTGTGTACTGAGGGACAATACCCAAACTTTCAAGGAGGTTTGCAAAGGGACCAGGATGTTGTCCTGATTCATCATATTTCTAGCAGTGCTTCTTGTGGACCCTTTCTTGGTGTGTTTGGTTTGCTTACCTTTAATGCATTCCACACACGTCCCAAAATCCGTAAAATCAAGAGAAGGTAACATATTGTTTTTAACTAATATGTTCATTATTTCTCTTGAAATATGGGCCAAACGTTTATGCCACAAGAAGAAGGAACTTTCATTAGAGCATGTATCTAGCCATCATGTATTAGAAGGAATTTCATCATAATTTGATTCGAAACATACTAAAGTCAAGGCTTACCCTTCTTTTCGAATCGATTCTTATGCTTTATGCAGTCTTGCTGAAAGTGCCCAGTTTCCTACAGAAAGAGCAACTTTCATGCTTCTTAATTTCCCTCTTCATGCCAGATGCAAACGGTTTATCAGAAGGGCTTGACTTAATGCCTTTTCTGTTTCTAAACTTACCTTTGGATTTCCCGCTTACATGATGCACGTGAAGTGCCTGGGGCAAACCACCATTCTTACTTGAGGCATCAGCCTCATCTTTCTGTTTGATTCTTGCTGCTTCCTGAACCAGTTTATTGGTTAATTCATTAACACTCCAAATTTCTTTAACGGAGTTGTAATGAAGGTGAAAAGCATCAAACTTATCTGGCAGAGAGTTGATTATAAACTGGGCAAGGAACGGATCCTCAACTTTCATGCCCAGTTTTCCCAATTTAGCTGCCAGATTCGTCATATGCAGCACATGTTGCTGCATGGTGGTCACATTCTCATTATACTTAGCAGTGGTAAGTTCAGACATAAGTCTTCCAGCTACCGCTTTATTGGTAGTCTGAAAGCGTTCCTTAATGATTTCCATGTACTTACTGGCTGTAGTACAGCCTGTCTCCGAAATGGAGGACTTAAAGTTTGGTGCAGTGGTAAGTCGTAAGAACTTTAAGCAAAGACTGTCAAGTTATTGAGAGAGCTTTGCAACGGTACTGCATTATGAACAATGCTCAGAACATTAGGCTTTGAGTTTATCACACAATAGCAATTATGACTAAGACTTGAGACTTAAATGAGTAACTCATAAACATTCATTAAGCAAGTGCAGTATCTGTGGACAACCTACGCATGCTTAATTACATAATCAAGTATACTCTCTTTAATGAGTGTTTCACTTTAATGTCAGGTTACCTGTGGGTAAAACCTTAATACAAGTTATTTCACCCCATTAGATGCTTAGTCGGATATTCACTGCATAATTTGAGTCCACTGTGGTGAACATCAACATAATGTGAATGCCCAATTTAATTACGTTATGAGATCTGATCGCGTACGAGATGAAATCACTGTGGTGAATTTCAACTCGTCATAATGCGAAGGTCTCCTTTAATCGATACATAATATATAATTAGTCTTCAATAAGGATGTATGCTTAGTCGGATATTCAGTGCATAATTTGAGTTCACTGTGGTGAACATCAACATAATGTGAATGCCCAATTACATTATGAGATCTGATCGCGTACGAGATGAAATCACTGTGGTGAATTTCAACTTGTCATAATGCGAAGGTCTCCTTTAATCGATACATAAGATATAATTAATCTTCAATAAGAATGTATGCTTAGTCGGATATTCACTGCATAATTTGAGTTCACTGTGGTGAACATCAACATAATGTGAATGCCCAATTACATTATGAGATCTGATCGCGTACGAGATGAAATCACTGTGGTGAATTTCAACTCGTCATAATGCGAAGGTCTCCTTTAAGCATAATTGCATAATAGTATACAAGCATACAATGAAAACAAAGAATAAGTATCGAAACAGCACGGGAAGACCTCGACCGAATAAAACAACAGCTCAATCGAGTAGAAAAGAAACAAAAACACCTCGATCGAGAAAAGTTTTAGCTCGATCGAGAACAAGGCAAAACGATACCACTCGATCGAGTAATACAACAGCTCGATCGAACAACAAGGCAAAATAAGACCCCTCGATCGAGTACAACACTAGCTCGATCGAGCAGAATCAAAACATAAGGGCTGGATCGAGTAGAACATTAGCTCGATCGAGCAGAATTATAAACATAAGGGCTCGATCGAGTAGAACATTAGCTCGATCGAGTAGAATTATAAACTTAAGAGCTCGATCGAGTAGACATTAGCTCGATCGAGTAGAATTATAAACTTAAGAGCTCGATCGAGTAGAACATTAGCTTGATCGAGCAACATCATTGTTAAACCATCTCGATCGAGTGAAGCATTAGCTCGATCGAGTATGGTATAGATCATACGACATTCATACGCGACAATAATCATAATAAACCATACAAATCGAATTAGGGCAGTGCAAAACATCATCATAAATCATATAATAATCATCATAAATCAAATAAAAAGAAATAATTCGATTAGGGCAGTGCAAAACATCATCATAAATCATATAATAATCATCATAAATCAAATAAAAAGAAATAATTCGATTAGGGCAGCGGAAACGATCATCATAACAGGATACGTTATCAATCATGAGGGTATACAATCAATTATGAATGAATGTTACAACATCATGATTAAAACATTAAATTCATTCATAAAAACATAATTAGAACATTAATCAGAATTACAACTATAATCACAACCATGCTCTGATACCACATGTAGACATAAATTATAGGATCTTGATTAAAGCAATAATTACTGAAAGGTACTTACGTGATGTAGCCATTAGATCTGATAATATAATTACTTGAGAAAGATAAAAGAATAAAACCCTTATAGTTTTGCCTTCTCCTGCCTTCCTTATTCTCTAATTCACTTCCTTAATGTGTGTTTCTTAATATGAATGAATTAGGTTAAAGCTCAAACAGGTGTGCTTATATAGAGAGGTGACAGGAGGGGCTTAATAGAATAAGTGGGCCTGATGTTAATGGCCTGTAAACATTAACCGTAATCCACTTAAACTAGGACTCTTATTAAAAACCCGAAACATTATATTTAACCATTATTTAATTAAGGTGACTTATATCAGTAATTAAGTCCACATAATAGAGAATTAAATAATAATTCTTACATTATTTACCCTTTCTGTCTTTTAAAGGTAACAGTAGTGGAATATCTTTTTAAGTATATTTCACTAGACCTCACAAATGGGTCATTTAGGTCGGGTTCGGGTCAAGTCATTTTGAGTGTGGTCATTTTCGGGTCAATAATTATCGGGTCATGTTTGGGTCATTAGACCTAACAACTTTTAGATTTTTTAACTGAAGTATATGCACAACTTCGAGAAGATAGAAAAAGATATGTCCGGATGATGAGGTCATTAAGAAATGTTTTTCCGAGTCTGTTCAATTTTTTTACTTCTTTTTAATTTAATAAATTTGTATGTTTATTTGCAAAGTTTTTTCGGCATTACAGATCAAAGTGGAAATTTCACGTATAATTGATTTTATTTTTATATAAAAAAATGTCATTTGAAAAAATATTGAAATTTTAGAAAAATTGTTATCTTCTTTCTATATAAGCATGACATCTTTATGTTAACTATACATGTCCTTGATTATTATTATTCTTAAATAATTACTCTATTTTTTTTGCATTTTATCCTAATATTTATTTATCTAATTAGATTTTGCTTATTACTCATTTAATAACCAAACCCGTGCAATTCTGCACGGGTTTAAAACTAGTAGCTTCTTATTTCTTAGTGTAGGTCTTGCTTGCGACGGATTGGATCTTGCGACGGGTATTTTGTGAGAGGAAATGGGTAGAGGGGACAAGGTGGGCACCCCCCATGTGCTTCTCCACTCACCCTTGATGGGTATTTTGTGAGAGAATATGGTATCCGTCTTAAGCTTGCGACGGATAGTGTCCGTCACAAATGAGAATTTGTGTATTTCTTATTCAAAACCGAATGATACAGAGCATGCATATATAATTGACACAGTTCTCACAATCTTTGACTCCTTATTTTATTCCTAGATACTACCTCCCCTCAACTCCACTCTACCATATTCAATTTTGTACACTATTTATGTGTAAGCTTCTAATTGAATTTTTCTCTCGATTAATAAGTGAAAATATATTCATGTGTGATTTTGTTTGATTCGTCTCTACGAGTACATTAAAAATATCTTAACTTTTATAATTTTTGCAAATACGTAGCTAACGATATTTACAGCGTAAAACACGAGTTGACGAACGTGAAAAAGTAAAGTGGTAGAGTAGAGTTCAAAAGGAGGAAATATATGTCAACTAAATATACAATGTACATATATAAAACAATATGATAATGCAGAATGATCTTCAAATATCTTGCATATCTTTCATACCCTGCCTCCTTAACTTAACACTCCCCCTTAAGTTGGAGCACTCGGTAACCCGAGACCCAACTTGAACTATAGATGGTCAAAATTTTCTCCTCCTAGTGCATTGGTAAACAAGTCCGATATTTGTTCCTTACTACGAAAGTGAAGCGTGTTTATGGTATTTGAAACCAAATTTTGTCTCAAAAAGTGACAATCTATCTCGATGTGCTTTGTTCGATCATGGAATACCGGGTTTTTGGCAATATGAATTGCCGCTTGATTGTCACAATATAACTTCATCGGCTTCACGTGAAAGAAGCCCAATGAAGCAAGAAATGACTTTGTCCATATGATGAGTTCGCTGGCCACTCCTCCCATTGCTCGGTATTCTGCTTCCGCCGTCGACTTAGCCACCGTTACTTGCCTTTTAGGCCACCATGATGACTCCCCTATCAACACAAAATATCCACTCAACGACCTTCTTGTAATCGGACAAGACGATGCATAATCCGAGTCACAATATCCCCTCAATTGGTAGTCAGCTTCCTTCTTAAAAGTAATCCCTTTGCTCGGATTCCTTTTAATATATCGCACTACTCGTAATGCCGCTTCCCAATGTTCCTTCCTCGGTTCATTTACAAATTGTGATAAAATATGATTCGCGTAAACGAGGTCTGGCCTTGTAATTGTTAAATATACTAATCTACGAGTCTTTTATATTTCATAATGTCTTTTATTACATATATATCTCTTTCCCAATGATAAATTATGTCTCGGTTGAATCGGTGTATACGTCGTCTTTGCACCTGCCATTCCACTTTCTTCCACAATACTCATAGCATATTTTCTTTGGTTTAAAAATAGTTTTCCTCCCTGGTCTACTTCTATACCACGTGTGATAATTGATTGCGATCGCCTGGTCATCTTCTCCATGGTCCTAATAATCTTTGCATAGTTCATTTATTTACCAAGTTTACAGTAGGGTGCTTCAATATTGATGCAAATTAGTACTCGGTAACTCCAATGGTCTAAACTTGTGCCGTGCTGAAATTTGGAGATAGGGGGTTGATCAATCACCGAATTTAGACAAAGGGAGAGTTTCATAAAACTTGTAATTATTGAGTTATATATGTCAATGAAAACAATACAATCAATACTCATAGTACTCATAAAAGCCAAACCCTAGAGTCATAGATTTATCGACTAGTGTCACCTAATAATGCTATCATCATAAGAACATATCATATTCCTATAATAGTAGCGATATCATTTTTTACGGTGTATTCCAATATACTTATCCTTAATATACCTTATCCTTATCAATGCTAGCTAGAATTAGCTAAATTTCTATACAATTTACCCTTACTCATTCAACTAATTGTTTTGAATAAAAACATAAAATATAATTATTTAAAACAAAAAACTTTTATTCAAGTGATTTAGATAAATGAGGACAAAAGTCGACAACTTGTAATAACAAAAGTTTTATTTCATTTATCTGTATCTGACCGGTTTAAATGCAAAACGCACAACTTTGCTATTTTCCGTCTCTAAACGCATCGTTTGAATTCCAACCCTTATTTCACTCTAACTTTGCTCATTTCACTCTACTCTCTCTCTCTCTCTCTCTCTCTCTCCCTCCCTCTCCAATTACCCTAATACCTCCCCTCCTTTCCCTTAGACTACTATAGTATCCCTTTTGCTTTCAGTCTCACTTTTTTCTGGAGAGCGGAGAAGTAAGTTTTAAGGTAATAAACGAACCGACGCTAATACGATTATGACGCCATTGTTGATAAGGGAACTAATCAGGTAAATTAGAGAACACTCCGATCTACTTTCCCTTTTCATACATACATATTTTTTAGGGTTTTTTGTAATAATTTGATTTTAATCTTCATTTTTCTTTTTATTTGTTTCATACATACAGTACATGTTAGCTCACTCCTGAATTTATCTGCTATAGTTCATTTCGATTAATTATTTGAGTGATATTCGTGTTTCTTCAGAGTGTCTGTTATTCTATCCCTATTTTCTCAGTTTCTTGATTCTTTGTATGCTGGGTTTTAGTTACAATCTTATAAACCATAGTTTATTGGGTTTGAGTTCGTGTACAGTTTTTTTTGTTGATGCAAAAACCTAAGTTTCGGATCTGGTTGTTTAAGCAACATGATTTGAAGATTGATGGTCATATTATAAAACACATATGTGAGAGGTGATTGTTTTGTTGGAGTTTGGTAACTTGTGTATGTGATGGATTTTCCTTACGTTAGGTACCTTGATCCAAGTGAAGATGTTTACAATTACAACTGAGACCAAATTTGAGTTATTTGCATTGTCAAATGAATTGTTCATGGTTTATGTGCTTAAACTGTTATTACTGATTATTTTTTCTGATTTGATACCGTATCTTTTAACCAAAAGATTTCATATGAAGTGGGTCATGTCCAGTTAATACGAGTATTCTGTTTTTTTTTTTATAATGTTGGGACCGTCTTAAGCTTAAGAATGATGCTTTCGTGCTATGTCGTTGGTTCACTTAATGCTAGATAATTTAACTGAGGTGTAAGATTGGACAATTTTTAGGCAGATTAACTTTCATTTTAGGTACAGATCAAATGAAATTTATAGGCACCTTTACTCATTTCCTCTCTCTGATGATTTTTTCCTTTATTTCCTCACTATCATCCCAATATAAATCATCCCATGCTCACACCTATCACCTCTTATATATTAAAAACTTTTGGAGTGTATGAACAACGATTGCGACACCATTGTTGATAGATGCTTTCCGATCATTTTCCAACTTTGAATAGAATGCCACGTGTAAAATCCGATTTATGTCGATATTTCCTATTTTAACATTGTCATCCGTAATTATTTTTAATGACTATTGAGTTAGGGCCACTATTCTATTTTTCTGAAACTGCTTAAGCTACTAGATGATGCATTGATCTAAATCCACATAAATCATACAAATATGTCAAATAATGAGCTTTTCCCCTATTTCTATACCTTCACACCGTTGAGGACAACTATGTCAGATTATGGGTTGCTTGTGTGCTACTTTGTAATGTTGGCTATGAAAATGTCTTTCAGGTTCAAGGGGGCCTAGAAGCCGCTGACTAAAGAATACCTGTTTTAGTACAATAGTGACAGGGGTAGTTTTCGGGGTACAAAAGCTCATTATTTGACAGAGGTAGTTTTCGGGGTAGTTTTAGTACAAAAGTGACAGGGGTACAAAAGCTGACTAAAGAATACCTGTATTTTGTTACCAATATTCTTTTTTGTAGTTTTCGGGGGCTCTTGAGGTAGGGTTAATGTCATTGTGATTTTTTTTCCTTGTTTAAGTGGGGCTACGGCCTGGACAGGGGTGCTCTCATTGAGTCACCGATATTGTCTAATGACAACTTTTTTTCAGATACACAATACTTTTTGGGTGAATCTTTTGAGGACAGTTTGGAGCATAAAGTCTATGAACACCCTTTTGAGGATTGAAGGTGTTTTAGTTGCTTTTACCTCCAAGTTCATGGCTTGCTCCATGTTATCACATGGTAATGTTTACTTAGTCACTTCATTTGTCAAATTGTAAAATTTTTTGCCGGGTGATTAAATGAATTGAATAAGCTTTTACATGTGAATATTTTTTTTTTTAAGCGAGCCTATTGATACATTCGATTCAGGATAAGTGTAAATGACAAAGGGATATGTATTTGAAAGAAAGAAATTAAGATTTCTTACCATGCTTAAAATATGTAAAGCATACTTAGCTATTTTAGTGTGCTGTCTTCTTCTGTGTTCAGCTAATCAAGCATTTACTATGATAATATTTTTTGAATTGAGGATAGGAATAGGTTGTTAATCAGTGACTTGCTACTGTTTTCTAATGGCCTAATATCTCCAAACCCTATTTATTCACCGAAGGTAGTGTTTATGTAGAGAAATTGTTGTAGGGGTTAAGAGTGTAGACAACTTACGTGTAATGCAACTTGGGGACTCAATAAGTTAGGCCTGTGATTATATGCTATCATGTCTCAAACATATGGATTATATTTTTTCTTTACGTTTTGAGGAGGAGGAGAACGGAGCAGAAGGGACCAGTGGAGTAGGATAATGGGAAAGAGGGGAAGGAAAAGTAGGAGTTTGCCTTGAGAAAAAGAGTTTAGTTTAGCTCAGTGGATAAGTGGATGACAGATGAGCTGAGGAAAGAGAAGATGTCATTTGATCAAAGAAGAGAGGGGGTGGAAGATAAGGGAGAGGAACGAGAGGGTGTAAGGGAAGCTCAGTGTAGAACCAACGTATAACCAGTCACTGTGTCTTACACAGACATCCGCCTAAGTAATTCGAATGAACACAGAGCCATATTCTCATTTTCTATTAGAAGAGAAATTAGATCACAAGCAATGCTAACATGAATCATTGTATGAAACCATATGAGGTAAGAAAATAGTTAAAAGGGGAGAGAAGGCTGGCATGATGGTAAAACGACTGTGTAAAAAGAACAAAAGGAAAAAGGCAATAATATCAAATGAAGACCATTTAGATTAGAGCTCATAACAGACATTTAGGGGAAATCCGGAGATGCTGTTAGTTTGATGTATCCTTAATTTACCCAAGCCTCTTTAGCACTTTTGCCTTTTCTTTTCAATTTTCTGACTATTTGGTGTCACCATATCTGTCAGGGGCGGATCTAGGGTGGGGCCAGGTGGGGCACGTGCCCCCCTTGATCTCTAGAAAGTTTGTAATATAGATCTAAACCTGCTATTTAGTATAAGTAAATTTAAGTGTCCTAGTGGTTATCACATGCCCTTTTTTCCCAAGAGAACTGGGTTCGACTCCCACTAGTTACTCTTTTTAATTAAATAGAGTACCACTATGATTTAAACTCATGTCATTTGCTTACTCTAATTTCCCAATTTGTAGTAAAAATTTAATTGTAATGAGATTTGAACCTAAGACCTCAAACTAATATACAACTTCCTAAACCATTAGACTAATTGGATTTATTGGTAAAATGAATTATTAGTATGAGATACATCTTATATCAAGATATTACTAGTATTCATTAGTAACTATAATTTACATATACTTGAAAATTAAAGTATTTTATGAATAAAAAACAAATAAATACCATTTATTAAGGGAAAAAATTGTGTAGATCCAACTTTTTTTTTTGTTTTTTACATAAAAAAATTGTTTTTGTTAAGATGGAAAAAGTATACGAAAAAAAATTGTGCCCCCCTTGTACCAAATTCCTGCGTCCGCCCCTGATATCTGTGACTCACATTTGACGTCTTTGATTGCAGGGATGTGTTAGACGGCTTATCAAAGCTGCGTTGAAGCTGCTAGGAAAAGAGAAATAGGTCTTTAAAACATTGACAAGTAAGAAGACATTTTTCATGTAAGTATGTTAGCTTCATTTGAGGAATACTGTTAATCCGAGATGAACCTTAGTGATAGTTCTTTTGTTTTCTGTTTATTCATATATCTTGGTTTTAATTAGTTTGTGAATTCGGAGCTAGAGATAGATCTAAATGTGTTTAGTCCTACGTCGTCTCGTCGTTGGGAAATGCATTTTGATTAACGATTGTTGATCTTACAAGGTTTTCAGTGTGTCTTTTTTTTTAAGAATTGTTTGGTGATGTTGATTGATCGTGAATGAGAGAAAGGATAAATAATAGATGGAAAAATAAAATTGATTTTGGACTTTTCTCTTAAAAAAATGTGGTGTTGTGGTTAAGTTGTTGAAAATTACGACGAAAGCCGAAGAGTTGCTTCATCAAACAACTCTTTTCTTCATATACATTAATTATTGTGTAAGACCGTTTTATGGTGAGACGGTCTTTCTATACATCAAAGCACTCATTTATAGGTAGTAATAAATATGGGTTTAACCAAAACAAGGGCCGTCTCCCACTATATGACGGTTTAATTCTTTAATCTGTGCTTTCAATAAACGAAGCGACTACCAAAGAATTGTCAGTCATTGGTTCAATACTAAATGGTAATCATAGATGATTATTTTAAGGCCATAATTGGTCTACTATGATAGATGTTTCGGCTAGCTTGACTATTTTTTTCGTTTTTCGTTGTAGAAAGCTACTTCAGAGCCCCCATTTAGTTGTCATTTGATGAAATAATAAAATCAAATGAAGTAGATTTTGAGTTTGTTTCCATTATGATTTCTTAGGAAAAAATGAGGAGTTCTTTTGGTACGAACCAATGATGTCCTGAAAAATAACTACTGTTCCAGAAGTTTCATCATGGTTTGTTCATGTTGCATTTTAAAATTACAATTTAAGTTTTAAACTTCTGACTACTAGGATCTTATTGTTTGTTAAATCATACATACTGCATCCCTTTAAACTGCCTCCTCTTTATTTTTTAGTGGTGAACAGATTTTAAAAAATGTTCTTATGGCACATATACAGGTAGTTAGCTAACTTGGTGTCTTACTACTATTTTTACTGGCACAATGTAATAAAGATTTTAAACCATGTTTTCATATATTTGAACATATTTCAATAATAAATCCAAGAACTTCTTATTGATTTTTAGAACATGGAGTTAGTGCGGTTAATATAGCAGCCACTGCATTTGTGAGTTGTGACAGAGGCAGTTATTACTTTGTTCGGTGAAGTATGATAGTCTTGTGTGATTATACGCCTCATGTTTGAGTTTTAGTATTTGTTTGCAAGAGACTATGGATACTGGATACGTCATTCAACAAAAGACCAATAAACATTTTTCTAAAGTAAAGCCTTTTATGTTTTATCGATTCCATTGGTTTTAAGTAGATGTACTCTCTTCTGTCAACTGGCTGTGTTTTTATGTACATGTCTTAATGATGACATGACACGCATGAATGGGTAAATGAGTAATGTGTGGCAGTAACAAAGGAATTTTCGGAGTTAAACGATTTGACATTCTTGTTTTAGATTGTGGAGTATTAAGGGTTTGTTTGAATGGAATTGTAGGATAAAGGGAGAGGGGAGAGCTATGGGGGAGAAAATGGTGTTACGGTCTTTCCCTTCAAAATTTTCCTATGTCAGAAGGATTTTATTTTTCTTTGTCGAAGGGACCTAGGTTATTAACCTAACTAAAGAAAAATGTTCCCCTTTCGACGATTGAATCTTGCAGGTTAATATATTCGAATTACAGATTCATTTTACCTTCTTATCTATCAAACTTAATTTTGCTTTCTTGCATATTTAAAAATGTTTAGCTCTGATTTCATTAGTTAAAAAAAAATTAAATAAGTCTTAATTTTAATGTATTCTCTTTATTGGTGATACAGGTGAAGAGGTGAAAGAGGGGGCCTTGTATCGTTTTGTGGTCATGAATCAACCATTTGTGAGAACACAGTTCTCCAATGCTACAACCTCCCCTCCTAGAAGATTCCTAGCTGTGGAACCAAATTATTATTTACTTCTTGGGTTAGGGTGGGTTTGGTAGATTTAGTTATCTAAACACTCGTAGATTTAATGATTCCCAAATTAGATTAGTTAAGTTTGAGTACATTGTTGTACAAAATGTTCTAGAGATGCTTACCAAATGAGGTTAGTGTTAGACGTTGGTGTTGTTAAATTAAGAAATGTGACAAACATTTGAACTATTGATTTATTAACAATGTTGTTGGATTGATGTAAATATATTTTCATTCGTTATTGTAACACCTTTTTTTTTCTGAGGAGATTAAGAGTTATAATCTGTTACGTAATTAAAATCGTTTGTGTACTTGCTTACAAGTCTTTGATCGGGTTTCATTTGTTCTTGTTACAATTAAGACATTATACAAGCTTTTTACTACTATGGTGTTACCAATAATTACTAACTTCAAACTACATTTGTTTTTACTTTTTTGAAAATGTTAAAAGAATCACTAGGCAAATAACAACGAGCGGTTAACAATATCTTGGGGTATTGCGGGCGATACAACAACTAGTTATAAAACAATAGTAGGTCTTGCTTAAGACGGGTCGGATTTTACAACGGGTATTTTGTGAGAGGAAATGGGTAGAGGGGACAAGGTGGACTCCCCCCATGTGCTCTCCATTCACCCTTGATGGGTATTTTGTGAGAGAATATGGTATCCGTCTTAAACTTAAGACGGATACCTCGGTCTGAAATAAGAATTTGTGATAAAACAAATATCTGTATTGATGCTTTGAGTGACAGCTTGCGAGCTAAAGTCAAGGGATACAGCTAATTCCCCACGCAACAGCCTATCACTGGTTCTTTGATGTTTCCGTAATTGTCGCACTCTTCCATTTTTTATACGACTACTTTAATAACTAGTCTAGATCCCGTGCAAATGCACGGTTTTTTTGACAATAATGTATAAAGACGTTAAATATTATAGCTTGGTAACATGCTTAAGTGATATAAGAGAAAAATAATTGATAGTTTTCACTTAAATAAGATTTACGTGTAACTTAATCCTAATTATATAAATTACTTAATTATTAAAACAGATTATTACTATGCTATTATATTTACCAAAAGAATAACCTTAATTAATGACTTAATATTAAACAATAAAATTAGCGAAGGATATAGCTAACTTGTACAATATTTGTATCAAAATATCGAAAAATAAAATTATGAAAAAAATTATGGAAAATATTTCTCTCATATTATCATAGAGTATGATTAATATAAATCCACAACTGCAGCAAAATTAAAATATCCATTAATGGGGGTTTACATATTGAAATTAGTAGTAGTATTTTCTATTTATGGTATAGAATTAATATTACATAATATGAGAACCAATCATAGAACGTTGCACTTTAGGCGGGAAAATTATGAAGAGCGCTTATTCTTTTAGTAGTAGGGGGATTGGCAAGTTAAGTTAACCAACTAATACCGAGTAATATTGTATTAGTACTATTTTATCACAAATTCTTATTTAAGACGAATACCATATTCTCTCACAAAATACCCATCAAGGGTGAGTGGAGAGCACATGGGGGGTGCCCACCTTGTCCCCTCTACCCATTTCCTCTCACAAAATACCCGTTGCAAGATCCGACCCGTCTTAAGCAAGACCTACAGCTATTTTATTACTCTAGTGATCTCCTTCTTGATGCCCCCTAGGCCGTTAGTATTACATCCATTTGTAAAATTCTTTTCGTATTAGTTAGACTTTTGTTGTAATTATCATAAATGTTTATCCGTCAACGTTTAAATTTATTTTACTTTCTCACTATCCAAATAATTTCTTTATCTTTAATTAAAATATAAATGATAGAGACAGTGAGAGTATTGTGTATGAACTAATGTGAAATATAAATGTACTTCACTCTTATATTATAAAATATTGATTTGTTTAACTTTTGAATTATAAAGACCGAAATAATTTAATACGAAGTATTCACATATTTTATTCGGCATGTTTCACTAAAAGACGGATACTATCCATCACAAGTTGAAGATGGATAGTACTCTTCTTACAATATGCAAGTACTTTGAGAAGACAAGTGAGCCGATCCATTTGGCATATTATTGAATTGGTGAACAACTGAACATAGAAAGTGATGCGCATGTACTTCGTATTATGTATAGGATAATATTTTATTAGAACCAGAAATAAAAAGAATGACTTTGGTAGAGGACCTTAAAAGAATATTTAAAAAAATAAAAGAAAATGAATTGGGAGTTGGTAATAGGGAAGTGGAAATATATATATATATACAGTGAGGCCAGGAGTTGTAAGAGTATTAAACAAAATAGAGTTTAGAAATAATTAAATAAAATCAGCATGCATTTTGAAAAACAAGATCGAATGGTGATGGATCCGCTGTTGGAGAAAGCGGCTAAAGAGGGAGATGTGGAGTTTCTGAAACAAGCGGTGGCTGTACAACAACAACCTCCCGAATACTTCCTCGCTCGAGACTTTATTGGAAGGTCCATCTTCCATCTTGCCGCAGAGTATGAGGAGGTGGAGTTTATGAATGAAGCAATGAAAATACTTCCCACAAATATCATTAAACAACTCCTCCTCATCACAGAGAATCATTTGTGGACCCCGCTTCACACAGCGGCTTCGTATGGCAAGATCAGGTTCATAAAGTGTGTTGTAGAAATGTACGCATCATTGTGGTGGGATACTGATGACGTGGATCATGTCAACCCCTGGTTAGCGTTGACTAAGTTTAATCAGACGCCGTTCAACCTCTTGTTGGTGGGACCATATGCAAATGATGAATATGCGATGGAGATAATGATGATAATGGATACGGAACTAGAGAGCTGCACCATTGCTGATAGATCGGGCAAAACCCCGCTCTACAATGCCGTCAAAGAGGGTTACAATCGTGTTGCTGAGAAGATCCTAAAGTCTACACAACCTGCCACTTCTATTCTCGGCGAAACAGATTTGTTGTCGCTTCTTAGTCTTGTTGATATTACTTGCACAGGTCACTACTACTACTGAACCTTCTTCCACCCTCCCTTCATTTATTTACCCTTTTTGTCTTTTATAGGTAAAACAGTAGTGGAGTATCTTTTTAAGTATATTTCACCACATAATTTCATGTATAATCGATTTATTTACTCTTTCATTATACTATGACTATCCTCCTCGCAACATGCATTAAACAACAACCAACTTTCGTAAAAATAAGTATCATGTACGGACTACTTTGTTTTTAATATGCCGAGTTAATCATCACTCTTGATCTAATTTTTAAGTTATACTTCATCTCTTTAACTCCATTCTACCATTTTATTTTTCACATTTAACAAGACGTATTTTACGCGCTAAATATCTTTAGACGAATCAAACAAAATTGTAATGTGAATTTCACTCATGAATAGCGTACAAAAGTGAGAGTGGTACGGTGGAAATGAATGGAGAAAGTATGTCTATTCCGTCTCTAACGACTCAACCCATAGTACTAATCTATCCGCTTTTGTCTTGACATCTTTTCCTGCTTAATTTTTTTTTTAAAACTCAAGTCAATTAAAGAGACGAATGATTAATGCATGTTTTAGGCTAAAAGTCCTAGCAAATGTCACGTCTTGATCCCGCTTTTAGTAAATTCATTCCCCGAATTCCTGTTATAAATTGCCCGATATTCAAAATCACTCGAATCAAACTCATCAGAAATATATAAAGCACACAAATTGACTTACATACTCCATCTGTCCTATTATTTTGTTTGTCTTATACCCCATATTTTTTTTAAGGGTATTTTAATGAAAGACAAATAATTGAATTTTTTTTAAGAGTATTTTAATGAAAGACAAATAAATGATTGAGACAAAAGGAGTAACTAATAATACAATATTTTCTATCCATCTGGATTTATAAAAGTACAAGTATAATTTTACCAAGCAAAGCCTGAACTTAATCCATCCGTAAGTTGGTGCATGAATGCATAATACGTGTTATTACCCAAACTTTCCGGCTATAATTGTTTTATAAATGTAGTGAGAGCGCTACTTTAAGTAGCGTTTTCACTGTTTTTCCAACTTCTTTTTTTATGCCTAAATTACATGGTAATCTTGGAAATTGTAAAGGGGTCAAGTAGGGCAAAAGATGGTGATGTTAACTTATTGACGACAATTAATTTTGAGGGCCAAAACGATAACTAGTTTGGTAAGTTCAAGTTTTGTTTTATAAGCCCAAAAAACGTTGGATTCACTGCATGTCAAAGTCTCTTTAACATTTGTAAAAACAGGAAATGTGGTGAGGTTGTTGTGGGAAAAATGTGATGGTGGTTTAAGCAATGATGGAAATACACCCTTGCATTCCGCCTTGCATTCAACTTCAACACAAGAAGTTGCACTACAGACTCTGTCAACCTATCCCGCTATGCGTCACATTCGTAACAGTAGGGGTGAAAGTCCTTTCTTTCTCGCTGTCAAGGCTGGCTACAAACAAGTTGTGGATGCGATTATGAAATTTGAGGAGCCGCGTTACCTTATGCTTCGTCGCAATGACGGAACAACTGTGCTTCATATCTTATCCTCATGCCCAGGTGCGTCATTTTAATTTTAAATGGGAGAAGAATTACTAGTTGAAAATGTGGTACAAGTAAACAGAGGAAAACTTCAAATGAAGTCAGAATTTTTTATAATTCTTGCATAAAAAAAGTTCATCTGCCCTTTTGTTTAGTTTAAGATTAACAATTTAACATGGATGTTTCTTGTTGCGGTTTGATATAAGTTTATCATGAATGCAGAGAAGACCAGCCAAATGTTGCTAGAGAAATATTGGTGGCTCAACAATTTGCGAGATTATCAGGGGAAGACAGCCCTTGACTACGCGAAACAAGAAAAGACTCATTGGCTAGTAAATTTATTGACAAACCCTTCTCTTATTAAAAAACAAGACTTCGATTGGGTTGAAGCATGTAAAAGAGAAGAGATGGATGCTGTTCTGGCCTTTGTTGATAACTGCGAAGACCTACAAAGGGCTTGTCGCAAAGAAAACGACACCCCTTTACACCATGTTAAACTAGCCACTTACAAAGATTACGTTAATTTTCTTAAAATTCGGTCGGTTGCAGAGCTTAAGAATACAACCGATCATGATGGTGCAACACCGTTGCACCGTGCACTAGAGAGAAAAGATATGTATTTTGCTAAGGCACTTCTACTTGATGATGAGGTCCAGCAAACCATCACAGACTATAATGGCAGAACTCCCATGCACTTGCTCGCGAAGCTTTGTATGGACAATGACGAATGGGTATGTCTAAACAACTAATTTATGTGATTACTCGCAAATGTTTGCAAGAAAATGACGATGTTTAATTTGAAATAACTTGCAGGACAAAATGTGCAAGCTAATCAAAGTGAATCCCAACCTGAAAACATCATATGTTAAAGCGGGAACTAATTTGGATCAAATAAGAAACACTCTGTCTGTTATTGCGGCACTTTTAGCGACAATCACGTTTGCAGCAGGATTCACTCTTCCTGGTGGCATTAACAGTAACAATGGGGAAGCCCTTCTTGCAAAAAAAGCATCATTCTTAGTATTTTTACTCGCTGATGTATATGCTATGTGTACTTCTATGCTGGTCCTCTTCTGTTTGGTATGGTCTATGGTTTCTGAACCCGACATTGCTAGGGTATTGGTAGATCGAAGTGTGATCATACTAATGCAGTCATTATATGGAACCTTATTAGCGTTTATGACCGGCATCTACACTGTAATAGAACACAATTCCTTATGGGCAGCCATAGTTGTCTTTGTCATGTGTTCGTTCATTGGAATCTCTGCAAATCGGACTATTTTGCATAAGGTGATTGCCTTGTTAGTTCCCGCCGCAAATACAAGACAACGGGATCGAACGCGGTTACTTGAAGAGGTACGAAAATTCTGCAGGGACATATACTTTAACTTCCGTATAGCTTAAATTTGACAGTATGACTTAAATTTGAATTGCCACTTTCAGGGAAATGCTGGAGCATCTACTGTGGAAAAATATAGCTTTGGTAGAAGAGAGTAATCGGCGCTAGAGAAGATATCATACTCACGATTGATCCTGATTACCCTAAAACTCTGGCAGTAGCGGTAATACATTATGCAAGCTTCACTTAATGCAGCATATTTTCAGACAATGACTTGCAAAATGTACAGACATATATTTGGTTTTACTTTATATACTCGTCTCTGTATATTGTACTGTATATGGCTATAAGGCAATGTACTCTTTTGATGTTCTTTGTACGGGCACGACTGCACGAGACATATCATTCGATAATTGTTTGGAATTATTTAGTTCGAGAGTCTTTTTAATACTCCAAATGTCAGATGGAGATTGAGGTCAAACTATTTATTATTAAGACGATAATATTTTTTGTACTGTAAAATAGGGCTGGTAAAACCAATGGGTCGGGCCGGGCTGAGGCGGGCCGCCTAGGTGTTGGGGGTGGAACCGGCCCAAGAGCAGGCTGGCGGACCAAGAAAGAGGGGCCCGAGGGCGGGCTGGGGTCAGGTTGGGCTTTGGGCGGGTCATGCTTGGTGAGGGGGGTTCGAAATCGGCCCGGGGTTGGTGGCGGGTCGGGATGGACTTGTGACGGTGCTGGCGGGTCGGGCCGATCCTTCTCTTTGACCAACCCTACTGGAAAAAGAATCTAAGTAGATACCAATATACCGTATATGAGAACTCAGACCTCGCAAACTTGACCAGTCTGAATGATCCTACCCGAATAACCCAACTTGTGCCCGACCTGACGACCGAATTCAAGTCTCGAGCTTGTTCCGATCCACTATAACTCAACCCGAAAGTTTATTGTTGCAAACTAATTATTATCCATGAATAACTTGGTAATAGTTGACCTGAAAATGTAACTTTTTTGGAAAAACGGGGTGCAAATACTCCCACTGCACCCTCTTCAGAAACGCTCAAGAGCACCCCCTTTACATTGCATGTGTAAGGGTAGCGTCGAAATTGACTGTCATCCGATGACGTTATCTTATTGTCTGTAAATAACGTGTACATGAATCAAAGAGTCACAACTCACAATAACACTTGTAATTATTCCACCACAAAAATCTCCATTTATCAAAAGATCAAAGAATTTTTTTTCTTAAGTAGGCTTTTAGCGATACTTATTTACAAAACTAGGGCTCTTTCAAACTTATTTACAAAAAATGGGTCCACATCAACAAAAAATTTTTTTGATGTCCGTTCAGTCAGTCGCTGAACCATTCAGCGACTGACTTCTTTGGTGATTTTTTTTTAACCTCAAATATCAGACCCTTGGGCAGAAACTACCCATTTGCCTTCCAATAGACAGTCGCTGAACCATTCAGCGACTGAGATCTTCGGTTAATTTTTTTTTTTAAACTCAAATATCAAACCCTTGGGCAGAAGATCTGGCAATTTGTTCAAGTACACACGAGCTTCGTCTCAAAAACGAACCCATGTCCTCTGTTTTCAACCTGTCTGCCAATGCTGCAAATTATCGCAACAATAATCGCAATACCTACCATCACCGTGTCAAACTGTCAACACCTATTCACCCAAACCTACTACTGGAACCACCACGCAATCCACCTACCCAAAACCCTTCAAAGGCCGCTGCCAATATTGTGATACAGTGGGACATGTCGCCTCAAACTATCCTGATCTCCAAAACAAATACCCCGCCTTTGTGTTCCCAACCCGCAAACCTAGAGGACCTTCACCACAGGCACATACCGCCACTCACTCTAATCCGCATCAATCCCGTTCATGGACTGTCGATAGTGGTGCCTCGCATCATATCACTAACGACCTTAGCACCCTCTCCCTTCATCAGCCCTATGACGGTCCGGATGACCTTGTCATTGGGGATGGTTCTGCCCTCCAAATAACACACTCTGGTTCTTTCTCTATCCCCTCTTCTCACGCCCCTATTTTATTTACGAACGTTCTTGTTGTCCCCTTTATTTCACGAAAATTGCTATCCATTTCTCAATTTTGTAATGATAATCATGCTTATGCTATTTTCTCATCATCGTCTTTTTGTGTTAAGGACATTCAGACGGAAGCGGTCCTTCTTCAAGGCCCGCTTATTGATGGCTCCTACATCTGGACACCGCCTCTCCCACAAGCCCATATTGTCACGGCTCCAAGTTCAACTTCGTGGCATCACCGATTAGGCCACCCGTCCCCCAAAATTTTAAAGCTTATTAGTTCACAATTCCAATTACGTATTCCTGATTCTGCAACTTGTATTTCCTGCAATTTAAATAAAAGCCATAAGCTTCCATTTGGTCAGTTCAGTCTTAACTCTACTGCTTCTCTCGATTTAATTTTTTCCGACGTTTGGACTTCACCAATTTTATCATCCGACTCCTTCAAATATTATATCATATTCGTTGATCATTTTACGCATTACATTTGGCTTTATCCATTAAAACGAAAATCCGGCACTCAATATACCTTTAACAAATTTCGAGCCATTATCGAAAAATTCTTTAATAAACCAATTCGTCAATTCTACTCCGACAATGGCGGAGAATACACGACGACACTCACATCAAATCTCAACCACGACAGTATCACTCATCTAACCTCACCACCCCACACACCCGAACACAATGGGTTCGCTGAAAGACGACATCGACACATTGTAGAAACTGGTTTATCACTTCTTACGCATGCCAATCTCCCTCTTACCTTATGGCCCTATGCTTTCTCCACCGCTGCCTATTTAATTAATCGTTTACCCACCCCGTCTCTTCATAATCACTCCCCGTATTTCAAACTATTTAATCAAGAACCGAACTATTTAAAACTCCATAATTTTGGCTGCCTCTGTTTCCCGTGGTTGCGCCCCTATAATACTCACAAACTCCAACCCCGCTCCATTGAATGTGTGTTTGTTGGGTACTCGACCACCAAAAGTGCCTACCTATGTCAAGACCCCACTACTTCCCGAGTCTACACCTCCCGACATGTAAAATTTGTTGAAGATCAATTCCCTTATTCCCGACTCCTCAATCTCCACGCCCCCTCTACCTCAATAACGTCAACAGAATGGTGCACTCTTTCACTAGCCGTGCTGCCCACTACCTTCCCTGTCCCGCCCTCCAACTCTGTCACCAGACCCCAGAACTCCCCTGCTCCCTCCTCTGCTGCAGCGCCTGTCACCCCTCCTGACACCACCCCTCCCATCACAGCCCCATCCTCACCACCCGCTTCTCACTCCCCACCCCCCACCTCCACCTCCCCCTCCCCCTCCCCCTCCACCTCCGCATCACAGGACCCGTTTATCCAACAACATTCGCATACCGAACCCAAAATACGCTAAACTAGCAACTGTCCTAACTCAATATATCACCCCGACAACAGTTAAACAAGCCCTTGTTGAGCCCCTTTGGCGTGCTGCAATGCAGGCCGAATACGACGCACTATCACGCAACCAAACCTGGACCCTTGTTGCCCCTGCATCCATCCCGAATACGATTGGGTGCAAATGGATTTTCCGGATTAAATATAATCCCGATGGCAGTTTAAAACAGCACAAAGCCAGACTTGTTGCAAAAGGCTTTCATGAAAGACCCGGTATTTACTATTCCGAAACTTTCAGTCCCGTCATTAAACCTACCACTATCCGACTCATCCTATCTCTAGCCATTACAAACGGTTGGTCGCTTCGTCAAATTGATGTGAATAATGCTTTCATGCAAGGTACATTACATGAATCAGTCTATATGGTTCAACCACCCGGGTTTGTTAATCCCGACAATCCTAACTATGTTTGCAAATTGCAAAAAGCAATATACGGTCTCAAACAAGCACCCCGCGCGTGGTACAGGGAACTTAAAAATTATCTCGTGCACTATGGGTTTCGAAAATCTCTCTCTGATTCCTCGCTTTTTATTTTTAATCAATCTCATGTTAAACTGTTTGTTTTAGTATATGTAGACGACATAATAATTACAGGTCCGTCAGTTGCTGAAGTACACAAGTTCATCTCCGCCATATCCACTAGATTCTCCCTCAAAGATCTTGGCCCGCTTTCCTACTTCCTCGGCATGGAAGTAACTCCGACAAACAACGGTATTCACCTCAATCAAACAAAGTATATAGACGATCTTTTGACTCGCCATAATATGTCTGACTGCCGCCCCTCCAATACACCCATGTTACCCCACCCGCCACTAACGCGTCTCTCCGATCAACCTGTTCATAATGCCACAAATTATAGAGCCATAGTAGGTAGCCTACAGTACCTATCTCTCACACGCCCCGACATTGCCTATCCGGTGAACAAACTGGCCCAATTTCTCACCCACCCGACATCCACTCACTGGGTTGCTCTTAAGAAACTCCTCCGGTATCTCAGTGGCACGATTCATCTTGGTATCACGCTACATAAAAAATCCCCGCTCAATCTACATGCCTATTGTAATGCCGATTGGGCCGGAGACAAAGATGACTATATCTCCACTACGGGTTATATTGACTTTCTTGGTCACAACCCGATATCCTGGTCCTCTAAAAAGCAACGTGCCTTATCCCGTTCCTCCACTGAAGCCGAATTTCGGGCTATCGCCGATACTATTGCTGAAATATTATGGCTAAAATCACTACTATATGAGCTTCACCTTCCTCCGGTTTCTACTCCAGTACTATTTTGTGACAACCTAGGTGCTACCAACTATTCGGCGAACCCCATCTTTCATTCCCGAATGAAACATCTCGCACTCGCCTTTCACTTCGTCAGGGAACAAGTTCAACTTGGTGCCATTCGAGTACAGCATATTAATGGGGATGATCAGTTAGCTGACTCGTTAACAAAGCCACTCCCAAAACCGCGTCACTCCTTACTTAACTCCAATATCGGCCTAACTCTCCGACCGTCCGTCTTGCGGGAGTGTATCAAGAATATAATATAAGTCAACACAACAATTAAGGGAATGATTATCCCATAATCATATCCCTTCAATCACTCCTATAATCAAGCATAAATATTGTAATTTAGGAAGCTTTGTTATATGTTCACACATGTATTTTCATATATAATTTGTAACAGTGTATTGCATAATGTATCTATCAATAATATTAATCTTTACATACATATCCTACATGTTGTATGTGAGAGGATGATATCAAGACTCGGTATCACCTAATACATTATTTATATTCGACTTTGTTTTAGTACAAGGCCTACCAAATTTTATTATTGTTTTGAATTTTTTATTTTGATTTAGGTTTATTAAATTTCATAATCGGGCCTGGGTACAACCCGTACTGAGGAGAGAGAGTCCACTTTATAAACCCAAGGGGGTTCCACTCTAAAACCAATTGACAATAGAGGGAGTAGCCCATTGCCTTATAAAGTGGTAACTCTCTCCTCTTTTTATCAATGTGGGATTACACTCACATGTGGGAAATCGGGTTTCTTCACACTCCCCCTCACATGTGAGCCCACTTAAATCAGACTGGGGGCTTTCTGGCCTCTCTTCCAGCCGTAAAGCAAACCGTGTTATTCTTCAACGGCTGCGTTTTTTTTTTTTTTCTTAGCCCAGTTTTTTTTCTTTTATGCCCAGGTCTTTTTTTTTTACCATGGGCTCTGATACCATATTAAATTTCATAATCGGGCCTGGGTACAACCCGTACTGAGGAGAGAGAGTCCACTTTATAAACCCAAGGGGGTTCCACTCTAAAACCAATTGGCAATAGAGGGAGTAGCCCATTGCCTTATAAAGTGGTAACTCTCTCCTCTTTTTATCAATGTGGGATTACACTCACATGTGGGAAATCGGGTTTCTTCAAGGTTTTATATTACTAAGTTAATCTTTAATATAAGCAAGATTTATATCTTGATCGGAAATGCTACAAAATATGACATATCACCTAGAATTAGTGTACTCCAAAATGTGATTTATTTTAGAATAATACAATTGCATGATTAGGTGGTGTTGGGTAACCAGTCATTTGCCGCTACTACAATGTTGGTAACACGTCGGTTATCATGGTTAGAAGTATTGGAAGGTTTATACTTTATTGTTATGATTTAATGATTTAATTAGAAAACTGAATTTTGTGCGATTCGGATCCTCTCTGGTTTTGGTCTAATTTACCGGAATTATTATATTTCATTTTGCGGTGATTTACTGATCTATAATGAGTAGAGAAAATGGACTATATATCATTTACATTGGTACTCTTACATTTGAGCCCATGGAGCTAAATCCGACATTTTTTCAAACTCAATTGTGCCCCAGCTAAACAATCCTGGCTCCGTAACTGATTATTGACCTCATAGCAGTAAAGCAGTAACTCACATTTTTAAAACTCGAAATCATCCTGATTTGGCTTAGGTGATGTTAAAAGTGCAGTATATAACCTAAGCCTATCTTCACCAAGAGAAGAACTCCTAGACAAAGGTCTTCTAGGCCGAATAAACGACAAAGAAGTAAGCGTGAGCCGGTGCTTGTATCGTCTCCAAGCCAATTGAATCGCCACAGCTGCCCAAGTCCTCCAGCCAGGGGAATAGTATCTGGCACTCCTCTTTATCTTTTCGTTCACAAAAGTATACCGGAAATGCTGAGTAACATATTTAACATCCTGTGCCTCTAGTCCGAATGCCTCTGTGGTTTCAAGGGTTACTAGAGTCGATGATGAAGGTGGTAGTCGTTCGATAAATGGTCTTCTTAAACACCATGATAGTAGCTCGTCTCCACTGAAGTTACCAGGGCCTAACATACAGCAACTTTTTACTCCGTCTCTAAGGAATTGGCTGCTCTGTAGATGCCCTCTTACTACAAAGAGCATTCTTTGAACCGGGTCACCCTCTTTCGTAATCTAAACAAATGTAGGAAAATCTTATGAGGATCGGATGTACATAGTTGGTTATTTGAATTAAATGACAGGGTAAGGAGGTCAGATGTGTACCGTTTCTCCCTTTGTGAATATGAGGGACTTGACTCGATCACATATGTTCTCTAAAACTAAATCATCCATGTATTGGAACAATGGTACCTAAAAAAATACAAAAATTGATCAAATTGGAAGCGAAAGTCATTTAACGATTTAGTAAAATTTGACGTGCTTGTTACCTGCTTAACCAAGTCTAGACAAAGATGGTACTTGATGTCCCTCCTAAGACCTTCAGGGAGGTTGCGAATCATTTCACATTCATCCACCCCACGCATAGCGGCCCAACGTTGCCATTCATAGTTTCGGACCCGTTGCTTCAAATTGACAGGCAATTTTCTTTTGCTCATCCACCACTCTATGTTTCTCATTCTCAATTGCATTGCCTGTTTCTTTGATGTTGTTGCATGCAAAAATACCTGTTTTTTTTGTCCATTGATTAAATCAAATGAATTAAACTTATTTTCTTGTCTTATAACCTTAAACCATAGTGTTAATTATTTACCTTTATGTTACCAATGAGCATAGTAACTAGTAGAAGTCCACTAGTTAAGACAATTATTACAAAGAAAGATTCTAGCCATTCTGCTGTGCTCTCCAAGTTTCCAAATGTACTGCAATAAAAAAAATCCCAGTAAATTCATTTGAAGATATGAACTCGGGTCTAGTATAGGTCGGTTTGTTTCCGGTGTACTGATATCCATTCATTCAAGTGAAAATGATTTTGGGTCTGGATCAGATCATTTCAGGTCAATATATTTTCATTTATCATCTTTGTTACGTACGGTAAACTTAGGAGTTATATTACCAAAATAGTTATTTCAGGTCAATTCAATAATTAGGTCAATTTTAGTCAGTAATTCCGTTATAGTCAACATTTAGTCCAACAAATTATATACAAGCTATTGATTAAACCAGGCGTTTAGTTTCAAGTCAGGTCAGTTTTGTTAGGTTTACATAGTCGAATATAGAGTAACAAGAAATTGTACCTTAACGTCATGAGCCCCCAAAAAATGGGCATAAGGATCTTCTCGAATCGATTATTGTTGGTGACAAGGTAAACAACCCATTTGTAAGCACCATATTCATAATTGTCATAACTCTTTAAGCACTTAGTTCTTGCAGCATTATTAGATGCCCATAGAAGTCGAGCATGATCACTAATCATAGTATATGTACCATAAAAGATAGATTGTTGAGAAGCTAATAGCTTTGTGTTGCAACCTTTCATCTCATTGCATTGTTGTCTTAGGCACTTTGTTACCCTTTGTATCCCTAACAAGTACCAACATGCCCCTGCTGCCTGAAATACACATTTATCGTATCACTATATAAATAGTAATTGTTAGAATATACCTTAAATCTGTTAAGAAGTTTTAAAGCCGAACATGTTTTGGTCAAGGTCTGACCAAAGTTTGACTTTACCTTGACCAAAGGTTGACTTATTCAGTATTTGATAACGTTGACTTTGTTAATATTTACGGAGTATTATTTAACCAGCTACATGAGAAAGTGCAAATAGGCTTTGAGAGTTTGAGGATAGTGTGATACTCCGTAAATGATAGGTACATGATTTTACGCAAATTGTTCTATAAAACCAATTTTAGCAAAAGACTAGCACAATTACACATAACCCAACTAAATAATTTACAGTCTTAGAGAGAGTTGCTAATAAATTTTTTTCATAACCCTTCCGTTTAAGTTTGGAAATGATCAAATGCGAGTTTGGGTTAAAGACGAGCTGAGCTCATCAGGGAGTATGTACCCTACGTAAAATGTGTTAATGGGCCACACTTATTTAAATTTTGAAATGCACTTTGTACCCGCTCTTTTACTGGCTTGATAAGCCTAGCCCGATAAATACTTATTTTTTTTGTGTAAAGGGAGTCACAAAGCCAATTTTGATGCTGGCAATCGATGCTAACGGGGCTCGGTCATGCATGTATTAACCGGATTTGAATGCATCAATGTATGAAGACCTCTAGTTTGATACAAATTTTAAACTATTTTCACTATTATTATAGCTCGGCTAAAAATAGCCTCTTTATGTTAACTCACATGGGTTGAAAGGTATGAGACTTACATGGGAAGCGACGAAGTAGACGATAACGTTGAGGGCGAAACCCCACCACACGGTACCGAAGACATAGCCGGAGAACTTTTGCATGCGACGGAGAAGGCAGACAGAGTGGTAGATCTTTGGGAGGTATTGAAATAAAAACATGAACAAGAAAACTGTCATCACTGCATTTGTAAATCCTCTTCTTAATAGATATGGTATCACCACCCATAAGACTATCTGCGTTCCATATTATAATAAGGTTAGTTGTGATCGATCACATTTTATTTAATTAGACATTTTTTTAAAATTAAATGAAAATAATAATGCATTAGATCATTAGTATGTAATCAAGTGTGCTAGCGAGTTTCAGTAATGAGATACTCATATACGGAGTATATCATTAAACATTAACACAATTTAGTCAGCAATAATTTTAACTACGATTATATTTATAGATCACATTATAAAACCCGCATTAATAGTGGCTAAAAACTCGCCATGCACTATTCATATTTGATTAATACTTCATACTAGAATGGCTCAAAATTTTGATTATTAATAATTTTATTTTACCCTTAATTTTTAGGCCTTGTTTGGTAAACAGTATATTGAGTAAAAATTGGTAGATTCCGGCCTAATTTGTAGATTGACCAAACAATCTACTATTTTCATGTGTTTGGTTAACAGCGTATTCTGATAGCATATTGGCCGGAATAATCTACTAATTTTGAATATGCAGCTATTAGCAACATATTTAATTTATATACAAAACCATTCTAATTATTCTATAAACGGCTAATTACCAAACATCCTTTCTTAAATCTGCTAATTTGACTTAATAGTCAAACCTGCTATTAAATCTGTTAACCGTATTCTAATAACATTATCTGTTATTATGAATCTGCTTCTCCTATTTGTCAAACACGGCCTTAAACTTAATATAAGTATATGTGCGAAAATATTCGATTCATGTGAACAGTTTATGTCTTCTTCGACTTCTAATTCCTCAAAATAGTGAGTAGTGCCCATCAAAATTGAAACAGCTAAAAATTTGTTTTCTAACTTCAAAAATTCTGGCATTTTGCATGAAGAAAGTAAAAGACATGAATAATTCACGTGTTTCTCTAATTTTGAAATTGTAATTGTATAAAAGGTTACATTGCTTGCATGCATATAAAACAAGTCTTACGGCATGCAAGTGTCGTCTATTCTCTTTGATATGCATGCGTACAAATAACCCTTACCACATTAATTGTTTTCCTTTTCCATAAATTGGCATCATCTTCATAATACACTCTTATCTCACTTTACATAATTAATGTTCACTCTTTAGTTCGAGTACACTTTTATACTATGATGATGAAAGTGACAAACCAATAAAATACTATTCCGCCCACAAATTATAGAATAAGAGGATACGGTCTTTCTTAATATATAAAGATAGTATTGTCATAGTAAGACAGTTGTACACAATAATTTATAAGAAATTATTTTTATATGAAAATCTTTTCGCAAAAAAACAATTTGGTGAAGTGTATAAATTAATAATTTAGTCTCACTTAATATTAGTTTTAATTTAGATCACGTTTATTTGTTCGAGTTAATGATATTCTTAATTAGAAATCCAATGCAGAATTTATGATTCAGGTTAAATTAGTTTAGGTCGTTGATGTAAAAGCGAATTTTTTATTCAGGTTTATGTTTTCTTTTGTAGTATGTCTAAGTTTTCTGAAATCATGCTTTGAGTAAAATTCGAGTTTCTCATGTCAAGTATTCAAACGGCTATCAATTTCAAAATTTCAGTTTGTATTTTTTCGGTTTAAATTTGTTTTGCTAAGTCTAGTTTTAATTTTAAAATTACAAGATATTTTATACCTATAATTTTTCTTTATAAACATATGTTCAGTTTAGGTAAGACTGTTTTATCATAGTCAACAATCCTGAATTGGGATAAAAGAGAATATAATAGAATGATATCCTATCTGATCTCATGATCTACCACAAAATATTCAATGTTACAAAAGATGAGTATTACAATAATCAGATAAGGGCTCATTTCTATAAAAGCTTAGAAGGTAGATTTTAGCTCATAAATGTTCACAATCTTAAAATAATAAAAGGGTAGATTTTTAAAAAGTTTACAAGGTAGATTTAGCTCATAAATTGTCACAATCTTGAAAAATAAAATGTTACAGAGTACATAGAATTATAGACGTTAATATTAATATAAAAAAAATAACAAAAATATATAGAAAAGAAAATATCAAACAATACATGTCGAGAATTTACTTCTTATAGTTTACCAAATTTTAAGTGTCTTAAATTGATAACTGAAGCGATAATTTATTACTCGTATTTTATACGGATTTAGTCATTACTCCATACTTTTTTTATTACTACTCCGTATTTGGTTATAGAATTCAATCTCCTTTAATTTATAAATTAAAAAGTGGGTTTTTGTCTTCTATTTTATGGGTGCGACTCATACCCTTTTTAGTATTATAGTTCGAGTAAGAATATAAGATGATGTATATAATTATATATGCATGGACTAGTATTAGTATTAGGTTTATCATCTGATCCATAACTCTAATGATTCCTTGACTAAGCTATTAGTTGTAATTTATAAAGATATATACGAGTAAAAAGAAAACAATTCAATGACTTCTATTATTTTATGGATCAAACAATTTTCATTAATTTTCCTCTCAAAGATTTGCGACACTCTTCTATAGATTAATTTATGTTAAATCAATTAAATGAGTGTACTACATACTAATCCACTAATCAATTAGCACACTAATTATGTCAAATAATGCATGCAAAATGTAAAATTAAGTTTCTCCAAAATGTATAAGCATTGTGTTGATAAGAATTTGAATTAATTAGTTGAGAAAATGAAAGTAATTTGTTTGATGGCATACCTGAGGTAAAGGTAGGATAACAAATAGGTCAAAGAAAAACCCTTTTCTAGCCTTCAAGTATCGAAGAGCAACCAAACGAGGACTCTTATTAGAACCAATTGAGTCACGGTTACGTTCTTCATCAACCATATATGAGTGTTTAGCCATCTTAAGTTGAAGCCACATGTTCCATACGTGCAACATATCGGTCATGCACCGGAGCACAGTCACCGTGATAGCAAACCACCCATCGATAAATAAACAAAGATACGCATCACTAATTGAAAGCGCGTAGAAAAAAAGAGGGTCCACAAATAATCCTGTGACACAAACGAGGAGAAATATTCTATTCCACTCTTGCACCCATGCTGCTCTCGGGTCTAATACTCCCCCGAGAATTAGCATAGCTATTCCTCCTCGTCCTCTATTAGTTTTTTGGGTTTCTCCAGATAAACTCTGGAGAATCCCAAAACATGAACTTGAAGTTGTACCTTCGTTTCCTTCATTTTGATTTTCTTTTTCTTCTAGTTCCATGATATACTCATCTTCTTCTTCTTCCTCCTCATCAGAATCAGCAAATCTAGTCTCACGTGACTGACGCGGGACTAGTAATATTTCTTGATTATTTCCTGCCATGATTATTAATTTTAATTTTGTTATTAAATTTCCAAGAAATGGAAATAAAATTCGAACGTTGGAATAGAGGTATAATGAAAGGTGGAAAGGGTTTAATGATTATAAGTTAGAGCCTTAGCTTAAAGAATAAGGAGATAGAGAAATTTCCTATGAAGACAAATAGGTCCAATTTACTATTATACCCACATGGATATGATATTATGATCCACTCGATAAATTGGACTGTGGTCTCACTTAATACAAAACCTGGATTGATGTTTCAAATTTGTACAAGTATGCATGCATAGTATTCCTTTTTATTTACCGGAATCGCCCAATTATTACTCCCTCCGTCCCGGTCATTTGTTTACCATTTTCATTTTAGGGTGTCTCATTCATTTGTTTACCTTTCTATATTTGGATGGTAACCTATGAGTAATTTGATCACCTAATGGGACTTTTGTCCACATGTCATTCACCAAGCACATCCACAAGAGGTCCCCTACCATTTTCTTAATAATTGTGCCAAAATAAAAGGTAAACAAATGACCGGGACGGAGGGAGTATTTCATTTTTAGTTCAGCTGAGTCGGTTCAGATTAATTATTAGTCGATTATAGGCTTAGCAAAAATTTCTTACAATTTGAGTCGAAAAAAAAAAAAAGTTTAATAGTTCACTTAATTAACCGCCTGTTTTTCCCTTACTCATTACTTATACCATTTTCTTTCCGATATATATTAGTATTAAAAACTAATGAGACAATTTTAAAACATACTCTGCAAGAGAGAGTAATAGCTTGTATTTTAATATAAAATATAAAAATAGAAAAAGTTGTAAGTAACAGAAAAAATAATGTACATTAATAGTATAAAATAATATTGAAATTTGGTATCACCTAACAACTAATTCTACGTTACGTAGCTTCTTGTTACTCTAGTATGAGTGTATGACTGATACTACGTGGGATTGTGGGAGTGAAGACAGAATCAACTAATGTCCTAATTGAGGATTTAAGGTGCATTTAGCTTTTCATGGAATAAGACAAATGTAGAAGAGAATGAAGCCGTTAGCTAGGTTTGTCAAGTAATAATAATTATTGTGATTTGTTACTTTAAAATATACAATGGGAGTATTTGAATTCGTGATCTAATGTAATTTAACGGGTCTTAATTTGTACATTATTGAAAAAGACTAATAAGGTGTGTATATAGAAAATAAATACTCCCTCTAACGACTGAAAGGAAAAAAGTCGTAACGATGAATCACTTAAATCAGAAGAAATATTACTGAGTTCTTTGTTGTCGAGTCGAATTTATACAGAAAAGATTTTTTTTAGTTATTGTTTTGAACTCGGGTTTATTTGAAATTTTATCCTGAGAATGATAAAGTGGTAGATTTTTTTAGTCTTTAATGTTTTAGAATTTAGATACATACTATGTATAGCTGGAAAATAAGATGTATGTGATAAATAGAAATGAAAAAAAGTAATAAATCAATACTTAACAGATTAATAATAACTAAAACATACAAAAGGGGAAATTAAGAGAAAACCTGGTGAAGAGGTTATTTCATTTTGATTAATCACCATAAATTGGGTTGTATTACTTTCGATCGGGGTATGGATTGAGTTTGGTTAATGTCATGGTCGGGATCGTGTGAGGATTGAGTTAAAACGTATACAAAGCAATATTTTTCATCAAGAGTATAATAATATCTATATTATTTGGGAGTATAAATTTATCAACCGGGAATTCAACTAATATATTTAGGATAAGCCGCTAAGGTGTATATATATGAGAAAATGAACTCTTTTGGTTAAAGTCTAATAATATCTGACTAGAATCGTTTTAGATTTGTTTGGATTTCAGTTTGTATTGGGTCTATATTGCAAATTTGTTTCACTTTCGATCAACTCAATTCAAGTTAATTGTTTGGTTAGCTTTTCATGTTTTTTATTTGTGTTGAATCTTTAATTGAATATCTATTTCGATATTTCATAGTATTTTTCCTTTTATCAAGCATTCAGGCCTAAAATAAGCTCAAGTATACGATTAAATGATACGGAGTAGATGATTTCTTTAAATTTCAAGATATGGTACAACCATTTGTAGACATAACAGTTTTTAGCAATCAATTATTTATGGCATGCACATGAAGTTTTTTTACTTACTTAATTTCCGAGTTTAAAATCAGATCACCGAATATATATTAATACTTATGTAACTTTACCATTATATATTTAATTTGGTGCACGTTTACTACTCGGGAGTTAACATAAAGTCGAAAGTTAAAATGTTAACAATGTCCAAGCTTAATAAAAACTTATCCACAATGCAATTCTAGCAACTTAGAGCATTTCCAATAGTTAAGCAAAAAAACTTGCTTGCAAATTAAAAAAATTTCAAGCTACTTGCTTAACCATTGGAGTGCTCCACATAAAATTAAATAGTTTGAGCTACTACTCCATGGAGCTAGTAACTTAAATGGACCCACATAAAAAAATCTACCACTTCAATACACATATGAAAATTTAAGCCACAAAAATAGTAGCTTTACCATTGGAGTACTTTGTAGCTTAAAAGTGAATTAGCTTGAAAATATAATGTGCCAAATTAAGCTAGTAGTTTTATTGCTTACCATTAAAGATGCTCTAAGATATTGTGAAGCTTTACTCTAACAAAAATTCTCACTTATGTCAAACATTTTATCTATAAAATGTTACCTATAAGATAATGGTTATATTTTAATAAAAATAGTCATATTATTTAGTCCGTCACAAGCACACCAACGGTTACTCTATGATTATACACCATACACACACTCCATTTCATTCATGTATGACCATTGATGTACACATCAAACATAGGTGTACGTACACATCACACTTGCATAAAATAAGTTGAGAAGAATGACTAAGATTACATTAAATAAGGAAGAATTAAAATGACCTCAACAATTTGTGATGTTGATACCATTTGATGTACGGATCCGTGACATAAAAGTAATAAATACTCCACTACTAATTAAATTATGATCATCTCCATTTCTTTCTCTATTTTTTCTCATAAATTCGCTTAATAATATATTCTCTTTTACTCTCTATTAACCTATATTTCTATACATAAATTTATAATCGCCAATACAGACAGAATGCAATCTAAATCGTTCATAGACAGTTACCTCTCCATTTCTTCTAAAGAAATAAGTGGAGAGGACGATATCTCCCCATACTAGTTGTTATATTATTATTCCTCCATCATTAGTTTCTGACACTTGATTTACAAGATTACTAGAGTTAGGCGAAAAGTTTCACTTGCCTTCTTCTTATACTACAAAAGACAACTTAGGAAGGTGCCATTTTATCTTGGCATCATCTACATACCATCTTCTTCATCAATGTTCTATATACAAATAATACAATCAAATTTTTTTAACCTACTTGATTTTATTTGTTTAGGTAGGGGATATCTAGGTTTTTTTTTATTAATTTAAGTAGCACAAAAATACAAAACTAGTTAATACACATGGATGCTTTGAGAGTGATTTTATGTTATGCCCTTAAATTTGAGAGTAATGGACATATAAAAGAAGTTCTTACCTAGGAGCTTCGAGGAACACAATTAATAAGTGAGCATAATTATGTAGTGATTGAATATGTTTATATATAATCATGTTAGATGAAAATGCTCCAAAATAAACTAATAACTTGAAAATTTTCTTAGTGGATTTAGTGGACAAATTTGCCCGTGATATATTATGAGTTTGAGGTATCACCAATTCTGATTTCAGACGAACCGTTTCGTTTTAAGGCTTACGATAAGTCAAATTAGACCATTTTTGTGAAAAAATGCGGCCATTTAAAGATTAAATGTTGTGAACTAGTGTTACAGCTAAAAAGTTATTGTTCTAGTAACTTTTTATCTTAATTAAAGTAGTCAAATTTAGCCGTAAATACGACACATTTTTCCGTCTTAAACCTTAAGATGAAAATGGTCCGCCTTAAGAAAGGCTTACTGTTGAAATATATACAATTGCGGTTTTAGGATTCCAGTAAAGAGGCTTTAACTTTAGCACCAATTTTAAAAAAATTAAAATAGTAAGTTTCTTATTAATAATGTTGATATAATATTGTCTATTCTTAAAATCTTACAACATATTACCAAAACAATTATATTTATTGATACATGAACCTTTAATATTTGCAAATTCATTGTATATCAGATGTAATTAACAAGGGAAAAATATTAGTGAAGAAAATTAAGGTGAAAATTGAACCACGGTGACATGTTACAGCTAGGTTCGAACGCACGACCTTAGAGGCAAAATAAAGCATGCTTTACAAAGTTAACAACTATGCCACTTTAAGATAACCTAACTTAAATTACATATAGAGTTTATAATTCACGCCAACTCATCAAATAAGAAAAAAAGGTGAAAAATGTAAAGGATTAATATAGTTATATTGCATGTGCATAATAAATCCGGAAAAAGTGAGGCAAAATCCAAAAAATAAAGATGGATAGGAATGATATAATAAGTTCACATGAGTGCAGGAGGCAGTGCAATTTCAAAGCAATTTCGTAAGTTTGTTTTGTTGCTCGTGATAATCTATATCTCCACTTCTCAACACGTTACGTGTTCCATCTCGTTTCAATAATGAACAATGACGGAATCAGGATTTACGATTAGAAGAACGAAAATTTTGAACGAAATATAACTATTAGTGAAATAGAGTAAGTATAAAAAAATCGAGAATTTTAACCTTTGTTTTAATAATTTTGTAGGGACAAGGACAACCGTCACTGCTAGCTCTTCCTAACCCCGCCACCGATAATAAGTACGTTATGAATGAAGAGTAGCCGTTATTATTATTCCAAAACCATGGTCATGTCAATATCTCATTGTTTTAAATAATAAAAAAAATATTAAAATTGTAAAAAGTACCAAAATATTGCCTAAATGTCATTGTCGTTCTTCCCCTAGTTCAATCATTTCATTGTAGATTTTGTTTACGTAGATTAAAAAAGGCCAAAACATCGGCTTCTAACGAAGTTTCCTTTCCTTATGATTTTGGCTTCTCACATCACGCATGCATGATTTGGTAGGGTTGTTTTTGTATAGTGTTCTATACCGTTGCTTGTGAGTTACTGACATGCAATACGATTTTTTTATAAGGAAATGAAACTAGGTTAATCGAAATCAATTTATAAAGCAATATAAGAGACCAAAAGAATCAAGAATCCAAAGGGAAAAGAAAAGACGAATTATTTAACAAGTGTCTTAATATGTATTAAAAGATGAATTACTCATAAAGTCGTTAAGGGTTTTTCTAACAAGTAAGTGTTCGCGCGCTAAGCAAATGTTATGAAAATAAGAAAGGAAATAATTCCATGATATTTTTATGGGATTTCCATTTTGGTGTCACATATTTCAATTTCTCATAAGAATAACATTAAATTATTTCAATTTTGATTTTTGATTTTCCTAACATATACCTAATTGGCACATTTTAGAAAAACTCATAAAATAAATAAGAGATAACGTAATCACGGTTTTTTAAGAGAGGAAAGGGCAATAATGATACAATTAGAGCTGGCAAGTCTGACCCGACCCGAAACCCGAGCAAAACCGACCTGACCCGACCCGAGAATACTGCAACCCAAAACCGACCCGACCCGATGACGACCCGTAACCCGTTGACGACCCGAAGATAGTGACCCGAACCCGACCCAGACCCGACCCGACATTGACCTGACCCGATATTGACCCGATAAAATTGACGCCCTGACAATTATTAACCTTAATAATGATCAAAATAAAAGTGATTTATTCTTTAAATGGATATGTTTGACTTAATAATGAAGTAATTAAACCAGAAAAAATAATTTAAAACTAGATTTAATGGAAAAATATTGAAGTATTGCGATAAAATAACACGACCCGATTACGACCCGACCCGACCCGATGTATCATTTGACCCGAAAATGACCCGACCCGACCCGACCCGAACCCGACTCGACCCGAAAGGAAAGTCTGACCCGATACAACCCGAACCCGATATGATCCGACCCGACTTGACCCGACCCAAATCCGACCCGACTGACCCGATTGCCACCTCTAGATACAATATTACTATGTACATTATAGAGGGGATCATAGGTCGGGTCGGAGTAGGTTTGGGCCGGGCCAATCTGTTTAAATTAGGCTGAGCACAAGGTCCACTGTTTGGATAATGGACCGGAATTCAACACTCCAAGACTGCAACTCAGTCCATTAAGCTGAAGAGTCCAATGGGCTTTTATCAGTGTATAGCTTGGAAGTGATCTTTCCACTAAGTAAGTAAAACTAATCTTTCCACTAAGTAAGTAAAACTAATTATCTTGGACAAATTCATTTTCTGTCTTGAATAAATCACTCCCAAATTAAAATTGTTACAAAATGAATAACTACACCATCCTGTTTTTTAAATATCCTCTGAGATTCAAAATTTTACGACTTAAAACATAATTAGATGTCAAAAAGAAATATGTTTAAAAATAATAATGATACCGTAACGACAAGTAAATGACATTTTTATGGGGGAATGCTATTTCCACGTGTTTTATGTACTATGCCACGACTAACATGCATAGGAAAGTAAGGATTGAGTAAAATATTTGCTTCCATTTTTCGTGGCATTAGGGATCCCCTTTTTATGTGCTATTAGCAAAATAAATTGGGGGAAAAGAAAATTGAACCCTTCGAAATGGTAAATATATGACAAAATGAAAGGCGTTTGTGAAGCATTAAAAAGGTACAGAATGATTAATAAATTAATGACCCAGAAGTAGCTATTATAATTACGGTTTTTGTAATTTGTGTCTAATACACACTAAAAAGTTATACTCCGTATGAGAAAATATTTTACTTCTTGGAAAAAATTCCCCATATGATTTCTTAATATATGCCCTTTAATGTACGTTAGAAAAACCAACATAATTATTATCTAAAATCAGAACACCTAGTTCTTTCTTCTAGCATGTCAACTAGTCTTCTAATAACTACTTAAAAAAAAACAAGAAAATAAATAAATTAACCTAAACAAAGACAACAACATACTTCTTCTATCACTTTTGTTAAAATTAAAATCATTTTACAAGAAATGAGTGAAGATAAATGGAAAAACACATTCATTAAACTCGCACTAAGTCACTAATTATTACTCCTCCGTCCAAACCATTCATTAAACCCGCACTAAGTCAATCATCCACCAGTTACTACTTACAACTACCGATTCACTCTTTCATTTGTTTGACATATGAATATAACTCGTGTCATAAGTAGCCGAAAACCTTTTCTTATAGATATAGATACTCAACCTACATATATACAGACCAATGCCAAATCAGACATATGATTTATAATTTGACAAAGAAGGGGTTTGTCTGGTCAAACAAAGGAAAAGGGAATTAAAAGTAAAAAAACCCATTGTGGTGGATGTCTGTTTACCCAAATTTCTCATTCTCATTCCATTATCCCCAAATTTCGTATTCCTTTCCCTTTCCCTTTCCCAGCCCTTTAGTTACCCAATCGACGGGCAAAGAACTACCCTTCTTCCACCAACTACTTACAAACGGACTCGGCGCCACGGTAAAAAGTAGGGACTGCAATCATCCTAGAACCTGATAGCTCTAATCATCCTAGCATGTCCATCTTCGCCATACAACCTCCATAATCAATTTCACACTACGGACTGCAATGGCTTTTATGAACCTGATGCGCGTTAATTTTGCTCGACGAAATTGATTTTAACTTTAATTCTTGGGTAGAAGTAGGGTAGAATTACTTCTAGCTTGTATTAGTTACCTAAAGTTCGTCTGTTATTTGAACTTGAAAAGACTAGTGGTATTATTAAGGATATTGTATCCATCTTTCCCCATTTCCATTGTATTAGTCTTAATTTCTTCATCCCGCGTGCTCTAAATAGCTTAGCGCATAAGCTAGCAAAGAACAAGAAACTAACAAGCAAGTTATTATTATAGTAATGTTCCAAATAATTCGCTTGATATGAGTTAAAATCTATGTTGTTTTTATTTATAAATTAGTATTATTGTTATAGTCATCTTCATCATCATTTGTAAGTAGGATTGTACAGAGTTTTCATGCCAACGGATGACGCCCTAACACTTAATAAACCGAGCAACGCCAAAAGACTGTCACATACATAGATTGAATGATTAAGGTGATTGAACATCAATATATACGCCTCATTTCCTACCTTTATAATATAATCGTTTACGTCCAAACAAAAAAATCAAAACACACAAGTCGATACAAGTTAGATAAAAGATTAGTGTACCATAACCCAAGCACAAAACAACATTAACAAGTACTCCGTAAATACATAATATAATATAATAATTATTAGATCATAATTTAAAAGTGAGCATAAGTCCATAACAAACAGAGTAATCCACCAATCCATCTTGTAAAACAGACATGCTCAGTACCTGAAAAAAAGAAAAAAGAAATGAAAGAAATCAGTTTTTGTCTAAAATTTAATTCATAAAACAAAGCCTAAAATGAAAATCATCAAACAACATATAGGCAAATTGGAAGGACAGACTCATGGTTTCGATTTTTGGACTAAATAAAGGAAATCAGTTTTTGCTAGTAAATCAAGTGTCATACCAATAACTAGTGTCTATACGCTGAGTATCAGACAGTGAGCCATATGAAGTATCCAAGTAAAACATTAAACATTTCAATCACACATGTCAGTGAGCACATATCAAGTATCCAAGACTTGAAGTAAACCACAAACTCATGGTGATTTTTGCAATTGCGGTAGTAAGTCACTAAATGAGATAGCGACTAGCCTCTCTCAATAACCCTTGTCTACGATAACATTCTTCTCACTCTTTGCACATATCCTTCACTAAGATCTTACCTTTTGTTACCCAGAGTATGTTTTCCCTCAAATTAAAACTAACTTCATAAATAAAAATTCAGCAACAACACAAACAAATCAAACAAGAGAAAACTCTGAGCTTTTGGTAATCCATTTATGAACTTCACGAGCCTCCTTGCTGTACCTTAATAATCCAAGTCCATCATCTCCAGATCCATAGGCTTCTCTGCGCGTATGTCTTTCAAAATCTCAGGAAAATCCTTTTCAAGTTCCTCAAATGCCTTTTTGATAACCAAATCGTAATGTTTGCTCACTACAGCGTACTCCTCCGTCGTCATATACGCGCTATTTTTAGGTTTTATTGTTATTTTAGGGTACACAAACCCAGGTATATACGACTCAGTTTCAGGTGTTGTGCTTTTTGTTTTCTTTTTTGGTTTTGGCATCACCGACTCGATTTCATCTCTTGTTTTTGTTTTGATTTCTTTTTTGGTTTTGGGATCAACGACTCGATTTCAGGTGGTAGTGCTGCGGTTGTTATTGTGCGCACCATCATTCTTGCCGCCATACCCCAATTTTTGCAAGATGTCTTCATCAATTGCAAACCCATTCTCTTCTCTTCTCTTCTCTTCTCTCTAAATCTTATCCTCAAATTTACGGCTTCTATCTTTTTAAGACCTATTTGGCTTTTATATATACTGTGTCTCTTAGCTTTATCGCTGGCAGACAATGGATGGGCTATTTACTCAGCCCAACTCCGTATTGGAATCTCAAACCCGCTCCTACTCGACAAAACCAATTTGATTAGTCCGATATTGAGACCATATTGGAATCTTAAACCCGGTCCTACTAAACAAAACCGATCCGATATGTCTGATATTGGGCTCGTCTGATATTGGAACATGACACTTTTTAAAACTATTTTTAAGATCAGATTATTTTATAAAAACATAGAAATTTCTATTTTGAAAATCATCGTTTAGTCTGAATTAATTACGTAGCTCAACTAATTTTAATGAAAGAAAAATGACCGGGACGTAATAAACAAGAACAAAAATCGAAGACAACAACAACAATAATAACAATAATTGCGGCAAAACACTAATAGACATACCAATATTCGTGGCAAATTACTTATAAATTGTGGCAATAAATAACATAAATATATTTTAAAGACATATTGTGGCAAATTTACGTATTGATTAATAAAAACTTTTTTTTTATTGCGAAACCCTTTTGTCCCCACGGACCAGTGCAATCGTACATCCAGACTTTAAACAACACCGTAACAACGTGACAATATAGTCACTCCCGTTAATTTGTGTATTTGTGTTGTTACTTGTTGTAGATGACATATTGCCATCCTTTGGCGACAAAGTATCATTGTCTGACTATTTTAGACTATTACCGACGAAAGAAGCATATTTCATAAGGGTTTTTGCACAACAACCTGTTTTAGTGTCTATACATGCAATAAAACATTTCAATAATTATAATGAGTTAAGTTGCATTTCAAACAACAACTTTCTATCTATATTTTTTCGGAGTTTATTTTCGCAGTACATATTTTACTCATTTCAGTACATTTTACATCAAACTTTTCATTTACTACCCTTCACTAAAAAACATCAAATCTTCTCATCTCTTTTGTTAGATCTTAACTTCATTAAACATACCTCAAAATAATTCAATTATGAATAATTCTTCAAATATAGAACCATTATTATTTAATTCCTCCATTATTATTAATTAATCAAATTGACAATTTGTTATAGTTGTGATTTTTTTAATTAGGGTTTAGGTTCAAATTAATCATTGTTAATTGGTGTGGGATGGTGGGGATATTGGTATAGTCGTATGTCGCCGCCAACATCGCCAGACGTCAACGAGGAGAAGGACGCGGGAATATGTTCGTTTGGTCGACAAAGGAAAGGACGAGTGATAGGTGGTGCGGCCGGAAGGCAAGGTGCGTAGGTGATGTCGTCCGGTATAGGTGGCCGACGACAGTGGTGGCCGGCGAGTAGAGATGGCTAGTCAGTGATGATGGCCGCCACTCCGCCAGTAAAAGTGATGTTGGTGGTTAAATAGCAGACTATGAAGTTTGGCTTATTTTTCTTCTTTTTTTCAATGTGCAGTACGTATAGAATTAGAAATTGGGTTTGAGTTCTTTTTCCCAATGTACTACATAATTATTTATTAGTATAGTAAGAAATTGAGTAAGAATGGGTATTTGAAATTAGAGAGAATCTATTAGAGAGAAGTTAGAGAGGGAAGAAATGGAGAAAAATGTAAAGGGTATAATTGTCAACTGTGTACTGTAATGAGTAAAATGTGTACTGCGAAAATCAGGACCCTATTTTTTTTATTAGGAAAATTTATGTTTTACCACCTATTATGTTCCACTTTTTACAAATTACCACCTATTTAATTCAACTTTTCAAATAATCATTTATTTTTCTTGTTTTTACCACCTTTTTCACATAATTTAGATTAGGATGACGATATTCTATTATTTTCGACTCGATTTCATTTTGACGACTTTCGAATATGATTAATGACCAAACTAACCCTGTTGTCAAATACACTAATCCCTCAATCACTTAACAATTAACAAACACTCCCTTAGTTCATCAACCTAAATTATTCCCCTTTGATAATATTGATCACTTGAACCCTAAAAATCTGGGTTATTGCAATTGTTTATCCAATTTCAATGTTATAACGAATTGAATGAACAATTGCAATAACCCAGATTTCTAGTTCCACCTTTAAGTTATTGATCTATTCTCTCCCTTGTTGTAAGGGGCCTTTTCAATATCCTCGTCTTACGAACAACAAGATTATCAGTATAAGAAATGCCATTAACTTGCTTAATACTATCCATACTAACACCAAATCTACTAGCCAAAGATGCTTTTGTATTCCCATGTTTCAATTAATCACATTACCAATCATATAATCCTCATCTTTAAAAAAAAAAATCTCACTGATACGACTTCCCCGACCTTAACATTCTTTGTACTATTTGATTCTGGCAAAAAGGTCAAACCTTGATATGCATTACCCCTAAATCATTATCTATCTATTTCTAACGGTGTAAGTTGTTATCAATTATTTTATCAATCTTGGATCACAAGAACAATTCTTTTTCACAAAGATGTAATTTTTTTGCTCTTATATCCTTTGGTAACACATCAAACATACTTTCTAATAGTTCAAAGGTTTCATTTGAGGTGGATTTTAGAGCTAAGAATGAACATTAGTAGTGTCTGAACAATTGTTGATTTTGTTCTTGTGGTGAAATTAAGAAGATAATCACTGAAACAATACATAAAGATTCATCCATTGATGTAATTGAGAGGATTTGAAGTGGGTTTTTAGAGAATAAGTAAAAGTAGATTATTTGGAGAAAGACGAAATTAGGAGAGATGGGCATGTTACTGAGGTAATTGCTATGAGTGTCGTTTTTGTTGGTGGTGTAATAATAGGGGTAGTTTGGTCATTAATGATATCCAAAAGTCAGTAAAAAGGAAATCGAGTCGAAAATAATGCAAAATGGTCATCACAATGTAAAACAGATGAAAATGGTGGTAAAAACCAGAAAAGTAGGTAGTTATTTGTAAAATTCAACTAAATATGTGGTAATTTGTAAAACATGGAACATAATAGGTGGTAAAACACAAATTTTCTTTTTTATTATGATTTAGATTCGATCATATTTAAAATTTATAAATGAGTAGGGCATTTTTTATGGTGAAACTGATAACTTTTTTCAAGACATCTCCGAAATCACGACTAACAAAAAAACCCAAGAAGCTCTTATCTCTGAAACACGCGTGTTAACGAAAGTAGGATTAACTGAAGATTACATAATATTTAGGAATTCATGCGGCAAAAACTAGGGTGAACACAATTATGTTAGATTTTCTAGAGGTCCGGGGAGAGGCATAAATGAAGCCTATTTCCACGTCTTTATCCCTTTCATGATGAACCATATGACTAACTTCAACAAAATGATGATACTTAATACTTCCTCCATTCTCATGTGATGTAGCCATTTTGTGAATATATGTGAGTTATATTTTAACAAAATGGGTACATCATAGGAGAATGGAGGAAGTAATACCTAATAATTTTAATTAATTTAACTTTGTTTTTATTATTGTTACGATTCATTCATTTTTAATTATTTCACTTTTTAGCTCAAGATAAAAAATGAGTTTCTCTCATTTTTAACTCGCAAATTAGATTTCAAGACGACAATGTTGTATGATTCCACTTATCCGATCGAAAGAAAGGCGAAAGTTAATTAATTGTTACTAGAAATTTTGATTCTATTATTCATTTCTCTCTTCTTTTTTTTCCTTTTTTTTTTTTTTTATAATATTGCTAATAGATTTGTTTTTATATGCAGTAACTAAATGAAGTCACTAGTGAAATATTAGACTAAAGTATCTGGGAAATGAGGAAAGAATTTAGGAAATAAATATTCGGGAAATATTGGAAAGAAGTATCCGGGATTTGAGTGGGGTCACAAAAAAAAGACTCATAGAGACGGACGATTCCGTCGCAAATACTCTTAATTCCGTCGCTAAAAGGCATTTGCGACGGATTTTCCGTCACAAACACTATGTCGCATATTTTCGTCGCAAGAGGTACAGTTTGCGACGGAAATTTCGTCGCAAAGTTTTGATACATAATTTTGCGACGGAATTTTCGTAGCAACTCCTATTTTTAAATTTTTCTTTTTTTTGCTTACATTTTATCATTTCGCCCGTGTATATATTCATCTCGCGCGTTTTTTTTACTGCATCTTTTTCCGCGTCAATTCATAAGTTACATATTCAATGTAAGAGGTGAGGGAACCTATCTATATAAACATAAGAAATATGCTATTTTTTCCGATGTGGGATAGGTTTGTGACGGAAAATTCCGTCGCAAAATCCTCAACATCCGAAAACCATCTTGCGACTTAATTCAATCAGTCGCAAAAAATCCGTCGCAAAAATTCAAAACATCCGTCGCAAAGTACATTTTGACGGATTTTAATTATGTCGCAAAACATCCGTAGCAGAATGACTTTTTTCTTGTAGTGGGTTAAGAATTGTGAGGTTTATTTGACTGCTTTATTGCAGAAACCGAAGTATGTTGTTTGTTTTCTGCTCTTATATTTTTAGTATTGCGTGGTGTTTGTTGCAAGCTCTAACTGTTTCAAATGAGGATTCGTGTTAGCCAACCCTAAATTATTTTGGGACTAAAGCCATGATATTGTTTTTGGCGTTTTCTGCAATTGTATTCTGAGATGATATATACCATCTTGTTGTAGAATTATTTTGTGTTTTTCTTTATGGCCGAACTAAGAAAACATAGCGACTTCGATTAAGTTTGATTTGCGTATCTAATTACCATGAATATGTTTCATGTAATGGCGCCTGACGGTTCTGGATGAATGTAGAAATATAGTTTCTTATAAGGATATATGTAGTAAGCGGATTCAGTTATACTAGTTTTAATCCCGTGCAAAAATGCACGAGGTATAGTTCTATTCCTTCCGATTATATTATAACTTACGTTTTTATTTTTCAAAGTGAGCTTTGACATTAATTTTTTCAAAAATATACATTTTATTATCTTTATAAAATCATCACTATATTTGTAAAAAAAAAAATCAATCTACTTTATACTAAAGCATAAACATTTAGATTGTTTCTATTGGCTGCTCAATTTCAGGAAGAAAAAACAAAAAACGGGCCCACGTGCACAACAAAACATTAATTACTCTCTCTCCTCATACTATCATATTTCATAAAGTGATTCCAATACAATATGTGAATTGCTCCTTTATTAACTTGATTTGTATATGGGGTATAATTATATGGTAATTATTATAATTACAATGTAAAAAGATAAACTATTGAAATTTTAAAAATTCAATATGCACTGTATACAACTACGAAAAATATTATTTAAAGACACTAGAAAAAAAATTAAAGGGTGCAAAATATTAATATTATTTAATTATAAAGAAGAATAAATAAACTATTGAAATCAAAATACTTTGATTACGGTCGAAATGCTTCATTAATATAAAAAAAATATCTATTATTTATAGTTAAAATGGAATAAATATTTCGTCAAAAAAATTCAGAAACATCGTTAATGATAAATCAGTCGAAAAAAATTATGAGAAATAATTAATTTAATTATATAGATCGAAATCTTCTTTATATAAAAGCAAAAACAATAAAATGGTTTCTACTGGTTCCCCCACTACTTTGACAAGAATTAATTAACACTCTTTACTCTCTAACTTTTACTCCTATTTAGTTACTTCTATTAAAACAAAACCATATACACAAACCATATATTATACATTTAGGTTGTGTAAATATTACTGATACAAATTCCTACAATATCAACATCCAAAAATTACTATATTAAAGTAATATAAAAATTTATATTAAATATTTCTTATACAATACGAACAACCAAAATTGTAAGAAAAAATAACAATTGTAATTAATACAAAAATTCAATGAATTAATAAATCAATAAATAAAATAAGATCTTGCAAATTTAGTACAAGAATACATAAACTACTCCATATATATAAAAGAAATTGGATAAATTATATAGTTTATAAAATCGGATGGTACCCCGAAAGAAAACAAAACACAAAAATATTTTACGAATTAATTAAAATAAAAGGCACATATGAATATATAAGAAATGGAAAAAATATTTGGAAAAATCGGTAAAATAAAACAAGTTGGAAAAATAAAACATTTATTCATTTAGGATACAAGCATTTAGTATATGAATATTGATTAAGTTATAAAATATGAAGGTGGTGATATTTATATGCTCATGTATGTGATGTATTCAATAATAACACATGTTCTTATGACCTGTGCATTTTTTTGCACGGGTTTAAAACTAATATTACACAAGTGTAAAACGAATTATAAAATTGAATGTTGGGGGCCTACATAAAAAAAAAAGATGATATAATTTTTGTGATATTGATTTTTTTAAAAACAAATATAGTGACAATTTTATAAAGATAAATAAAAAGTACATTTTAAATATTTTATAAATTATTTGTTTGATGATTTTAATTTACTTGTCTTTTCGTTTATTTTATATTTATATGATTTAACTTTTTTATATAACTCCTATCTTTCAATAATTTTAAATAATAGTGGAGATGATATACAAAGAAATTACATTCTACTCAAATCCAATAAGATGATGATAAAGAGTAATTAAATATCTTCATTGAATGTGGAGGGACCTACATAAAAAAAAGAAGATGCTCTTTCATTCCTTAAAATTGGGAACCAATAAGATTTCTTTAAATGTTAGAGCATCTCCAACGGTTAGCTATATGACATTGTAGCTTATTTTGCCATGTCGATTTTTTAAGCCAATTGGCTTATCGGCTACACACCGCCTCAATGGCAAACTACAACATAATGTAGCTTACATGGGTGTAAGCCGTGTAACTTAGGCTAACATGTTGTATCTAGTCAAGAATGTGAACCATATTTCAGGTAGACTAGTATCAGACAATCAGTGCATACAAGCGTTCTATTTGTTCACGCCTTCGAGAACTATGGCCGGCAAGCATTAGCCTTTTTCCTACTCACTGTCTCTTCGGCTTCAAATGCTAGTTTACTTGGAGTGCTAATTATTGGTGTCGTTAATTCTGACAACTAATAAGTCTAGGTAGCACCAAAACGGACACGGACACGGACACGGACACGACACGGACACGTGATACGGCATCTCGTGAAATTTAGGACACGGGACACGGCATTTAAATTTATTAAAATATATATTTTATAGTTATAAATAACATATAAATTTATTTTTGTATTAGTATTTGATATTAAATGTAAATAATTGAGTGTAAAACTTGACTTTAACTATAATTTATTCTCATTTTCCACCAAAACTCATCTTCTAATCAGTTTTCCCACCCAAACTCATCTTCTAATCAACCTCTTCTAGTCTTTCAATTTCACATTCCTTATTTATAAGTGTCCGTGTGTCCGTGTGTCCGACACGGTGTCCGACACGGGACGGCTAATTAGGAGAAGTGTCCGTGCTACCTAGCTAGTAATAAGATCAAATAACAATTTATAACTACCTAACAAACACTAGACTAGACTCAACTAAAAGTAGTTAATGCAAGTAAAGGGTCGAACCGAAGAGAAGGCGGAATTAAAGCTAAAATAGACTAAACTAAAGATTAACCACCAATTATAAGACTTATGACAATATTAAAGACACTCTGTAAAAAAAACACTATTAAAGACACTAAGTAAGATATTGACAAACAATGGCTATTAACCATGTAAAACTATGTTGGACATGTAGCTAATAAAGGTTTAAGTTGAGTACTGACATGAAAAATAAGTTAAAGAAGCAAACTTTGTGGTTGAGAAATTTAACTAACACTAAGAAAACAAGATAAATCAATAAGAGAGAAAATTGGTGTAACTCCACTATTTAAGAAACAATCTACCTAAGTTTATGCAAGAATATCAATCCCTAAACTTATTAGCCTAATACAACCCTAATCCCACTTTTAGTGACTAACATCTAACCCAATGTATCATCACATTCTCTACACAAATCAACTAGCATCTAACCCAACACTAAATTAAAAGATAGAGACTTTAGGAACAATCAATCAATGCATAGAATCAAGATTAGGAACACTCAACACTAATCTAACCCAACGAGTGAAGAATGTCAAGTAATATCCACTCATAAGATGTAAAAACTAACCCGTTTAATACAAGATGCAAGCTTGCTACTATATATTGCATAAATTAACCCATTCATACAACATTGCAAGAAAAGGAGGCTGAGAAGGACGCGGGCTACGTCGTGGGACGCTGGCTGTTTTGCTAGGCGCAGCCAGCGTTTCATGCTGTAAGTTTTCTTGTTTTGCAAATCCTCTTCTTGACTTCCGTTGACCACCATTCTTGCTTGACCCTTCCTTCAAGTTGACGCCTAGGATGGTTATTCTTGACCTCTCGGGATTAACTCCTATTGACTCGGGTCTTGGGTTGACTTTGACTTTCGTTGACTTGAGCCTTTGACCCTCCAGTTGACCCTCCATGCTTTCTTTCTCTTTCAAAGATCACCGAGTGACACCCCCAGGCATATACAAGAGTCGACTCAACAATAGTTTGTTTGACCCAATTACAAAAATGACCCGAATTAATGAAATTACACCAACTTCGAGATAAACTAGGTTAGCACGAAACATATGCTAACGACCCTTATATAATGCGAAACTAGACTCAATAAGCATAAATAGACACGACACATTTGAACGTTGTCGGTAGTATTCAGTTTATACTTTAGTTCCACAAATGATGCAGGTATTGATTAGGTATTCTTGCAACAACTTGATTATAAATCTTGACATAGCCCTTCGCAGTCCTCTTTCCAATGTGCCCAACACCACATCGCGATAGACTAGTGAAGGTTCTAAATGTTACTGCGACTGCATTCTGAGGCACTCTATTTATTTTCATTGTTACTGTAGGACTTTGTATGAACTCCAGTATTCTTATTACTACCTTTGCTTAAGCCACTTAACGACAAATCGACATTCAACAAAAAAGTGAATGCATTCTATTACTGATTATGCAAAATAATAGGACAAAGGCATCATCACTGTCAGCTGATCCAAGGGTTTAACACCATTTTGAGTATAAATTTAGCCTGCCTTTATTTGCTGTCGAAATAGTACAAAAGGGCGGATAACTTTAGGTTGCATAGTGACTCCGAAAACAAGCCCTGCCACTTTCCGCGAGGCAGGTGATTAATATCTCTTCCCTCGAGAAGCTTAAGATGCACTGAAGCATTACAAAATTTGTTTACAAGTAATGCAAACTAGTGATTTCTAATGGAGCTATTAGAAGACGATAACAAAGAAACGTATAGAAGCTGGTTCCAGGTGTCTGGGACTCCGGGAATGCACCAATGGGTGCAATCCTGATGTGTCTCAGGCCGCCTCTCAGTTTTCGACAGCCAGTATATTGACGGATGTGCATCTTTTCTATATCCAGTTATCTGAGTGATGTTGAGGTAGATAACAGGTGTGCTCATATATAAAATCACTGATTCAAGCGTCCTCATCATGCGAGGATATCGAGTTAGCAAATTAGTATTTATGATTGGTTCTATTTCGCCATTGCAGTTTCCACCCGAATTCCACTCCCCTCCGCTATTAAATGGACAAAAGCAAAAAAAGTTAGTCCTAATTTAGATCGCAAATTATAATTTCAGATGTCTTTTTCCGTCTTAATAGAATGTTGTTAGATTGCTTGTTATATCAACAAATAGTCACATTTCATTGTAAATTGGTCAAATTTTCTCCGTCTTAATTTCAGACAGAAAAGGCCCGTCTAAAGGGAGACTTGCTGAGTTTAGATAGACTTTAGCGTTCTATAGACAGACGATAATACGAGTACAAATTTTATGCACTTTTCATTGACACGATACAAGTACACAACCCTTGCCTGAAATGAGCAGCACTAAGGCCAGCAAAGAAAACCCGAGTTTTGTTCTTGTTAACATTTCGGTCCACCCATTTCGCCCAAGTGTGGAGAGCTTTTTCATACGCTTCTTCCAAATCCAATTTACTATGAACAAAATCACCTTCCTGGAAGAAGTTTTCCCTGGCATTGTTCAGCATTCAAAATTCGACTGTCGTCAGAACTCAAAACGCAAATTCCTACTACCTCCGACTCAACAGCTTATTAACACTTTCATTTGTGAGGAGTATTTTAATAAAATCTAAAAAATCTGTTGATGATTTAGAAGCAGTATAATTTTGAAATTCCAAATTTTTTCATACCCATTATTGGCTTTAACAGGATTCCACCAGTGTCCTGTGTTGAATATCAGGAAATCAGCATCATTATACTCCGACGCCTGGTGTTGGAGTTTGTCGAGCCTTAACGTTCCTTGATGCATGTCTTGGTCTACAAGGAATGGTGCTCCTATGTTGATTATGCTGCAATTGTAATCCTACCTCCAAAAACAACACAAAACAAGCAAATAAGGCCATGGGTACGACTGACTAGTAAGTGCTACCCCCTCCGTCAGGGGCGTCTAAGGCCCTGTTCAACCATGGGCGGCGGAACCGGGCCTCCAGTTTTCGCCACCGAATTTACAAGCTTTATCGATGAAATTCAATACAAACCTTGACGTAACGTACACTTGTACATGCTTATTTGAGGCCTCATTTTTTTGTGGTGCACCGGGCTTCCATTTACTTTAAGACGCCCCTGCCCTCCGTCTTTATCATTTGTTTACCTTCGCCTAAAATACATCTTATTCCGTTTGAAGTATACTCCCTCCATTATTCAGTTTTATTCCCGTATGAATGCACGGTCTTCAATGACCATGTTTTTAGTGCGTTTATATTTGAATTTTTTCTTTGTTGAAAATATGAATTTATAAAAGACTTTCTTAGAACAATTTATTGTAGTTTTTTTTTCTTACGATATTTAAGGACTATTGAAATTTTGACCAAAAAGTCAAATGGCCAAAAAAGAAAATAATATAGTATAAAAAAGTAAATAAATGATTCACTACCAATTATTCGGCCTACTAATATGTCCATGCCATCAAACAAACATGTAACCATTAATGAGGTTTATTCCATATTACTATTGCCCCTAATACTCGATGTTAAAAACGCGTAACTATTGACTAATACAGTTAAATGGAAATAGATAACTAATCACTGAGACGAATGGAATAAAAAGTTACCATCACTTTGTATGCATAAGAGGCATTAGGTATGTGTAACCTTGTAATCGTTGTATGAATACTCAAAGCACAAACCAAAGATAAGCACATATTTCTGTTGAGTGAGTCCCCTACAAACACTAATCTCTTCCCTTTTAGCATCTCCAACATCTTCACCCCATCAAACCTATCAATTACGACAACAAAACCTTAGTTTTAGCGTAATTTGGTGTCTCGTACTCTCGTCCCAATCATTGGTTTACTGAATAGAAAAGTAAACATATGACTGGCAACAGATGAACTTAAAAAAAAACAAATGAATTGAACTGAGGGGTAACTATAACCAACCTTGGGATGTCACACCCCCGAGGTTGCCATCTATAGGACAAGTAACCAAGATCAGAACGACCATGATCGAAACAACTAAACTTATCAATAAACGGGCATGACCCGGGTGGATAAATTGGGTAGGATTTATCATGAACCCACCTCCCATCAAATATATCACAAGAACTAGTGTCATTTGACCCGTTTTCAACTGGAAGAAATCCGGTTTGTGCTATGAATAAAGAGGGTAGAAATGTGGAAGTGAGAGGAGTAAATGGTTTGTTATCATTCTAAAAATGTGAAAATGAAGATGGTTATTAAGGTTATCAATAGTGCTTTCCATTTAAAGTATTGTGAGACGGAGGACATAGTTTAGCATAGGCGTATTAGATCGGGAACATTTGTTGTTCCTTGGTGAGTGACAATAAAAAGTCAACTAGATTGGGACTGTTATTTTAGTTTGTTAGGACAATTTGACAAAAATGATTGTTTTTATCCTAGGAAGACATATAGTATGGGTAGTTAAACATTTGGCCGGGCTCGGCCGGGCGTGGGGTAGGTGGATTCGGGCTGGACTGGGCTTGATGGATGTGGGCTTGAAACTTGCTCGGCCCGGGTCGAGGATGGTAGGGGTTTGATTTGCTTGACTTGGCTCGGCCCGGCACTAGTTTCTGACAAATCGAGCTGTGTCACTAATGGGTAAAGCAATTTGGGCTAAAAGCGACCTGAGAAGTGGGTCGGGTCCACGTGGGTCGGGTAGCCCCTAATGTTTGACCAGCCCTACCATATATGGGTGACATGGAGTCATGCGCATATAATTGAGCTTAAGCATTATTTATATTGAAGATTACGTTTTTTTTTTGGTACATAAAAGTTTAGGTTAAGAGATATGCCTTATTTATGACAAGTCAGAAGATGAATTCTTTACGATTTGGGTCAACCATTTTTGGTAGATTGTGACTTAACGTAAATTCTCATTGATGACCGACTAATTCCTTTTTAATGGTTATAACATATAATTAATAATTGTATTTGTGGGTAGTTGGAAGCGGTGCACAGGGGCACGATTAGCGTACCGGTGAGTCGTGTTGTGTTGCATCTGACTGTACGGTCGTTCAAAAGTCGACCTTAATAAAGCCTTGGTTATTCAAGCCTTCCAGGTCATTTGATCAGGTCTGACGACCGTCACGTAAATCTATGTGTCCTTTACCGTCTTGCATCCACTCGTACGTTTTGAGGATGCCATGGAGGATGCACTAGAAGATAGATTCATGAACCTCCTTTGGAGTTGTGGTATTGAGGGTGAGAAACTGCTAAAACCGAAAAATCTGCCAGGGCTTTGAAACGTTCTAGCAAATACAGAGTATGTTTGTATGAAATGTGACATACGACAAACCTAAAATAACACAACCACGGTCCTTTATAGCGTTACAAAATCCGTTCATCACAAGAACAAACTAGTGAGTTCTAGTGGTGCGATTAGAAGACGATAACAAAGACACATACAGAAGCTGGTTCCAGGAGTCTGGAACTCCGGGAATACACCAATGTGTGCAATCTTGAATCATCCCAGGCCGTCTATCTATTTTCGACTGCCAATATATTGAAGGATGAGCATCTTTCCTATATCCAGTCATCCGAGTAATGTTGAGATAGGTAACCGGTGTGCTCATATTTGAGATCACTGATTCAAGCGTCCTCATCAAGCGAGGATATCGAGTTAGCAATGTGGTATTTGTGATTGGTTCTGTTTCGCCATTGCAATTTCCACCCGAATTCCACTCCCCCCCGCTATTAAATGGAAAAAAAAAATACAAAGTTACTCATATTTAGATAATACGGGTAGACCTGGCAAACAGGTCAAATTAATCGGCTTCGGGTCGGGTCAGGTTTGGGTTGCAAGAGTTCATCTCGAGCCGGCTCATATCGGGCTCGGGCCATTATTTGGTCAGTTATTATCAATTTTTTATGGATAATAAACTGTGTGCAACAATATATATTCAAGTCGGGTAAACTCGGGTGTCGGGTCAGGTCAAATTTGCCAGGTCTAAATACGAGAACACATGTTCTGCGTTTATCATTGATAGTGTATAATGCTTACTTGAAATGAGCAGTACTAACGCCAACAAAGAAAACCCGGGTTTTGTTCTTGTTAATATTTCCGTCAACCCATTTCGCCCAAGTGTCAAGAGCTTTTCCATACGCTTCTCCCAAATCCAATTTGCTATGAACAAAATCACCTTCCTGGAAGAAGTTCTCCCTGTCATCATTCAGCATTTAAAGCTCGACACTAGTCAGTAATCTAAACACAAAATTGTATGTATAAGTTTATATTCCGAATGTTATCATACCCTCTTATGGATTTACTAGGATTCCACCAGTGTCCTGTGTTGAATATGAAAAAATCGGCATCATAATACTCGGACACCTTATGTTGAATTTTGTCGAGCCTTACCGTTCCTTGCTGCATGTCTCTATGTGCTAGGAATGGTGCTTCTATGTTGGTTATGCTGCAATTGTAATCCTACCTCCAAAAACGTACACGATCACGAACCCATTAGAGACAAATTGACTCATTAGAGTGATTGGGTGAATACGAACCCGACACAAAATTATTTAGGTTGGGTTACGGTTGGGTTTCATGACTCACAAGGGACACTAAAAAACATAATAACTAGCTTGATTAATAATAAATTGGTTACAGAAGTCGCGTTGGGTTAAATTGGGAATACGAGTACTGAGATCCCTAGTATCATTAACGATATCAGCTAACAGACAAAAGCAACGTCTTCAGTTTCCGGGTGGTTTTAATCGAGCTGACCTCCTCAATTGACCTGCTTAAAATGTGCTAGACAAGTTGAGCGGGTCAAAATTCATATGCCTAAAAATAAATGGGTTATAAAAGTCGAATTGGTTGTAAATGGGTTGGGTTAGGGTTGAGAGGTATGACCCGTTTATGTAAAAATGGGTTTGGTTAGGGTTTTGGCCAAGGGTCGGTGATCTGATTACTAATGACACAAATACCAGCCCGACACGACCCAGCCTGGCCTGTTTGTCAGGTCTGAAGATTGCAACAACATAATGATGATAAGTTAAATTAGGGTTTTTCACATTCGAACAAAAAAATATCAGAACTAGGTTTATTCAAATTCGAACTACCACCGCAAATGAAGAGAAAGAAGAATATAACTAGATGAGAATGAGGTAAATAGAAGATAGAGATTTACTTAACAAAAGAAAAAAAAAACAATGTAGAGAATTAAATTCAACCGTAAAAGGATAATTATTTGGGTAGTGAATTGAAATGGGGGATCGATTCTTATCTTAAAGGATAACATATTAAGTAAAGTGATAGAATGTAACAAAGTAATAAGTCTAATTTCAGTGAAGATCGAGGCACTGATTTGCATTAAAATATGATTTAAAATTATGTTATTTGAAAAATAATTTATAAAATGGGTTCTTTTAAAATGTTGATTATAAAAGAAAGTTATTTGTAATTTATCCTTATTGAGTATGAATTAAAAATGACTAATGTTTATAATTAAAACTAAAAAGAAACATTTTTAAAAAGACGTTATTTAAACTTGTTTTTGACTGGAAACCGTGTAAATTTGACCCGTATAAATTCGAAATAGACCCGATCAGTATTTTACCCGATTCCGAATTGACCAAACCTGTAACCTGCACACCCTACGCATGTTTGACCGGTCTACTAAAATTTCTTCTACGTCTAACTCATTTGTACCTTTGTCCTTTGATTAAAATATAAAGCCCTTCTAAAATATAGAAAACGTTTATCCCTTTAGTGATCCTGTTAAAAATCATTATCGGGCATGGGCCGCACTCGTACTGAGAAGAGATAGTTCACTTTATAAAGCCAATGAAGTTTCACTCTAAAACCAATTGGCAATATAGGAAGTAACTCACTGTCTTATAAAGAAGTAAATTCTCCCCTATTTTATCAATGTGAAATTACACTGAAATGTGAGACTATTCAGTTTATTCAAATCCCCTTAATATGGAGGGAGTAATAGATCAACGTTATCAATCTTTATATTATGCAACAAACATGCAAGTATACAACCATTTGCATGATTTGCTTTCTAACACAAAAAGGTTTATTCCAAATTTGGAGAAATCTCTATTGATATTGCTTATAAAGTTATAATACTCGGTGTTAAGAATATGTAACTATTTTAAATGAAAATAGATAACTAATAACTAGAACGAATGGAGTAATTAGTTACCATCACTTTGTATGCATAAAGATCTCTAAGCTCAGATATCCTAGTAATCCTTGTATGAATACTCAAAGCACAAACCAAAGATAGGAACATATTTCTGTTGACTGAATCCCCTACAAACACCAATTTTTTCCCTCTTAGCATCTCCAACATCTTCGGTCCATCAAACCTATAAATTACGAAGACGACAACAACAAAGTCTCAGTCCCAACATAACTTGGTGTCAGCTAACATAAAATTACCCTCTCCGTCCAATTCATTTGTTTACCAGATAAAAAAAAAGTAAATAAATGGTTGGGAAGTGTGGAGTAAAAAATAAAATAAATAAATAATTGTGACAGAGACAGGAACTGTAACCGACCTTGGGATGTCACACCCCAAAGGTTGCCATCTATAGGACAAGTAACCAAGATCAGAGCGACCATGATCGACACAACTAAACTTATCAATAAACGGGCAAGACCGGGGTGGATAAATCGGGTAGGTTTTATCATGAACCCATCTCCCATCAAATATATCACAAGACATATTACTATTCGATGCATTTTCAACCGGAACCGACTCGGTTTGAGCTCCAATTAAAAATGGTAAAAATGTGGAAGTGAAAGGAGTAAATGGGTTGCTATTATTCAGTAAAAATGTGAAAATGAAGATGGTTAAGGTTATCAATATTGCTTTCCATTTGTAGAGCTTGGAGATGGAGGACATAGTTTAGCATAGGAGTATAAGTTGTTATGGGGTGAGTGACATAAAAAAAAAAGTCAACTAAATCGGGAAAGTTTGAGTTGTGTTGACAAAATTATTGTTTTTTTCCTAAGATCCCATATATGGGTGACATGCACATGTGGTTAAATCCTCCATAGAATATTACCTGAATTTAATATAAAGTTGAAGATTATGACTTAAAATCTTATTTAAAATTTATTTGTTTTGTTTTATAACTCTTACTTGATTTTTGAGCTCCAATTGAAGATTTATTTTTTACGATGTCAAGATTCCATGTTTTCGTTCTATGAAACCTTTATTACAAGGAAGGAGTAGGAAATAAATAGTTAAATAGGCTTTCAACCAGGGGCGGATCTACTAAGGGGCTATATGGGCTATAGCCCAATACGATTTTCTGATAAATAGTTTTAAGTTTTCTACAAAACAATGAGCTAGTGGACCATAATTGGTAAAGTAAAACAATATTAGATTTTTGGAGTACAAAATGTCTTGGGTTCAAACCTTACCAAGTGAATTTAGTGTTTTTTTTGTTTACCATTGAATTAGTATTAAAATGTCATTGTTTCATTAGCATTTATTATTTATTATGTATACAAGTACATTTACTTAGAGGTTATGCAATTTGTTGGATTATGACTTTTTTTTTTGAAAGAAATTGATCGTTACTTTACTTGCTCGTAATGTCAGTTTTTTTTATATTGAAATTAGATGTCATTGTATGCTTTATTAACATGAAAATTTTGAATTTTAGCATCATAGATAGAAAACTTTTCAAAAAATTGATATTATTTTCAACCTAATTTGAATAATGCTCCGCACTACGTAATGCATGTTAAACATGTTAAAAGATTATACTTCGGTAACTCCAATTTCATAACATAAATATCTATGTTAAATGTGTCAAATTTAGACAAACTGAGAATATCGGGGCTGGGTTTGAGCAACTCGAAAGTACCGTATTGTTAATAGGGGAAAGTAGCAAATTGCTCCCCAAATGTTTTTGGTTTGTTACAATTTGCCCCCAAACGTTTCAATATGAGCAAAATGCCCCTAAAAGTTTAAAATTGACTCACTTATAAAAATTCCGACAATTAACTGTTTTAGTTGGACCCCAGTTTAAACTCACTATGTTGTATTCTCACTTTTTAAGTTACAAATATACGAGTGCGGCTTAAAAAAAATTTAGCCCTACATAAAATCGATTCCTGGCTCCGCCCCTGCTTTCAACCTTGCATAATTTTTTTAATAAAACATTTCAATATTGTCGAACTCCTAAATCTCGCTTCTAACTTGACCGTCCTTTAGTTGGATTCTTTTGGCTTAATTTCAGCTCAACTAGACTCAGCTTTATTTAGTTTAGTTCGATTCAATTTAGTCCAATTCAGGTCATCTATTATAAATTAACTCTTACATCAGTTTGATTTAATCCACTTTATCATCTCTATTCATTTCAGTTCATTTCATTTCAGCTGATCATATCAGCCAAAAAGAACAAGGTCGCAATCCCGCAATAAGTTGAAATGACCTTAATGGAATTGAACCCAAGGGAGGTGAAATCAGTTAAACTAAATTACAAAGAGCTGAATTGAACGATAATCTAATGATAATAATAATTATAATAATCATAATAAAACTTTGGAGAGACGGCCTCTTACTAATTTATCGAAAAACCATTTTATCGTACTCCTTTATGCTTCCTCCATTCTCATATGATGTACCCATTTTGTGAATATATGTGAGGTATATTTTAATAAAATGGGTACATCATAGGAGAATGGAGGAAGTATAACTTTCATAATTTTTTTATTATCGATTGTAATTTAATATGTCTCTTTTGTTTGGTACACGTTTTCATAACAATTGTAACTAGTCTACCATACATTGTAACCTTTTTTATTAGTACCCTACCTTACTAGTATATGTACCTTTTTTATTACTTTTTGTACCATTTTTTTATTAACTTATATTAAATCTCTTAATAAATTTATTGAAAGATCATCTCTGAGAATACTACTATAATAAAAACAAGTGTTTTTTGTGTATTACCACCAATTGAGTCCAAATATTTACGTTTTACCACCTATTGAGTCCATTTTTTCAACTTACCACCTAGTTTTGACTTAAACCCTCACTATCCACACCTAATTTATGTTTTGTTGTCGGTCTTTCTAATTTATCGTCTTTATTACGTTTTATCGCTTCTCGGTTTATTAAAATGACCATATTGCCCTTGTTATTACAAACTCACTGATCACTCATTCACTCCCCTCATCTAACTCATTACACTCAACCTCATTCAATCCCCAATCTAATTTAATTAGGGTTCATTGAAAATTTGGGGAATTTCTAGGTATGCTTCTTCTCTTTTCTTTTCATTTTCGCTCAATAATTTTCGCAAGTACAAAACTTTTTCACATCAGCGATTTGTCTAACCTCAACGGATTATTCTGGTAATCCGGTCCAATACCCATCAACCTCAACAGATTATTTGGGTCAAATACCCACCAATACTGCTGATTTATCTGAGTTTAATGTCTCTAACAACAACTTCAGCGACTCATTCCCCAAGACATTATCCAGCTTTCCGAGTTATCCTTCGCCGGAAACTTACAGCTATATATGGTGGCATACTCCAGCGATGTAAGAAATCATTTTTTCCGTCGCCGCTGTCAGGTCAGACTTTTATAGTTCTTTCCTCACCAGCAGAGATGAACGGGAAGACGAAAAATAATTAATTAGTCTAAGGGACCCATGATTGGGATCTCCGTATTCGCCCAGAAGTTACTCCTTGTATTCGCCCAGAACCCTAGCTAAGTAAATTGTACAGAAACTCATCCTAGCTAGGAAATTGCCCAGGAATTCAATGAATAAACCCAGAAATTTGATGAACCCTAGCTAAAGAAATTGAAGCTTCAATTAGATTGGGCATGAGAGATGGGTTTGCAATAATAAGAGGAGTATTGTGCAGATAATTAAAGAAGAAGATTGAGGGATTGTTTTTCTAGGGTTCTAAAGATTAATAATGAGGGAGAGTAATGAAGGAGTGAGTGCAACATTAAGGGTAAAATGGTCATAAGAAATACCCGAGAAGGTTTAAAACAAAAGAAAGACGATAAATAAGAAAGACTGACATGAAAACGTAATTTAGGTGTGAATAGTGGGGGTTTAAGTCAAAATTAGGTGGTAAATTGAAAAAATGGACTCAATAGGTGGTTATACGTAAAAATTTGAATTCAATAGGCGATAATACACAAAAAAACACTAAAAACAATTCTAAAATCAGCATTGGAATCGGGTTATCGGGCCCGGCCAAGCGAGCTTAATCCCTAGATATGTGCAACGTGCAGTGCGTGGTGTTATTGTTATACGAAGTATAGATTAACTAATATATCCGCTCATGTTATCACATGTCATGCGGATGGTGGGCTTACACAATTTAACTTTTTTTATTTATTTTTTGCTTTATCTTCATTTTTTAGGTTTCACAACTTCACATTGAAAACGATCATATCCGTCTTCAATGAAAACGGGTCGAATTTTCTCTCACAATGAGGCAAGTGGGAGAGCAAATGAGGATCAATTGTGAGAGGAAATTCGACCAATCTTCAATGAGACTTACCGTTTAAGGTTATAAACTTACAAAATTTTCAACTCGGATGAATTCAAATCCGGACAGGGGTTTGGTTGAGGAGCAATTTGTGTTTGGGTCTGTCTGCTGGTATGGCTACTTGAATTATTGGTCTTTGGTATGTTAAGTCGGTTCTTCAAGATGTAGGAGTTTTTCTCCATTAGAGACAAGTCTATTTGGCTTGTTTTCATCTTTCCCCTTCTACGTCCTCGCGGCGTAAGTGCATCTTGTTCCCGTCACTCGTCCGAGCAAATGTTCCGATGGACTTTGGGAGGCTCGTACCTTGTTGATGACGTGCATGATGAAGCTCAAGGCCAAGCTACCGCACTCCACCAACATGTTGTTACCCGACATCTCATCTACCGGATCAGTTTAATAAGTTGTAGTTATATTGCTTTAATTTACGTTTTCGCTAAAAATAAGTGCATTTGACCAAATGAGTCAAATGTCACCTGTATAAGGATCTTAATTTTACAGCTGCCCAAAAAAAAAAAAAAACCGGACTCCGTCACAATTCGAAGTCTTTCCATCAGGTCTAACCACCGCAACATAATTTGCGAGTTCTTTATTCTTTTTGCATCCACTCAAACATTTTGGCAAAGAAAAGCATCGCCATGTTTTGCGAGATTTCCCACAATATTCATCTTTCTAATGGAGTAACATTATGTACTTACATCCTTTTACTGTTGCCAAAAGAAACTTTTATTTTCATAGTCCTTGAGGTTGAATTCTATTCTCAGCTTGCCTTGGCCGCTAAGGTCTGAATTTTTTACCAAGGAATCTTTAGATGTACAAACTCATTATTGTCTTTCAGATCTAATATAAGTTCATCTCGACAAACGAGGCTAATATATACGTAGTTAGGTGTTGGTCTCCTCTCTGACTTCTCGATCATACAACTTCGTGAAGGCCCCGCTCGGTAACTTTGACATTGTTGATCAGCTCACTCAGTAAAAAAGCCTTGCGCTGGTAATTCGTGAAATATGTTGTTACGATCATTCTGAATAGCCTAGCAAATCATTCCGACCCTGCTTAGCTCTTCTATACCGCCTCACTCTACCACATACTCTGTCCAGTCCCTCATATTAGTGATCTCCCCCCACTGTTCCTCCGCATCTACCCCAACACATTCCCAAGCATAAAAAAAATGCTACTTACTTTTCAGGGCTAAAGGAACTCCGTCAAAGAAAGAACTGGCAGAGCCTTGAAACCTTCATGCAAATTTGTTGTACGAAATGTAACATAGGACGAACCTAAAATAACACAAACTATACGATCCTTTACAGCATTACAAAATTCGTTCAAAGTAACGTAAACTAGTGAGTTCTAGTGGAGCTATTATAAGAAGATAACAAAGAAACATAAAAAAGCTGGTTCCAAGAGTCTGGAACTCCGGGAATACACCAATGGGTGCAATCCTGATGCATCCCAGGCCGCCTAACAGTTTTCGACTGCCAGTAAATTGAAGGATGTGCATCTTTTCTATATCCAGTCATCCGAGTAATGTTGAGGTATGTAACTGGTGTGCTCATATTAGAAATCACTGATTCAAGCGTCCTCATCAAGCGAGGATATCGACTTAACAATGTGGTATTTGTTATTGGTTCTGTTTCGCCATTGCAATTTCCACCCGAATTCCACTGCCCTCCGCTATTAAATAGAGAAAAGAAAAAACAAAGTTACTCCTAATTTAGATAGACTTGTGTTCTAGACAGAAGATAATACGAGTAGGTCGAGCACATATATTTTGCGCTTTTCATTGCTACGGTACAACACTTGCCTGAAATGAGCAGCAGTAATGCCAGCAAAGAAAACCCGGGTTTTGTTCTTATTAACATTTCCGTCAACCCATTTCGCCCAAGTGTTGAGAGCTTTTCCATACGCTTCTCCCAAATCTAGTTTGCTGTGAACAAAATCACCTTCCTGGAAGAAGTTCTCCCTGTCAATGCTCAGCATTCAAAACTCGACACTCGTCAGAAATCTAAACACAAAGCTGTACTGTATAATTTAGAATTCCGAATATTCTCATACCCTTTTTTGGCTTTACTAGGATTCCACCAGCGTCCTGTGTTGAATATGAGAAAATCAGCATCATAATACTCGGACGCCTTGTGTTCGATTTTATCAAGCCTTAACGTTCCTCGCTGCATGTCTTTATCTACTAGGAATGGTGCTTCTATGTTGGTTATGCTACAATTGTAATCCTACCTCCAAAAACAAAAGAAAACAGGCAACTAAGGGCACTATTAAGTATTAGGATTACAAGCTAAGCTCGACATCTGACTAAATTCAAGCAACATCAATGTTCATAATTTCATATTACGGGACTCACTACCAATTATTCAGCGTACTAATATCTTCATGTCATTAAACACACATGTCCTTATACAAATATGTAACCATTTGCATGTTCTTGTTTTCCAATCGTAAGGACGTGTATCCACTTAGACGTTATTCCCTTAGACAAACATCTATTGTTATTTCCCCAATGTTTGATGTCAAAAACATATAACTATTGGATAATACAGCCAAAATGGAAATAGATAACAAATCACGAGAACAAATAGATTAACAAGTTACCATCACTTTGAATGCATAAAGATCTTTAGGCTCTTCTAACTTAATAATCCTTGTATGATTACTCAAAGCACAAATCAAAGATAAGCACATATTTCTGTTGAGTGAGTCACCTACAAACACCAATCTCTTCCCTCTTAGCATCTCCAACATCTTTACCCCATCAAACCTATTAATTACGACAACAACAAAGCCTTAGTTCCAACATAATTTGGGTCCGTCCCATTCATTTGTTTACTAAATAAATTAAAAAACAAATGATTAAGACGAATGGACTAAAAAGACAAAATAAAGCCAATTACAAAATAATTTGATGTCGGCTACAAAAAAGTATCCTTCCGTCACATTCATTTATTTACTCGGTAATAAAGTAAACAAACGGCGGGACAAATAGAGTAAGAAGATAAAATAAATAATCATAAGTCTCCTTATAGACGGGTATATCTGTCTACAATTGTAGATGGCTATATCCCTCTCACAAAGAAGCAAGTGGGAGGAGGATAAGTGGGAAATCAAGCACTTGCTTCTTTGTGGGAGGTCTCCACTGTGTACAATTGTACAATGAGAATTTGTGAATAAACAAATGATTGGTACATATTCCTCCTTTCATATCCAAACATAATATTTACATTTTACGCATTTGTCAATACACAAATTGCAAGGTAAATATTATTAAGTTTACGTTGTAAAAAAATACTTATGAATCAAACAAGATTCCACCTAATTATTATTTTTTCCCTATAGTGTGACTAATATCGAAAATTACTAAAATAAAATTAAATAAAACAAATATATTACTGGGACGGAGGGATTAAAAAAAATTAAACAAATGACTGGGACGCGGAGTGAAAAGAAAATAAATGACGGAAATGGAGAGAGTAACTGTAACTAACCTCGGGATGTCACAACCTCGAGGTTGCCATCTATAGGACAAGTAACCAAGATCAGAGCGACCATGATCAAAACAACTAAACTTATCAGTAAACGGGCATGACCCGGGTGGATAAATCGGGTAGGATTTATCATGAACCCATTTCCCATCAAATATATCACAAGAAGTAATGCTATTTGACCCGTTTTTAATCGGAACCGACCCGTTTTGAGCTCCAATTAAAGTAGAGGGTAAAAAAGTGGAAGTAAGAGGAGTAAATGGATTGTTAAGATTGAGTAAAAATGTGAAAATGACAAGGGTTAAGGTTAATGATGTTGGAATCAATAGTGCTTTTGATTTTAGGAATTGTGTGATAGAGGACATGATTTAGTACAAGATTACGAGATCGGGAAAGATACAAATGTACACGAATGTTGTTGCCTGGTTTGCTTTCACGCTATTGTTGTTGATTTGTTTTAGGGTGAGGGACCAAACGGGTTAACTGAGTCGGGTATGTTCGGGATAGGTTGGGTATTGGGTTATTTCAGCCTTTCGTGTTTGAGTTATTCTCGGATTTATTTCATCAAGTTAATAGAGATAATGATTGGTGTGCATTGTACGGTAATAAATATTTGGATCAGGTCAATTCAAGTTACGGGATTCTTGGGAAACTCGGTTAAGCTGTTGGGTTTGGTAGAGTCGGATCATTGAACCGTGTCGCGCAGATTGTAGGCTTACACAATCTAAACCTCTTCCCCCATGTTTATGGTTATAATCTATAGTTGCATTTGTGGAGTTGGAAGTGATGCCCGGTGCAGCTGATACTATTTTTTAAGAGTGAAATGGTACGGCTTGGGCGTGACTGGCCCTATATTGTGAATTGGGCTGGGTTGGGGCAAATAAACAAGCTTTTTTTTATGCAGCCATAATATTTTGCTTATATAATACTCAATCCCATCCGATAAAAACAAATCATCTGTCTTAAAGTCAAACTTGTTAAATAATGATCTCGCAAATTTTAGATATTTATACATAAATTTAACATATTTTCGTTTGTTATATAAAGAGGTTTCGAAATATTATAATGACATAAAAACTACAATATATAAATGTAGAAAAATATGATCAAAGTACCGCCTTATTAATCGTAAAAAGTCAAATAGATTTAGATTCGATTTGATTCTGTACAAAAACTCACCCTACCAAGGCAAGTATTCAAGTACCAACATGATAATGATATCCCCAACATTACAAACTTGGACTGTACGAAGATGCAAATCGTAAGGTTTGGGCCATTTTCATTGTATGGATTTTTATTAGTGGGCCGGGCCGGACAGGGCAAAATCCATATAAGCTAAAAGTTTGGCCCATATCCAACACAAATATTAATAAAGTTGATAGAACACATCTTTCAAATGACGACAACACGAATAAGAACAAAACAAACATTAGTGTCAAATATGCCACGTCACTTATCTAAGCTAAACTCATCTAACCAAACAATGAGGAACTCTCATGCCATCTCACACCTTTCATGGTTTCCACTCACTCCATTCCTATTGTTGAGTATCAAAAGTCACCAAATTACATCCGTGAAATTTAGGATACGGAACACATAATTTAAATTCAATAATATATACAAAGAATAATTTATAGTTGTAAATAATGTATGATTTTATTTTTGTAAATGATATATAATATTGAATTTAAATAATTGAAGGTAAAATTTGGTTTTGACTATAATTTATTTTCATTTCCCACCTTAATTCGTCTTCTAATCAATCTCTTTCAGTCTGTCGATCTCTCATTCTTCCTTTATAGGTATCGAAACGTTTAGACGTGTGTCCGTCAAGTGTCAGGTCAGACACAAGACGGCCGATTATGATGAGTATCCGTACTACCTAAGACACGTCACATGTTATCTATACTCATTACTATTTTTGTTAATGTCACACCACTACAAACTAAAGTTGAGGGTAGGTTACTATTTACCACCCCCTATATATGTGAGTCGCCTTAGTTATTTTTGAGTGACATAATTTATTCATTTTATTGTACGAATGATCAGATCATTGATGTTCATCTCTCCATCTCTTAACCTTCTACGAATTACAATTAAGATATGTTGTATGGGTAACCAAACAAGGTCTTACTCTTTATCTTAAAATTAAATTTTACTTTTGTTTTTTAAATCATCATATAGAAATCATTTTATTTTTCTACATTATAAAAAACTAATTTCTATATATCTTTATTTTACTTTCCTAATTTTTATATATTCAACAATATACCCTAATTTTTAAAATCATTTTTTCTTTTTAAAATCAGTAAGTCTCATTTATGATCCATATCCATCACAAGCTTTTGATATGTTAAGTATTTTTTAATTGAGTAGATAAGACAAGCTTAGTACACCGCAAATGTCTTATCTTTTTCTAACCATGTGAGTATTATTTAATCAGTTATAAATTTATAACAAATATAACCGTCACATACTCACATTTAAGAATTTGTATTCAAAAATGAATACTTGTTCAACCTTCTTTGATCTTCAATTATTTATTTATTTTCTACGGAGTAATAATTAAAAATCACTCACCATCTTAACCTTTATTTCATCACTCTCACTCACATCACATGATCCCATTTTACACTTTATTTATCACACTCATTCACATTATCAACTCTTCCAATTTCCAAGTAAATTCCTTACTTCTCTCTCTAAAAAACTAGTCTTTTAAGGTGGGGTCTCCCTCTCTTTCTCTCTCTACAACATCAACCACTACCAACTTCAAATCTTCAATGGCCACTCAAGAGATTGACAGGCCTCCCTCACTCCCTCCTTACCCTGAGGTACATCTCTCCCCCCTTTCCCTCTCTCTCTATATATATATACTCGTAAAACGTAAACAAATGATTGAGACGAAAATAAATATATAAATAAATGATTGAAACCGAGAAATACACTTTTCTTCTCTCGACCTTTCTTATATGTTTTTCTTACCATTTTTTCTTTACAAAATCCTTTTTTTTTTCATTTGATGAGTAAAGATTAAAACTTTTTAGCCGAAGGTTTACCAGAGCGCACCAAAGGTAACAGTTGCGGGTTCACTTTTTACCAGAAAAAAGAAAAAAAAATTGAAACGATAACTATAAATCCTGGTTCCGCCACTGATTACATATAACGATCTAAAATTTTCTCAATTTTCCTACGCGAGTTGTTGTAATTACCTTGGAATTATAACCCCAAATTGTTAAATTAATGATTAATTGCAGAAGTGTCACTTTTTTTTAAAGAATTTATTAATTTAATTTAATTTAATTAAATTGCTTTTGTTTAAGGAAATGTGTGGTGAACAGCTGTATACAACTACAAAAGGCTCCACCTTTTTGTTATATTTTTTTAATTGAGAGGTTAAATTTACAGTATTTAATTAATTACTGTCTGTGAAATGTGAGCTTGCATTGTCCTTTACAGCAAAAAATTAGGTGAATTTGTAATTTATGTGTGGCTATTTTGAGGGTATTTTTTTTGTTTGTCAGAAATTAGTGTATTGTTTATGGAAAATAAATCGTGCATGCATGTGATCACTGTTGAATGTTCAACTGTGTTTGTTGTCTTTCATGAGTAAATGATGAAGTTTTATGGTGGCCCATGTCTTTGAAATTGTATGTAATTAAGTAGAGTGATTGTGATTAAGGGTCCTACTGAAGGAGTTAATGTCATTAGGTAGGGTTTAATTGCAAAGATTTACTCCCTCGGTTTTTTTTAAATGACGTTTTTGTTTTTCGAGGTGATCAGTGTACAAATTGCTCAACTAATGGGGAGGTTTATGTAGTCAAGTAGAGTGATTATGGTCAAGGGTTCTACTAAAGGAGTTAATGTAATTAGGTAGGGTTTAATTGCAAAGATTTACTCCCTCGGTTTTTTTATATGACGTTTTTGTTTTTCAAGGTGAGCCATGTACAAATTGCTCAACTAATGTTTCTTTTAGCTTGGACCGAAGTATGTTTGACTATGTCGTAATTGAAATATTGGGGCTGTTTAATTGAGAAGATTTAGTGATTTGCTTGATGAATGATCATGGGTTCATGCTAAGGAGAAGTTATTACGTTATTAATAGAAAGGTAAGGTTGCGACTTGTGAGAGTCCACTTCACGAACTCTGAGTTACTCCGCCACACCTCCGATTGCCCATGTGATTTTAGGATGGAACTTGCGTTTGTGAAATGCACTCTCTCCTTCCAGTGGGCGTAGGGCAGACCAATACACGTGTCTAACAATTGCCGACATTTGACACTTTTCTTAGTTGGGTGTCCATATGAAGGTTAATTTGATTTGGTTTCTTTTTTTGTCGAATAAGTTGTAAGAGCAATGTAGCTATAACTCCTATAAGGGGCAAGTAGTTTTAAGGCCATGGCCTTTTGTTCTATCGCACTCAGTCTATAGTACTGTACTACTATGCGAGGGGGCATTTTTTGTACATTTGATATAGCTCAGTTTTAGACAAGGAAACCGTTAGAGGTAGATAACAGTACTGAATCTGGTGATTTAAGCGGGGTGTATATTGCTCAACTAATGTTACCTTTGAGCTTGGACCGAAGTATGCTTGATTAATCTTAACTAAAATATCAAGGTACCAAATGCAGTTTTGATCTCAGGTTGTGACAAAGACATTTAGATTTGGCAATGTTACTCCCGGGTGTCCCGGCTCCCACTCAGCTGAAAGTGTCGTATGTGACTGTGTCAGTGTGTTTTACACTGATATTTTGTAAATGAGTTTCATTGTTTGTCTGTGTTGAAAATAAATGGTTGCAGTATCTTGTATGTATCTTATTGTGTTGAATATCATAATGTCAGCAACGCGGTATGAGTGTCTGGTCTTAGCAAAGGTGCGAAGTAGTATGGCCTAGCTGCGTCTTTCTGAAAACTGTAACCCAGAATCAAGGTGCATCTATGGGTAGAGTTTCAACTCTTAAGCATCCTGTTTATGTTGTTTCATGTATTCTAGAGTTGGCCGACGCATTTGAGAATTCTTTTTCGTTTCATCAAACTCATGAATATCAGTTACGAGTTGTAAAAATGGATATGCCTGTTGTTAATTTGGGTGACAGGAGTTAATTTCTCGATATTTCAGTAGAACTTTGAAAACGTGTTCTGAATTCAAGAGAATGAAGGGAATATGCATTATGCAGTATCTATAGTATGTGTTAAAATGTTAATTTGGCGCATTTGACAGATGATTATGGCGGCTGTGGATGCATTAGACGAGCCAATGGGTTCAAACAAGACATCAATCTCCAAATTCATCGAGTCAAAATATCCAAATCTGCCACCAGGGCACGCGACTCTCCTGAAACACCACCTGAACAGGATGAAGGACTCTGGGCAGATAATTTTCTGGAAGAACAACTACATGAAACCAAGGCCTGACTTCATCCGTCGTGGGCGAGGACGACCCCCTAAGTCCAAGGAACCTGGGATGCCAACATCTGGATCGGCCAAGCCCAAGAGTCGGCCAGGTGATTCCTCTGGAGAGTCTGTTCAGCTAAAGAAGAAGAAAGTGTCACCTGACAACGGTGAGCAGCCTACGAAAACTGGTAGGGGAAGGGGCAGGCCTCCAAAGGCGAAGCCCACCATGGGCACGGGAGGTGAAGGGGTTTCAACCCAAGCCTGAGTTACTCCCACAGGCTTGTAGTATTAACTGTTTCGTGTTGTCGGAACTTGATTTAGTGTGTATCTCCCTCGACGTGGTCGGTACTGTCGGACGGGGTGCTAGTAGTTAGAAGAAGATGCAAGCTGGGGTTGTGACTTGTGTGTGTAGTGTGTAGGAGTAATTTGGATGTGTACATTTGTGTGGAGTGTCTGTTTTTCTTTCTCTAGTGTTGACCTTGTGATGCTTTTGTGAGTGTTGGTTCCTTTTAAATAGGACATCATTTAATCCAATTCAAAATGTTTCTTGTGTTGTGTTACTATTACTCTTATCTCTCCTTTACTTCCAACTTTCACTTATTATTTTTTTTCGACGAATAATTTTATTTAGACCGTGTTGTAGTGACTTCTCGATTAATACGGAGTATTTCTCATTTAACGGATATTTTTTTTTGATGAAGGGACTCAAGGCTGTGTTAATTTGTTACTGTTTGATTGGTTCGAATAATGGTATGGCAGTTTATCTAGTCGAATCGACACACATTAGCGCCTTGATTTAACACTAACCCAACGCGTATGGCAATTTATCTAGTCGAATCGATCGATTTGTAGCTTTATTAATTGGTGGCCCAGTAACATCAATCATTTTATACCTAGCTTCTCGCCATAAGGCTAAAGAAGTCTGATTTCATCCCTACTATACACGTCTACAATAGAACTCGCCATAATGTTATTGGTCTCGTTACTCTAAGCGTCGTCGCTGGACCGATTGGGAAAAATTTACATCCTGCAACTGGACTTAGGAGTATTTATTTCGTTTTCCCACAGCATACATAATGTACGGAGTTACTTACAACTTACCAGGAACTATTTTATCTTATTGCTTCCCAAACGTTAAAAGTATATAAAACTTACAGGGCCAAATATAACAACAATTGCGGGGATAGCTCAGTTGGGAGAGCGTCAGACTGAAGATCTGAAGGTCGCGTGTTCGATCCACGCTCACCGCATTTTTATTTTGCATTTGATTTTTTTTTTCCCTACATTTCATTATTTGCATTTGATTTTCTTGCTGTTTAAATAGAACTGTTCTACAAAGGCTCGAACTGCTAACCCTTCCCAAGCCCGCCAACTCACACGTTCGCAAATCGCAATCCACGTAACCCATCTGATGTCCAACTCAAGTCCGCATTTGAACATCTAAGATCGGCCTATTGGGAGTCGGGATATTCACTTCCTCAGCCTAAAGTAGGGTTGTTATTGGTTGTTACAGGCGCATCAATAAATGTTTAAATGGACCGTTTCAGTAAATAATACGGAGTATGCTGAACTCTGGACCGTTATGCCTGGCTTCTCTCTAATTGTCTTTGAATGCACTTCAAGAAGGTTACTGACAGCCCAATCAGTGCACATTTTTGGTATAACTTAAGGAAAAAAAATCGGACCTCTTTCCGGTCTAGTTACATTATAAGAAACTAGTTGACGCATAAATAAGTCTAAGAAACTTGATTCATATCCCCAATTTAAAGATCCGTGTTTTGGTGAACTCGACATAATAATGTTAAAATTCATCTCCGCGTGTCACTTGGTAAATCCCAAGTTAAATTATGACAATTACACTAAATCCGATGCCACATTTCACAAATGCGAGTGATCAAACTCCGCTGTTAAAACTAAAATTATCTAATTTGTCGAATAACAACTCTAAATAATGCATTGTCTCATTGTCAAGAATTTCAAAAGAATTGACACTTTGAAAAGGTGACATTGATTTTATTTGGTAATTAGTATCTCATGTACAAGATCTAAGCATATTCTATAGCATAGAACTCAAATAGACAACAACAAAATTATGAAATATCATAATCAACCAAACCTATCAAAAATTACACATTAGAAACATGATTAGTCTTCTGTAAGACGGTTTTATGCTAATATTGTGTAAAACGGAACCAAACTACCTCGAATATGGTCATGGATCTTAAAAAGTATCCGATTTTGCATTATACTAGTGTAAGACCAACTTACACAAGTATTAAACATCGTCATCATAGCTTCAGTGTAAGGTCAGGAAAACAATCAGTGCATTGAGTTTGAGTATGAGTTGATTCAGTCACAGTCTTGAAACTTCCAGGCCAAAACGACATCGCATTGAACACTGGCACACCACCTATGAAATACCCATTTTGCCCCTCGAACACCGGTAGTCCTGACCCTGGCCCACCTTGCTGATATGGCAAGATGGACTGCTGTTGTTGTTGTTGTTGTTGATGAGGGTGCATGACCATCATCATATTCCCATGATGAGTTTGGATGGAAATCGACGGCCTCGACGTAATAACACCACCACCTGTCACTGCTGCTGATGTGCCATGGAGAGGTAAAGATGCTAAGCTAATATGCCTGTGGACACCTTCAGAAGGTAATACACCGAGACGCATCGCCCGCTTTGCAATGCTTCTTTCCCTCTTATGTGCATTTTGGTGACCTCCAAGTGCTTGTGAGCTATAAAATTTTCTTCTGCAATAGTTGCAGGAAAATACTTTGCTACTATGAGGTGGTACTATGTTAGCATTTTCGTCACCCTCATCTTCTGGGTTCGAACGTTGGTCATGAGTACCACCGCTTATGATTTTATCAGCTAAGTTAGCTGACTGGTCATCTTCGCTAATGTTTAAGTCTATGATTGCTCTTTCTTTTTTAGCCATGTTTTGGTTTGTTTGATATATACTTTGATGTATATATGTTGGATAATTTAAGGAAAGGTAGATTTGATAATTTAAGAGGAGAGTATAATTTATGTGATGGTGCTATTTGTAGAGTGGTAGTACATAAGATAGTGTTACTAATAATAGAGTGTAGAAGTTTAGGGATTGAGAATTTTAACTTGTATAAGGAGAAGTATACTTTTGTTGGGGTGTTGCAATCATAGAGAACGAGGAAGACATTGGAAAGGGGGTGGGGTTCTAGTCTAGTTGTCTAAACACACAATAGACGTGGACGCGATTGGGTTCGATTTTAGGAAAATGAGATGGCGTTATTGACTAATTAGATGATATAATGCCACACATGCCGCTCATTTTATAATATATAGAGGTTTTTTTAGTATAATGGCTCTATGTACATAGTGTGTTATCTAATCTTTGTACCGGTCGACATCCTCTTATCTTATTGTACATAGTGTGTTATCTAATATTAATACTGGTCGATATCCTCTTATCTTATTCACGATTTTACTTGGTAGTTGCTTCGTCCATTTATTTGTTTACTTTTCATATTTTTTGTGAGAGATACTTTAATAATAGATAATTAAATAATTGGTACAAACTACAAAGGGAGTAGCTAGTTTAGTTACTATTGAGCGATGGTAATAGTTATGAACTTATGGTATTGGCTAACATTAAAAGTGTGTCAATCAAAATGTGTAGATGTTAGTTATTTTGTGTTTTGCTTGCAACACGCCATGGGAGGCGTACCATGGCGTGTTCGTCCTAAATCAAAATGGCGTGTTTGTCCTACACACATTTTGCTACATGAATTTTGTTCGGTCCAGTTTTGTTTATTTATAACTTGCCATATTCAAGAAAAATGATTCATCAACAATAATATGAAGGCAAATGAATAACCTTTCCTGCACCCAACCAAAAGGTATTTATTTTGTCACAGTTGAACAATTACACTCTCTCTCTAAAAACTCCCCCACTTCTCTCTTAAACCAAAACCCAAACAAATACTTTGGCACCACCTCCTCCCCCATTCACCCCACCACCCCTTCCCTGTCTGCTCCGTCGCCGGGGATCGGCCGCTCTGGCCTTTCCCCGGTGACGATGTTTCTCTCCATATTGAATAAAGATCATTTTACCCCATTTTTCGATATTTTCTTAGTGAAAGTGTTCCCGTTCTCCATTCTTATTCATCGGTTTCCGACGAGCGTTCCGTTGTTGGTCTAGTCTGGTTTGGGTATGGTATTATTTTCTCCGGTCCTCCTCTTCCTTTGTCCGTCGTCTTCGCTGACAGTCGTGCATGTTCCAGGAGAGGTGTTTCCCCCTCCCCCCTCCCCTCGCCCCCTTCCCCCACCTCCCCTGGACGATTGATGGTTGATGGGTGTCTCGCGGGTAAGTTTTTTATGGGTCAGGTCAGATCTGATGGTTATGGTACCGATATGGCGTTCCCCCTTCCCCTCGCCCCCCTTCCCCGCCTATTGGTCCGTGTCCCATTCGGTGGTGTCGCTTATGGTCTTTCATCTTCATCTTTCGTTGCATGCATGGGTGTTTTAGGGGATGTTGAGTCAGTCGTAGTTGAGTCTTTTGGGTCCCTGGAGGTAATATATTTCATACTTTGTTGTTCTTCTGTTTGGGGCTTGTTGTCGGATTTCTTGTTGAGTAGTATGTTGAGTTGTGTGGGGAACTTTCCTTTCCTTTTAGATTTTTGGTGAAAATGGGTGTAATTGGTTTTTATTTGATTGTGGTGGGTTTGAGTCGGCGTGCGTCGGGTTGTTTTGGTGGGGTTGGCTGGTTTGGAGGTGGTGGTCTTTGCATTAAATCTTATGGCATATCAGTTTTTATATCGTCTTTTTCAAGTTAGTTTTTATCGAATAATAAATGGTGCTCGGAACATGGTGGTTAGCGGAGTGGCCGTGGGGATCCCTTTGACCCGTCTTATTATCTGCATGGTTGATGTCTTGCTCCGTTGGTCTTATTTCTACGGGGGCCGATCTCGAAGGTGTAGGAGATTTTTCTCCGCCGATGGCAGACTTCGTCGTCTTGCTCGTCACTTTGTCTTTCTACGGTCTTTTCGCAAGATCGTAAGTACACCTCGCTATTGTCCTTCAGTGGCTCGTATGTACCATCGTCATTTGGAGATCTACTGTGCGGATGATGCTGGTTAAAACACTACTTCAAACGCGTTAAACCATCATGTGGTCCTGCCGCATCAAGGCTGTGTTGTTTTAGTTCTTCTAATTGCAATTGTATTTTTAGTTTATGCTTTATTTGTATTTGCTTTGTTTCTTTGTTTAACTTTTAGTTTATATCCTAGATCTTACATCGGGATGACTATGTATGTTGCCCATAAGGCAGTGTAGGTTATCTCTATCGTTGTCAAAAAAAAACCAAAAGTTATTTAGATTAATGAGAAAACGATAGTGTGTGGGAACATGAAAGAGAGTGAATTAACAATCGACAATAAACAATGGTGAAGTGAGATATATAGAGACAGATGTGAGAATGGGTCAAGTAAAGAGAAGTCTGTCAAGCCCCACTATTACGTGCTTATATAATTATGGAAAATGACATAGCATCACCGGGTGGCGCTCAAATTGAGCGCCACCGAGGGTATTATTGTAAATTTCTTAGTTATTTTGCTTTTCTCACACCAAAATTTCAATTTCAAACTAAATAGTTTTAAAGGATAATTTGGGAACTTATCATTATTAATTTACCTAATTGCTCATTCATGGACGAGAATTACTCATTCATGGACATTTTACCATTTATTTTCCATATCCTACCCTTCCCCTAAAAACAAAAAAATAAACCCTCTCTAATTCATTCTCTCAAATTAATCAAATCTGGAAGATTAATCAATTATGCCTTGATCGGACCTGTCGCGAGCCCGATGCAAAGATAAATTACCCAGACTAGGCTAATAACAAATTAATGTAATTAGGGAAGTAGGGGTCGATCCTCAGGGAGATGGTGTTTCCTATAGAATGTGAAGTGTCTCGCAATTTGGTCTTATCTATCGAATATCTGGGTTTTGGATTTTGATATCTAAACTAATATAAAGCATAAATAAAAACAAAATGAAAACAATAAAGCAAGTGATGAAAAGCATCTAGGGAAGTAGGTTCACACATGTAGATTGACATATTGATGAAATTGGATATGGAACATGCAAATAATTCATTGTGAGTTCGTAAGAATGATGTGTTCATTACAATCATAGATCAGATGGTCTAGCAGACTTTTTAGGCGATTTACTAGGTCTTAATCTACCATGTCATGCTTTGTCTATTCAATTCTCGTATGTCTACCTTGGAAAAGAATTCCATTTTAGTCGATGATTTCCGGCCAGAAGTCGTTAACTATCGTTACAATCCAAACATGCATAGACACAACGTTTTAAAGGCACAATTTCTTTTATCCAATTAACATCTTTTAATCAATCTAACATGGCTACCCTACACCCTAGAAAGGTGACTACTTACTCATGACGATATCTAAATCTAAGATGATATTAACAAGAACTAGGATGGACATGTTTATTTGACTCTTTATATGGCGATAATAACGACGCTAATTGATAATCTAAGAAATGAAATTGCAATTATAACAACACTAAATGAATCTAAGACAATATGTAAAGCGAATAACAATCAAATGGAAAACAATAAGAACATTAAACAAGGGATAAAACAGAAATACCTATATGACGATCAATGACGATAATAACAATAATAGAAAATCCTTGCACATAATAAACGATCCACCAATTACAACGCTTGAACCACACAAAGGAGATTACAAGGATGAAATTCTTATTGATCTAAGCTAATGTTTTGATATGGAAATGGACAGAAATAAACTAAGAACTAAAGACTAAAGAAGAAAATGAGAGAAGAGAGACTAGTTCTCCCTTCCTCCTAATCTAGGTTTTTGTAAAGAAATGTAGAAGAGAAATGTAGAAAAGGTGTGTTGAGATGAGAGGCTAGAGCATCTATTTATAGTATTAGGATTTCGTGGAGAAGAGGTCGGGCATTAAACACATAGGACAAAAGTAGGAAGAAGACGCCGTTTTCTCGAAGCAGCACACTTACCCGATCGGGTAAGTTGTATCCCAGGTCCTTTGACCGTCGTTTCTTCTTCCTTTGCTTGACTTGACTTCCAACATCCCCCTTGACTTATACAATCGGGTTTGTTGATAGGCTATGATGTAAAGCGATGAATTCTCCCGTCCAATTGATTGGTCTTCCGACAACTACGAAACCGTCTTTGCTTCTTCTCTCTTTCGAATTAGTGAACCTTCTTGAAATGCCTTACACTTGGTCAAGCTTGCTTCTTCAAATCGTCGGGTTCTAGGCAAATGCTCGGGAATATAGAAAAAGGGCGTAGAAACGTCACTTTCCCTACAAAACAGGTTAGAACATAGGAATTCGCCTAGAAGACGATATTAGCTCATAAAGTGGCTTAAGAAAGCACAAATGACATACAAAACCGAGCTAAATTGGGGGTTAAAACCATACAAATATTCACTTATCATGCCTCATAATTCTCATGTCGTTCAAGACCCTAATTCTTATATCGATCTAGTAATACTTTTATTTTATTTTACTCCGTTAATGATGTGCCTAAATTATATTAATTAGACTAGTGAGACGATTAGGGTTTGTCAAAATTAGCATTTAGAGAGGACGGGTTAGGCGTGAGGTGCAATGGTGCTGGCCATGATGACGTTGTTTAAGGTGGCGTCGTGTCGGTGCAGGGAGTCGTCGGCGCAGTCGTCGGCGCAGGTGGTGTCGGCATCGGCATAGGTGGTGTTCGCCATGTTGGCATCGGCACAGGTGGTGGTTGCATCGACACAGGTGGTGGTTGTCATGGCGCCGTCGGCCAGGCGGTGCAGGGAAGGGGAAGGAGAAGGCTTTTAGTTTTTCTTTTTCTTTTTTTTTTGGATTTTCTTTTTCACGGTGGTGTTTAATTTTTTTTTTTTTACGTATTTTTCCTATTTGGTGGTTGGTACGGTGCGGCAAGGCTGGTGGTGTGGGTATTCGATCGGACGGTGGTTGGTGTAGGGGAGATGTTGCAAGGTGGTTTGAGGGAGATTAAGTTTCTTTGAGAGAGAATTGTATAAATTGGAAAATGGATATGTGAAATGTGAAGGGTATAATAGTCATTCTTGTCCATGAATGAGTAATTCTTGTCTATGAATGAGCAACACCCTTAATTTATTGTAACAATATGATAATTATAAATACATAAACAAAAATAAAACAAACTCCCAAGAATTGTAGGCGTTTTTGGTGGAACAATAGTGTGGTTATTGATGATGACAAGTCCTTGGCTATTAACGTGTGTGATTGCTTTGTGTATGGTTTAGAGTGGCTGCAGGAAACAAGAGATATGCTGAAAGATTGAAGGATTGAGAGCTGAAGAAGTGAAGCCATGTTGAAGTCTTGCGTCTAGAAATTGTAAGGGTGACTAACTTTGAGCTTAACAAGTCAGAGCTATTTTGAACAGTTTCTCAAACTGTTCAAATCAACTCTGACCATTGATATCCAATCAAATAACGTTGAAAATATTTTTCTCAAATATTTCGAAAGATCTTATCGGCTAAACTTATACGTATACTTTTTGGTTTTGGAAAAACATTAAAGTATTTTGTGAAAATAATAAGTATATCTTTTGTGCTCAAAATAAGAAAGATATTATAGAAGATGCTTTTATTTTCTAAAATACTTTCCTTGTTTTGTAAAACTCTCTTATTTTACTTCTATTTAAGCAGAGAGTTTATTTTGAGAAAAGTACTCCTTGAGCAAGCAAAAATCACACGTTAAACTGAACAAGTCTTTGAACTTTTATTTTCTTTGAAAATCCTTTTTAAAACTTGTTCTTATATTGGATATCAAGGGGCTTGAATTTGAAGTCATCTCTTAGGTTGTATTGTTCTCCATTGTTCTATTTTGTGAACCTTATAAGGAGACAAAGAGTTGTAATTTTCAGTTTGAGAGAGAGAGAGATTTTGGGGTACGGGTTTGTACTCGAGTTGCACGATCGGGTTGATCGTGGGGGTCTTCTTGTAATCGGGTTGATTTATTAAGAAGATATTAATAAGAGAGATAGTGGATGTAGACCTTTAGAGAGTAGGTCGAACCACTTAAAAATCGATGCGTTCTTATTGTTGTTTGATCGTTATATTGTTTTCTTATATTTCGATTCATTCACGAATCTGTTCGAATCAGTACTGCACAATCTTCATTGTTCAAACAGTTCGCTGAACTGTTTAATTTGCCTGAGTGCTGATTCGTAACAGATAAATTCCGAGTTGTTTTTTTAAAGTTTCAAAAGGTACTTAATTCACCCCCTCCCCCTCTTAAGTATTGGATCCATAAACTCAACAATTGGTATCAGAGCCTCGTGCTCTTGAGTGCTTTACCGCAAAGAGTTTGATCCTTTTTGAGTTTATCTTTTCTCTTTTATTTTGCTTAAATGAATTCCAGATCTGTCAAATGTCCTGTCTTCGATGGCACGGACTATGGCTGGTGGAAAAATAGAATGACGCATTTCATTCAAGGAACTGATTATGAGTGTTGAGCAATTATTGAAAGTGGCCCTCTTGTTATTACGACCACCGATGCAAATGGTGTTAAAAGTCCTAAAGCAAGAGAGGCCTACACTGCCGATGACTATAAGAAGGCAGAAAAGAATGCTCGAGCAATATCCCTTTTACAATCTGGTCTTATAAATGAGGAGGCTGGCCGTATTGCTGGTTGTAAGACGGCTAAGCAAATTTGGGATACTCTCGAGTTAGCCCACGAGGGAACATTGCAAGTGAAGAAACTTCGTATTGATCTACTAATGCAACAATACGAGGCCTTCAAAATGCAAAAAGATGAATCGATTAAAAGCATGTCTTCCCGATTTTCAAGCATAACCAACTAACTTTCAAATCTTGGTCGCTCTTTTCAAACTGAGGACATTGTCCGTAAAATTTTAAGAAGTTTAACCAAGAGATGGCTAGCTAAGGTCACAGCCATTGAAGAAGGCAGGGACTTAACTACTCTCACCTATGCAGCCTTAATGGGATCTCTTATGGCACATGAAATAGCCCTTGATGATGCCGAAGAGAAGCCCAAGGCTAAGGGCCTGGCCTTGAACGCCTTCTCAAGTGATAATGAAAGTGATCTTGAGGAGGAAGTTGAGTTATCTAAGCGTATTGCAAAGATAATCAGAAAACAAAATCAAGGGAAGTTCGAAAATTTTACACCAAAGAAATCTGCTCCTACTTTTTCTTCTTCTTCATCTCGTTCTATGTCTAGAATGGGTTGCTTTAAATGTGGAGATCGTGATCATCAGATCCGAAACTGTCCCAAATGGGAAGAAGTAAAGTCTAGAGATAAACGTGAGAAATCTAAGCAAGAGTACAAACGTGCAATGATTGCTGCTGTGTGGGGTGAGTCCGAATCCGAGGACGATGAACCGCCTAAGGAAGAAATGGAAGAGAAGCTTTGTCTTCGATCCACTTACAAGTCCAAGCCACAAAAGAACTCATACAAAGATGATATTAGATGTCTTATGGCCCATACTGACAATTCCGAAAGTGAATCTGACGACGAGGTATGTCTTTCTGATCTCAAGACTCGTGTTAGATCTTTGTCAAAAGAAAAAATAATTAGGCTTCTTGACGAGACCCTAGACACTAGTTATGACCAAAGTAAACGTCTGGAAGCAATGCAAACTGAGATTGAAAGTATCGCGGAAGAAAATGTCAAGTTAAAACGTGATCTGAAACATATTGAAAAACGAACAGTTGAACAGACTGTTCATTCCGAAGTTATCACTGAAAATGAATCGCTAGTCAACAAGATACAAGCTTTAACTAACGAACTAGATGAAATAAAAAATATGCATGTTAAAGGAGCTACCACATACTCTGAGTTCAGTACTAAATTTGATAGACTCAATGTTGACTATGACGATCTCCTTAACAAGAACAAGAGACTTCTTAGAAAAATTGATAAACTTGAAGTCGACCTAAGAAATGCTAGGAATGTCACCGCTAAATGGGAAGGAAGTAATACCGTTCTTGACTTCCTAGTTAATCAATCCAGTAATACTAATAAACTAGGATTAGGGTATGAATCTTGTTCTAACTTCAAGCTAGATGATCCTCAATATCATACAGTTTGGGTTCCTGAACAAAAAGTAAACAGATCACCGAACTGTTCAATTCAGAATGCTTCCAGCAATGTCTATTTCAGAAAGCCTGAACCCGTAGAACGTGACTTTCGTAAACGTAAGTATGTCGGCCTACCTGAGTATACTTTGTGCAAATTTTGTGGGAAAACAGGACACATATTTAATGCTTGTAAGAAGCGGTTAGGTTACTTGGAATAAAATTGTAAGATTGTCAAGAAAATGTGGATTCGAAAGGACTTATTAGCACAAGTGACTAACCAAAAGGGACCCAAGTTGATTTGGGTACCCAAGTCCAAAGTATAATCTGTTTTGCAGGCTAAAGTGAGAGGGAGCAACATGCATTGATCAAAATAACTTTCGTTGCTCAAGATGCATATGAGACGATGTTTTTGACCTCTCACATAGAGCCTACAAAGTTGAGGTGTGATACATGAATTAATGAGAAGAACAAGAGATAGCTTACGAGGACTTGATGAGTAAAACAGAAGCATGTCAAACAGTTCATTGAACTGTTCTGATTAAAGTCATGTCAAGTTCAGGGAGAACAGAACAGTCAAGAACACTGTTCAATCAGACATCCGACAGTTCAGAGGGATTAAATAACACAAGCTAAATCAATGTGTACGGAGCAAAGTATGGCACTTGGAATCACGACTAAACGATCGTTCCGTCATATGAACCAAATGAGTAAGAAAAATATTACGGGATTACGGTATGATTATTATTTGTGTGCCTATTCTTTGTGATAACATGAGTACAATTAATATTTCATAAAATCCCGTCAATATTCTAAGACAAACTTTCTACGTGACATTGTAGACAAAGGGAACATTTGCTTTAATTTTTGTAAAACCGAAGATCAGTTATCCAACTTTTTACTAAACCTTTAGCAAGAGAACAATTTGAGAAAATCTGATTAGATTCTGGTCTATTAAACTGTAGCTCGTAGTTAATGGTCCACTAAATTTTCCCTCTATGATTGACTAGAAAAGAGTCATTGTGTCATTGCGTTGGTAATTCTCCATTGGTTATGGAACATGGTTGTAGTTTGCCTAGTCTGATCCTCTTCTCATAGACTAGTAACGGGTTTGACAATTCGACGTTTGTACTTAACAGACATATCCACTTTGTTCTCAAATAAAGGCAAAATCCAAATAACCCAAAGATAAGCCAAAACAACCCAGAACTTACCAAACCGAAATTGGACAGTCCCCTGCACTGTTCAGTTGAGAACTCAGAACTTAAACCTTGTTTTACCAAAACCTATCTACAATAGATAGGAAGCACCAAGTCAATTTGCCTAACCATTTAACCTACAACCCAAAACAAATTTATACCTTCACCTAATTGATTTTGGTTTGAGTATATTGCACTTGAGTTTCTTTTATTCGTGACATTTTTAATACGATAATGATATTTGCACATGTTTTCATCTTCCACTTTCATCAGGGATTTTTGATGATGCTATAACTTTTTATGGAGATTCTCATTACAATAGAAGTTCTTATGAGAAATGAGAGAGTGCTAAAAAAAATGATGAAAAAAAAGAAAAAAAAAAGTGAAAAAAAAAGTGAAGAAAGGCGAAAAAAAAAGGAAGAACGAAATAAAAAAAAAAAAAAGAACAAGAAGAAGAAGGAGGAATATGAGCACTATGTGATGATTTAGTTAATTGCTCATTGATTTCAAATCTCCTACGTTTTTCATGTTCTTCAAAACTCCATATGCATGTATCTTGATCTTTTGCTACAAAATTCTTTCACGAAGTTTAGATATCTCATGTAATCTTTATACTCATATTCAAAGTCAACTCTAACCTAATCACATTAACATAAACCCTCCCTTCCCTTCATAACTTGCCCCACCTCGACCTATCCCTTTAAATCAGCCTAACCCATATATTGCCTTTTCTTTTTTGTGGATGTGTTTGTATATGCTGCTCTCGTTGGTTGTTTTGAACTAGTTATTATGATGTCTATGCGGACTGTGTGTCGGTAGCTATTTCCTTGTCTTTGTGACAATGGGTGTGCGTTGACTATTTTGACTCTCTTTCTCTTTTTGATGATGTCAAGAGGGGGAAATAGTGGTGGATCTCGTACATGTTGGATCTAGTACCTAGTAGCTACTAAGCTTTACACCTTTAACTATGAAGTTTTTCTCTTAACGCTTCGAAAAACTAAAGGTTCATTTCAACTATGCTGATCTTAGACTGTTTCCTATTTCTATCAATAATCATGATTATTGTTGTCTTACTAATCTTGATGTTCTTGTGTTGAGGGGGAATATTTGTCAATATGGACTTGCCATCATCAAAGGGGGAATTTGTTGCATTGTGGTTATTGATGATGACAAGTCCTTGGCTATTAACGTGTGTGATTGCTTTGTGTATGGTTTAGAGTGGCTGCAGGAAACAAGAGATATGCTGAAAGATTGAAGGATTGAGAGCTGAAGAAGTGAAGCCATGTTGAAGTCTTGCGTCTAGAAATTGTAAGGGTGACTAACTTTGAGCTTAACAAGTCAGAGCTTTTTGAACAGTTTCTCAAACTGTTCAAATCAACTCTGACCATTGATATCCAATCAAATAACGTTGAAAATATTTTTCTCAAATATTTCGAAAGATCTTATCTGCTAAACTTATACGTATACTTTTTGGTTTTGGAAAAACATTAAAGTATTTTGTGAAAATAATAAGTATATCTTTTGTGCTCAAAATAAGAAAGATATTATAGAAGATGCTTTTATTTTCTAAAATACTTTCCTTGTTTTGTAAAACTCTCTTATTTTACTTCTATTTAAGCAGAGAGTTTATTTTGAGAAAAGTACTCCTTGAGCAAGCAAAAATCACACGTTAAACTGAACAAGTCTTTGAACTTTTATTTTCTTTGAAAATCCTTTTTAAAACTTGTTCTTATATTGGATATCAAGGGGCTTGAATTTGAAGTCATCTCTTAGGTTGTATTGTTCTCCATTGTTCTATTTTGTGAACCTTATAAGGAGACAAAGAGTTGTAATTTTCAGTTTGAGAAAGAGAGAGATTTTGGGGTACGGGTTTGTACTCGAGTTGCACGATCGGGTTGATCGTGGGGGCCTTCTTGTAATCGGGTTGATTTATTAAGAAGATATTAATAAGAGAGATAGTGGATGTAGACCTTTAGAGAGTAGGTCGAACCACTTAAAAATCGCTGCGTTCTTATTGTTGTTTGATCGTTATATTGTTTTCTTATATTTCGATTCATTCACGAATCTGTTCGAATCAGTACTGCACAATCTTCATTGTTCAAACAGTTCGCTGAACTGTTTAATTTGCCTGAGTGCTGATTCGTAACAGATAAATTCCGAGTTGTTTTTTTAAAGTTTCAAAAGGTACTTAATTCACCCCCTCCCCCTCTTAAGTATTGGATCCATAAACTCAACAAATAGTTAACACCATTGAACTAAAAGAGTAGTTACGTCAATAAATGCTTCCAAATTCCCAATAAAAATCAAGTGAAGGCTGTGGTAAAATGGTATGAGCGTGATCGAGGTAGTAGTAAAATCAAACAACCGATAACTTCGCCAGTGAAAATGGTAATTTTCGGCAAAGAACGTGAGTTTGTACATAAACAAGCCGTAGATGAAAAAAAGTGGTAGATGAAGAACACAAGGATGGAAACATATTGTTTAGATGGTTTAATATAATTTGGGGTAAATATTAATTTAGTTAAGAGTTTGACTGTAATTTAATACCTATTAAATAAAATAAAATTACCTATTTATCCTTTAACATTTGGCGCCAAAATGAAAACCGACATTTTATTTTTTATTATTTTATTTTTTTTTAATTATGGTGGCGCCGAGATTCGGCGCCACCCGGTGGCGCCCTATCGCCATCCTATAATTATTAGAATTGGCCACGGGCCGGGTCAGGCGGGGATTTTTCTACTGAACCCTTAATTGGCCCGAGATTGAGACGGGCTAGGCCGGGATGCTTAAGGATATTACCTGGACCCCGCCCGTCGTGGATCTTAGGCGGGCCTAGCCAATTTTTTTTTTTTTTAAAAATTTTGCCTGAAATGGCAGGCCAAAGGGGGAGGCGGGTTCAAATTATACGACCCGTACGGCCGTACCCGCCAAGGGTATGAGGCGGGCTCGGCAGGCCTGCTATGCGGGTCGGACTAAATGTCGCTCGTGAGCCGAGCTTAGTTGATCATCTAGCTACTTCCGCCAACTCTGGTAATTATGCCTCATTTCCTTTTTTACATGCAAGGATTTCGTTTTGTTTAAGACGGTTTACACAAAGATATTGTAAAAAAGTTCAAATATAACCATATTGACTGGTAAAATAGTTATTAAAAGAACTTATTTTACAACAAACTCCATATATATAGGTTTTTCAAAAATATTAATGTTTTAAAAAGAAATAAAAACACTAAAAAGGCTTAGTACATTGTATTTAGTAGACTAGGTATTTCTCTTTTTGGTGATTAAATTTATACTAGATTAATACACAAGGTGTCGAGGTATATATATAATCATCAAGTATAGGTATGACGGTTGTAAGGTGTATAATTCTTTATGATGATTTATAAATTTCATTTATTGTTATCATTAAATGAGGTGTATAAGTTATAGAGGCGTTATTGTACAAGCAAATCATATGAATCAAGTATGGAGATATGATCACATTATATTCATAATGAGAGCAACATTTACCAAAACTGTTTTAAAACAATTTCATTTGTTTCATTAAAGTGAATATTAGATAATATATTCTATTCTAATAATATCTCTTAAAAAAACTCTAAATCGAGTCCAATTGACATAAATTGATTTCTTCGGACCAAATTTAACCCATAACCAACTTAAGATGCACTGTGATCTAAATTATCCAATTGATTTAAAGATTATCAATTTCCAACATCTAGAAATTAGATCTTGTTAAAGTCCAAAGCAAAAATCACATGCTCAATGACCACCCAAGCTGAACTTAACTCGATCCATAAAATAATATTTATCTAATAAATGCATACTTATTGTGATCGATCCGGCTTAACCCAACCCAAAACCGATGATCGACCTAATTGCTAATCTAGACTAAACCATCGCAAATTTGCAATATCTCTTTCTCTCATGGTCGTCACAGGCATGGTCCATGCTCTAGACATGTGCATTCACTCCCATTCATGTGTCTGAAAAAATATACAAGTGGGCAGTGGCTCCTGTCTTGTTTGTTAATAGCAACAAATATGTACCGTTCAAAACCATGTCAACCACTAATGTCACACTCTCCTATATATCTACTAAAATAGGTTTGCGTCACCAACTCGTATTAAGTTAAATATCTCTGATGTCATCTAGTTTAGCCAGTAAAATTATTACTAAGTAGATAGGAGTGATCTTAGTGTCCAGGTTTAAATCCTGAGCAACATATTTGCGTCACCGAGTCATATTATTATGTTGAATACTGCAATATGTTATACGCAGATGTCAATTAATTAAGTTGGTAAAGTTATTAGCGATGATCTCAATATTCTGTCTAAATCTCATCAACAACATATTTACCTTTTCACCAAAAAAATTACTCCGTATTACATTAATAGAATATAAAGAGCATAAAAACTACCCCGAGTATAGATAATGTATAATGTACAAGTTTTGTTGTATGAAAACTCAATACCACTTGATGATGCCCAACATATGACCTAGTGATATATATAATAAAGAAGTGACTATATAATCTGAATACAACATTGTTACAAGTTGCCCAAAGTTGGGATCCCGTTTCACTGGCCCATGCAGCATATTTATATGATATAAGTAGCTGTGGTAATTGGGTCACTCGTGTTAGGTTTGGTTCAGGTTAAGCCAAACCGGGTCGTATCAAGATCGAGTTATATGCATTCAGCACACCCTTTCAAGTCAAGTCGTCTAATTATTAGGTCAGGTAATTTTAGGTCAATTGTTGTGTTGGGTCGGGTTAGATTCGGCTCGAGTCATTATCGGATTGTTAAGAAGAGAAGGTGGTTGTGAGTTGTGACTAGACCTGGCAAACAGGTCAACCGGGTCAAGAATAACTCTTTTTTATTGGTACATGAGATAAAGTGGCTAAATTGAGTGGGTCGTGGGTTTATAATATAGAGGGTGATTATTAAGGTTTGGGCTGAATATATATTGGGCTTCCCTTCGAGAAGTGTGCAGCAAATGAGCAAACTCAATATGTCCTGTCCAAATCCAATAGAGTATTTTTTAAATCAAACATGCAAAATCGGATTCGTTTAAATCTACATTTTCTCCAAACTCTTGCTCGAATGTATTTTTTTTTTAAGTGTTAACTATTCGGTTTAATCTGAATTCGAGTTGAGTAGGATTATTATGGCGGTAAAGCTCTCTTTCATGAGTTTTAACACTACTGCATTTGCAGGGCTCGAATATGAGACCTTTGATTAAGTTAGAACAACTCATTATCAGTTAATCTAAGTGCTCATGGGTGTTCGAATGTATATTGAAAACAGAAAACATGATAAATTAATTTATTTTTACCAAAACATGGGTTAAATATATTCAACTTACATTGAAATTTGAATTAGCTATAAACTAGGCATGAAATTGAAACCTCGTATATATGCGACTCATCAATATTAGAACTTGAACTAACGTATTTTTAACATAAAAGAGGGAAAATCTTTGGTACATTTGATGTACTATGTCACTATTTGATAAATAAGTTCGATCTATTTTTAACATACAAAGAGAATTCTGAGGTACATCTAACGGATAAATAAGTAGGATGCTCCCTCAAATCCAACTCGGTTACTATTTGAAGTCAACTTTGTTAAACTTTGACATTTATTTCTAAAAGATAATTATGAAAAATCAAAATATAATATTAAAATATTTACATTTGTAATACTAATATGTTTTACAAAAGTATATTTTAAACACCGAAAAGTAATAAATTAATGGAGAGCGGTCATCATATTTTTAGGACCATGAGACCGAACCGATATATATCCGGTACAAAGTAGAATCAGTCCGGTATTGTTCGGGTCTTCTCCTAACTGATCCGGTCTCTGTCTTGAGGTAAGTGGTTATCCGGTCCATGCATAGTACAATGTATAGAGTGTTTATATTAATTTTGTTTGAGAACCTAGGTACGCTAAGATCAACTGGTAAAGAGATGTTTTAACTTAACCAAAAGTCTTGAGTGCAATGTCTGAATACAAATGTGTAAATAACTTCCCGAGGGAGAACTTTACCGCCCTTATAATCGTCCCGCTTTAATCCGTTTAAAATCGGGTGGTTAAAAAAACGTAATTGCTCATTCATGAACGCAAATTACTCATTTGTGGACATTTTACCATTTATTTTTCATACCTTACTCTTCCAAAAAAACACTCTCTAATTCCTTCCTCTCAAATTAATCAAATCTGAAAAATAATCAGTAATAATGAACCCTAGCTCTCATGTCGATCAATCAATTATGGACCATAATTCCTATGTCGATCAAGTAATACTTGTAATCTTTTTTACTTCGTTAATTAGACTAATGAGATTAGGTTTTATCGAAATTAGCATTTAAAGGGGAAGGGTAGGGCGTGAGGTGCAGCGGCGGCGGCCATGGTGGCGTCGGTCAAACGGTGCAGAGCCACATAATTGCAAACTTCATTTTTGTAATACTTGTAATCTTTTCTTTTTCTTTTTTTTTTTTAGTTTTTGAAATGTGAAGGATATAATGGTCATTTTTGTCTATAAATGAGTAATTCTTGTCCATAAATGAGCAATACATAAAAGAAATGGTCTTTGAGATGATGTGGAGATTACCAACTATGATAGGATGATATGTTATGAAGATTATAATATCAATAGAAGGCATCTCATTGGTTCATACAAACTTCATTGCCCCCACATAATTGCAAACTTCATTTACGTCCACATACACATGCTTACTTCTCCTACACAAATAACTCGTATATATATATATATATGTGACTCTATGCTTTCACCTTAAACATCACAATCTTCCCAATTCAAATCTTCATTTGTTAATAATCCATTTTTTTTCCATAAAATTAACCATGGCAACAATGCTAAGTTCCGGCACGGTCCTTAGACCGACCCCGTTTCTAGGCCAAGGAAGAGGAGCTAATGGTAACGCTCTTAAAGATGTTGTCCCTATGGGCTCGGGGAAATTCACTATGGTAAGAATATATTAATTGCCGCTCTTTATTTCATGGTATTAAATCCCGGTTTGATACTTAATTTAAGAAATCTATAGTGGTACCGTGTCTCAATACATCTTATAATAAAATCGTTTCTTAATAAATACAGAGTATTAACTTTTGTGAATCATGACTAAATTTTTACTAGGCTTTTGTGGTCCACTAATGAATTTTCGGACATTTTAGACTTAAAACTTGATGATTTAATTAACCATTTTTTCATTATTGATTAGGGAAATGATTTGTGGTATGGGCCCGACAGAGTTAAGTACTTGGGTCCATTTTCAGCCCAAACTCCATCTTACCTAAATGGAGAATTCCCAGGAGACTATGGATGGGATACTGCTGGACTTTCTGCTGATCCCGAGGCCTTTGCTAGGAACAGGGCTCTTGAGGTATTTTTTTCGATTATTAATTGGGTATAAGACGGACATATCCGCTTTAAGGTTAAAATAAAGTCAAATAGCATACTATTTGAAAAGATAATACTAATTGTTTGGTAGAAACTAGGTATTATGCTTTTGTCTTTTATATCGTATTTGACGCGGGAGTATACTTTGATACTCAAATATCACTGATTTATTGTGAAAAACTAAGAATTATACTATTGTACAACGTCTTGTAGGTCATTCATGGACGTTGGGCCATGCTTGGAGCATTCGGATGCATTACTCCGGAAGTACTCGCAAAATGGGTCGGAGTTGACTTCAAAGAACCCGTTTGGTTCAAGGCCGGGGCCCAAATCTTCTCCGAAGGTGGCCTCGACTACTTGGGTAACCCAAACTTGGTCCATGCCCAAAGCATCTTAGCTGTGTTGGGCTTCCAAGTTGTGTTGATGGGCCTTGTTGAGAGCTTCCGCATTAATGGGCTCGAGGGAGTTGGAGAGGGCGAGAACCTCTACCCCGGAGGCCAGTATTTTGACCCATTGGGCTTAGCCGATGACCCGGATACATTTGCCGAGCTCAAGGTTAAGGAGATCAAGAATGGAAGACTAGCCATGTTCTCCATGTTCGGGTTCTTTGTTCAGGCCATTGTAACCGGGAAAGGCCCATTAGAAAACCTATTGGACCACCTTGATAACCCGGTTGCCAACAATGCTTGGGTATTCGCTACCAAGTTTGCTCCCGGGTCTTAAACCGAGTTGTATATGATTTTTAGATAAAATTTAGTTAAATGTTGCAAATGATTAATTTGTGTGAACAATGTAATGCAAATTTAGGATAATCAGCTTTGTGCAAACTACATATCTCCCTCTCTCTAATTGTGTTATTTTTAACCTAAAAAATTGAAAGAACATAAAACGGCAATATTGATTCATACAGACCGTAATCCTAGTTAATAATTAATTAACTAAGGTAGTTGACATCTATATAGAAAAAGAAGTCAATCACACGTTTAATCCTAATCGAGAAAGTACAAATTCTCAATTAAAAAGATTTGTATACAAAGTTAAATTTCCATCATGATAGATAAAATTCGAGCCTACATTGTTCCGAAGAAGAGTCTAACGAGACAGCCACATTATTTACACAGAGGTAAAACGTAACTTGAGCCAACACTACATATACTACCCTCTCTACAAAGACCATCACTTTCGACTCAACAAGGCGGCCACATATATTATTTACAGAAAAATGGCAACCGGTTTCCTCGCACTTTACATGTTGATTTTTCGTCATAACCTGGTCGACATATCACGAGTATCATAAACTCATTGTCCAAGATTTGTACCCGTAATATTTTCTGACTCAACTTTCCCCACCATTTGCGCCGATTCTTCTCTATAGTACCATGAGCTAGATTGTGAAGTGCCGCTTTGGTATCCCTTAACCAAATGTGATACTCTCTCTTCCAAATTTCAAATCTCAGTTTTAGTCTGCTGAATTCGTCATAGAAATTCATACCTGAAGTAGAATGTACCGAACTGCAATCAGAAAAGTTTCTTGCGTCTTCATCAAAAACTTGTCTTTGCTGGTCAAACTTCTTGGCTAGGCGACTAACAGGGTTTAAACCCCTTCTATTAGATTCTCGTGCTTCAGCGATGGCATTCGAATATTTAGTGGGCACGCTTTTTTCAGGAGTTCGAGGTTCCATGGGCAAGTTATCATCTGAAACATCAGACACAGGTGATGGAGAGGCCTCCTGCCTACCAGGTTCACTAACCACCTTCTCTGGAACGAGATTCTTTTCGGCTGCTGCTAAGCTCGTCTGCACAGATTTTCAGATTTCACTACAGTAATTTAGAACTCTACCAAGGCAAAATCCATCCAATATACTAGAAAAACAACTGTCGTGACAAGTAAAATTAGTACGTACTTGAAGTGATCCTATCTGCTTCTGCCAATTATACTCCAGTGACCGCATTTTAGCGTCATACTCCAACCACCTTAGCTCATACTGTTGTAACTGTGTCCTTAAAGTTGCATTTTCCTCTTCCTTCTGAACCAATTTTGCTTCGGCTCTCTCAATCCGTCTTTTAAGCTCTTCCACAGCATCATGGGGGACCTGAATATTCGCTGGGGAAAAACCCTGGTCAGACAATAAGTGTTCCAAGAATTTTGCTACCAAAAAGATCTACTGTATGTCCAAGAAGTAAACATGACATTGCTTTCCATACACACTCATTTAATGTTCGCTACCATTCCTTTTCCATGATCGTCTTTGAAAACACAAGCATAAATAACGGGCCTAGCCTATATACTACGTTTACTTTCATTATCGTCAATGGCCATGCTTTAAAATGCACACATGTATAATATCCGTAGCAATACCTTCATTTGTGAACCTTTGCTGGGCAATTGATTTATTCCATCATCTTTGACATTTGAGTCTTCTGATATCGGCCTGTCATCAAATTGCTTGCGGGCTAACCAACCACGCACGACTGTACAATTCATTTCCAACAAAAAAAAAAACTATGAAGATAACCTTGATTAATATTTCGCTGAAAACTTGACCTAAATTCAATATGCTTTTACCGGATTGCACTCGTATGATTGCTTTCAGCTGCTCCTCGAAAACCTTTGAAGCATTACGGCTATGTTTGTACTTATTCTCATCTTTTTGTAAGACGGCTCTCTGGTTCGTTAATAGAGAAGCATATTTCCTTCTAGTATCTTCACCACGAATGACTGCAGTAGAAAGATTAACCATCAAACAGTTGAACGTACAGAAAAGGATTTATTAATCCACTCCCGAAGGATAAGACCAAAAGAGACGGAAGTATTACAGGACTGCACTACAGAAGCCCTGGCCTTCAGTTCCGTAAACTGAGAACGAGCCTTGTAACCACGATAGCATTTTTGAAATCCAATAACAGACAGTAAAACCCGTTTTCTTGTTTCCTCCAAAGTTTTAATCTGCACTTAACACATGATATATATATATATATATCAAAGATAAGGAAATTATCCAAAGAAAAATACAATTGAGGATTCCAAATTAAAGAGGGTTAAGGAAATTCAAAATCTCCTCTATGCGGAAGTGTGAAAAAGAAAATGCGGTCAAGGTGATCTTGAAAGCCATTAATATTAATCAGGGTCATACTTCGGCATCACAGCCTTGATTTAATACCATGGGTGTTATTTCAATGCAGTGGAATATATAAACAGACAAAGCAAAAGAACGACGATGAGACTAACCTGACCAGCTCGGAAATACAATTTTGTGTGGCCAACTTGGTAAAACTCAGGAAGAATGCCGATTTGCTTCAGAACAACTAGCGGCAAACTCAGCAAATCATGCACCAAATTCTGATCTGAAATCAGGAATCCATACCTGAACATAACATGCAATATAACTCTAAGAAATAGATCACTAAACTTTCCAGAGCAAGCTATAAAATCCTTGATTATGTACCTCTGTGTAAAATCTTGATGGGTTATACGGTTAGGATAACCACATCTAGCAAACCTAACAGCTTCCAAAACTCCGCAACATCTTAACTGTTGCAAAACAAGATCCTTCTCATAAACACCAGGAAGCTGCATACTGTTTGGTTTAATGCAGAGAATAAAGTGAGGTGTGGTCTTTTCCAACTGCTGCATCAGTTTGTAAAGTTGATGCTGCAAAAAGCATACAAATATCAAGGCATGAGTGCATGACAGAAGACATGGGCACTTTATTTTCTGATTAGATTAGCACACTTTGACTCCGAGGTGACATAATATAACATAACAATCACCTTAAACTTTGTAGCAACACTTTGTTTCTTGCAATCTACAGCACATTGATCCTTCAGTTCCACTGCCTTCTGACAATGGTCAAGCATTTTGGAGGCAAAGAGTTGCAGGAGTGAACAGCTACAAGATTGAAGGAGCCGAAGAGATTCGGACTTTAATGAATCTCTGTTCTTATCCAAGAAGCCACTAGCATCATACTGAACCTGAAGAAATATGGAAGCACAATTTATATCAAGAGATACTTTCACCAAGACTCCGAGTTGACAGTAGACAATATCGTACAGATTAAGATATTGTTGTTCATGCAAGTGCTCATGAATAAAAGAAAAACTCATAAATTAGATGTTGCTCAACAGGTCAACATTGTTTGCCCGTTGTTCAACTAACTATGTTTATTACTCAAAATCAATTTGCAATTGAGAGAGTGGAAACAGTACATTCCTACCACAGATACATGCACACACAGAGAGAAAGAAGGAGAAAAAAAACCCTAAACACACTTCGACAGAAGAAAACAGGACTCGGTCAAATGACTACCTGCCCGGCATAATGGCAAATATCGAATGCTCCATCTCTTCTTCCTTTAAAGCAGGAATTAGAGCTCAAATGCTGTTCAAGCTTGTCGACAAAGGTCAGATATGTAGCCTTAGAAATATTTGTTTCCTCGTCCAATAAAGATAAAATCCCCACAGGTTTCTGCATGTAGAAAAGGGGACATAGAAATGTTCAAGTTAGAAACAATACCAAATAACTTTCCGAAGTAAAACAATTGTACCTCCTCAAACAAGTTCAAGCACTCTTGATTGTCTCTGAAATCAACTTTAGTCCAGACAATTCCATCGGCTTCATAATCCTAGAATAGCAAAAATTGAAGTTGTCACTGACTAATTAGTAAGTTCTACAGAAAAGTACCACACCCGAGGTTAACTCAGGCAAAAACAAAGAAAAAAATTCAATTTCCAGTAATACAGGTTTACAGGTCGTTTGGTTTCAGTCTAGGTATCATTTTAGTCTCTAATAGATGAACATGATCTAAAACTAGAGGTCGACTTTCGTCACCATAAGCTCACAAAATACTCCGTAGGTCCTTCCTCCACACTCATATGGGGGATAATTTGTGAGTAATGGGAATGTCAAGGTACTTATCACTTATCAGGATACTTTCACTGAAAAACTGACAGTCATTACTGCCCTTCCATGTAACAAACAGGGTAGCAGGGTAAACTGCAAAATTCATACACTGTATTTCTTCTTATGAAATTACACAAACATGTCTAAGCCGTACTCATAGGCTTGAAGGAGACTCTCCTTCATAAACCTAAATGAGGTTCCATCGCGAAACCAACACTGGGAGTGGATTCTATATTGGACGACAGTACGACCCATAACAAGGTTTGCCTAGAAAACATACTATGCAACAAAAGCTTATTTGCTGGATGGTGGTGGAGAACAATTTGCAGTCTGCACACATCTGACATCACAAATAACAGCTCTTGTTTATAGGCAACGAATGTGTCTTCTCGTGAGTCTTTGAAGCATTAATTTTAGATGAATACTTCATAGTTCTAATTTAAGGACTTTGAAGCAGAATCACATAAGATCACAATCATGCAGGAGTGCAAAAGCCTATTGACATAAAAAGCCAAAAATTCTTACCTCTTGCTCGAGTTTGAAAAGATGACGATTGAAATGCTGCTGTACTTTCTCATTTGCATAATTGATACATAACTGCTCAAAACTATTTCTCTGAAAGCAGACAGCAACTGTGAGCACCAGCACAGCAGTATTGTGCAATACGGAAATTTATCAAACTTAATCACACCTGAAATGACTCGAACCCATAGATATCCAGGATGCTTATGGACCTTCCAGTCCTCCATTTACCGACTTCAAACGATATGTTGATTTGTTCGACAAGCCAATCAAACAATCCGGCATAGATGAACTTGGCTAATTCATCTCGGGTGTCAGTTGCCTAAAAATTAAGTTAAACTTAAAAACGCTGTTCTAAGCCATAAATAAGGTTAAATTACTTTATGTTCATAACTATATGCATAACATGAACTGTAACATGAGCATTTACCTGCTGTAAAGTTAATTTTTCCCTAGTACTATCCTTGCTAGTTTGATTTGTACTGGTTGATATAGCCAAAATCAATTCCTGCTCACTGCACCCCAACAAACTGGCTGCAACAGTCACAGCTGCAAAGCAAGGAAAATCGATAATGCTTTGCAAGGGAAAACGGATATCACCTTTTGCAGCTCGAAATAATAAACAGAAGAGAGACATCTTAGAATACAAATTCAAGCTTTAATCAGTTAATAGCATAGACCAGTGAAACTGGTATTTTCCACTGATTCCTGAGCCCTTTTCTTGAAATAGCCTACTCGAATTCTGTCAACGTCAACCCTATTTCAAACTCTAGTTTTGATAATATCCATACAGCCAGGTAGGTTAATTTGCTAACAAATCAATGACACTACAATCAGTTTCAAGTTTAGACTAAATCATTTATACCAAAGAATTAACTGTAACTAGAAACCTCAAAAATGTAACTGGGCAAGCAGCAAGCTAATGGAGGGATTATTTACCGGACACAAATACACAATGACAAGCTAATGAATGATGTCAAGACCAAACAAAAAAAACAAGGATATAAAATAATTCAGTGATTAAGCAGGAACAGCACCTTCATCAGCCACCACTTCTACGTGATTTTCATCATCAATGATTTGAAAGGATATGTTCCCAAGCCATAGCACTGCAGTAAGCACTGCAAACATACTCTCCTGATCTTTTTTTGAGATTTTTACTGCATCTAAAGCTTCCTGTCGTCAAACATGTACGTTTGAATGAGCACTATTAATTGAGGATCCCAGTACCTCAAAGGCTCCCGCCTATGGTGGGGTAAGAGGAATCAGCGGTATCGCCGGTATCCACACTTACCCTTGTATTGAAAACAAGTAGAAGATGAAACTAGACAGCCCATAATGGAAATGGCCTCTAGTATTGCAAAAAGTTATGTTACATTAATGAGTCATTTTGCTTTATCTCGTTGCATCACAAAATTAAGGAATAGTGAGTTATTGGTCTCATTGGAAATGAAAAAAGAAAGGATGTCTTCTGCAATAAAAAAAAATCACTACCTGTAGTTTTAGAAAGTTCAGAGCGTCATCAAGACCATTAATCGCCAAGCACTTGCTCTGATTAAGATAATTGTATTCATTGGCCATTCTTATGTTCAATTTACCTGCAGCGAAACAACATTCAAGTGACGCTGACAACTACCAAAATCTTTTAGAGACAATAGTTTCAGGTTGAATAATAGAACCAATTGCTACGATTAAGAGGAACAACAGTGTTCTAATGACATTGTTATCCACATAACATACGAGAAAAAGAAGTACCTCTTAAATGGGATGGTGCGCCAGCACAAAGTTGGTAAAAGACGTGATATGAGCGCTCCTCAGGGGCCATCTGAACCACTCTTGACTGCAAGAGAAGCAACATTAGATCAAAAAAGAGATAAAAAGGCAGCAAAGTCCCGGTTCAAAAATTACAGTAAACCAATCTCACCTTTTCAAGCAGTACTGGTCATAGGTTTAAGTTCAGCACAAAGCACAGGCAACAAGAAGTCGTCAGTCAATAATTAGGCGAAAGGAATCAAATTTCTGTGGGAAGAAAAACATTATATCCACTGGAAAACTGCCCTTACATGTTTGAATAAAAGCGCCAGACATCTTTCCTGTCTCTCTGAAATGAATTTCGATCAACTTCCCCTAAAAAACATAAGAAACCCGGTGAGTGACATCATGCATGTTTGCTTGTGAGCTGAGCTGCAGAAGAAGTATATCCACAGAAGAGTGCAATCAAAGTCATACACAAAAACAAAAACAAAAATTAGAAACCATGGCCACAAAGTGAGAAGTAGAAGAACCTTACAAATTGACTAGAGTTATCGTTCCTCAATGTCTTAGCATTTCCAAATGATTCCAGTATACAATTTGTTTGGAGAACTTTATGTTCGATTCCATCTTCTCCGGCACCAACAATAGCCAGATACTGCATAGCCAATTTAGCTGTTTCAGTTTTTCCTGCACCACTTTCGCCACTGTCAAGCGGCATAAGTGCATAGTTAAATAAAATAGAAGGAACAACATAAAAATGTTCAAGAAAAAATCACTGCACAACTAAACCTCACCTTATGATGATGGACTGATTAACTCCATCTGCAAGTAAAGGAATACACATCTTAATAAAAGCAAGGAATGTAACATAATGCACGGTAAAATGTTGCACAGTAAGAGACCTCTCATCATCTTTTCATAAGCTGCATCTGCTGTTGCATACACATGAGGTGTGCCAGCAAGTTTCTGCCTACATTCAGTTTTAGAATCGATCTCATGTAATGGCACTGCCTTAAACGGATTGATTGCAATCAAAACAGGTCCTGCTTTACACTACAGAATCCAAACACCCCAAATTATAGTCCAAAAGAAAGATACAGAAGTAATCTTGCGATCAGGGTGAAAGCAAACACGTACACAGATTTGTTCGCGAGTATATCTGTGATACAGATTGTTCAGAATTGAGGGCTCATTTAAATAACTAAGTTGTATTAAATCGTCTACACCGTCAAGAATATCTGGATTAGCAGGTAGGAGTTCTGTTGTCGAGACTTCAACGATCTATAGTGGTAGAAAACACTGAATGTATTAATTCCATGATAGCAATAAGATATATCGACAAAACCATATCTGTCGGACTATTTCACTTACATTGTTATTAGATGCAAGCTGTACACGAGACTCCTTGCCAGATGTTGAAAGTATCCTTCCCAATTCCCACTGTCCGGATGAGAGTCGACACCACACTCGAAGTTTCTGAAATGGAAAGTTTTGGCTTAAAGTTTACTATCAAAGAAAACATTGACGATAATTCAATAAGGAAAAGAGAGTACGCCGGTCACTCTATTAAGAGTATGGCCAATTCTTTAATTTCATCGCTTACTAATGTAAATGAATGAACAAAGGTTTACTCGTACTAAAATTGATGACTGTCACAAACTGAACAGCAAGTCTTTCCTGAGACGGAAGTAAGGATAATCCGTTCTTACTTCTCAGAGTATGAAAAGACTCAAGTGTTAGCAATTTCACTAAGCAGTGTCTAGCTAATCTAATCTTCGCTTAAAGCTCGCCACAACTGGCAACACGACGCATATGGATTCGGCAGTCTGGTTTCAGGTAAACCTCGAAATAAATCTACTGTACTACTTATTGAACTAGCCAACATATTAATCACGCAAAAAATTATTGTTATGCCAAATTAACAACAAATTAATGATACGAACTAAGAAAAACAACGAGTACTGTATAAGACCGTCCATTGTATGATTATCGAGTGTTGGGATAATAAACTTTTCGGACAATTGACGAGTTAGATTGTTGAATTTCTCTAATTTAAAGTATAGCGAGTATTGTATAAGACCGTCCATGGTGTGACTTTTTGAACAATTGACGATTTAGATTGTTGAATTTCTCTATTTAAAGTATAGCGAGTATTGTATAAGACCGTCCATGGTGTAACTTTTTGAACAATTGACGATTTAGATTGTTAAATTGATCCAATCCAATTTAACTACAAGTATAAGACCGTCCATTGTATGATTGTCGAGTGTAACAACCGCACTAACTTTTCAGACAATTGACGATTTACGTTGTCCAATTTAATTGTTACAGAGTACAAGTTTACAACGAATTGCAATTACGTTACTGGCACAGTGGGACGGACTCTGGTAATTCCGCTTTCATAATAAGACGGTTTTACACAAGAAATTAGAATACTGAAAATATACTACCTTTTCGACAAAATAATCAATGTTATCACCACCACTAGCATTGCGGACACCGCCTTCGTCTGGCGAATCATGAATCCGGAAACCATTCCTTCTCTGCCACGTCACCACCTCCGCTGCCACGCCAGCGTCGCCGGCGACCTTAAATCCCGGCGGAAGCGAACGCCTCGCAGACGGAAGCCGAGCTTTCGACGTCGGACGAGACGGCAGCCTCGGCGGAAGGTCCGGCGGTGATTTCTCGTTTCGACGACGTAAACTCTCGAGCATTTCCTCTAAAGAACTCCGAAACATCATCGTTTTCGCAACGAAAATTAAGTCGAATTATGTATGAATTGAAGGAGAATTAATCAAGAGAAGATTAATGGAGATTGAAGAAATGTGAAAGCTTATGGAACTGAAAATTGCTGAATATGGAAAATATGAAAATGAGGGAAAGAAACAAATTAAATGTGAAATCAAATCAAAAAACAGAACAAGTAACGGTTTTTTGTATTTTTAGTTTCACAAATTGTTGTATCGGAGTATAAGTCTAGGGGTTCATGGGTCCACATTAAACCGGACTTGACTATATTTTATGGATCGGCTTCGAATAAAGGTAAAATGTTGGACAATGGGCCGGATTATACAGAAAATTCACGTGGTACCTCTAAACTTTGTCATTTTGCACGTGGAACACAGTTTTTTAAGTTGGTGAACATGGTAACCTTGAGGTATTATTTTCAAGTATGACACGCTCTTTTTATCGTTCTTAAAATCTTCAAACGAGTATAAATCGAAGACCAGAAATCGGAATTTGCCAAAAAAAAAAAAATTGATTAACTCTCCGAGATCTATAATTTGATACCAAAAAAATGGTCATTCGGAAATTTAAGATCCAAGTTATGGACGATTTTAGTTTTTCGTGAGAAAAAAACCGTAGAAAATGTCGGTCGGCATTTTTTTTTTTTCAAATCGTAGATTATGACAAGAAAATATTTTTAGGACAAAAAATTGACCAAATCCGAATTTCGGTGTAAGGGTTATGCTCAATTGAAGTTTTTAAAGCGGCAAAAAGGACATATTATGCATAAAAATTAAACGTGAAGGGTGACATGTATACAAACGTAAAATATTGGGTACCATGTACAAATTGACAAAGTTTAGGAGTACCACGTGAATTTTCCGTTTTTAAATTGGGCTGGTTTGCTTTGGACCAAAATGTGTGTACTAAGCTACATCGGAGATCGGACCGACCGTATGGATCAAATAATATATGGCTCATTACTTAATTATTTTAACTATTAATTTAACTTATATAAGCGTTTTGACGTTTAATTTGTTTTAGTAGTTGAATATCTGAGAAAAATGAAAAACGAAATAATGTTATCAGCCAGGGGCGGATCTAGGCTGGGGCCAGGTGGGGCACGTGCCCCCCTTGATCTCTAGAAAGTTTGCAATATAGATCTAAACCTGCTACATATTACATGCAAATCCAAGCGTCTTAGTGGTTAGCACATGCTCATTTTTCCCAAGAGACCTGAGTTCAACTCCCGCTATCTACTCTTTTTGATTAAATAGAAGACTAACTCACCAATATGATTTAAACTCATGTCATTTACTTTATCTAATTTCCCAATTTGTAAAAATTTAGTTGTAATGAGATTTGAACCCGAGACCTCAAACTAATATACAACTTCCTTAACCATTAGAACTACTTGGATTTATTGATAAAATAAACTATTAGTATGTAATATATATTCTATCAAAATCTTATTCATTAGTAACTATAATTTACATATACTTGAAAGTTAAAGTATTTTATAAAAAAAAAAAAAAAACAATAAATACCATTTATTAAGGGAAAAAATTGCGTAGATCCAACTATTTTTTTTTTTTTTCTGCTTTTTACATAAAAAAAAGTTTTTGTTAAGATGGAAAACATATACGAAAAAAAATTGTGCCCCCCTTGTACCAAATTCCTGCGTCCGCCCCTGTTATCAGCTCTAGAGAAATATGTGTCAAGTCGTACATATCCAAAGATTTCGTGACATTTATTTGGTATAGAGACAGATCCATGTTCCATTCAGCTTCGTCTACAGGTAGGCCCTGAATAATCGTAAATAGGTGAATGCACCAGCCGAAGTAAGCCATGGTCCGATCTGGTATGGATCAAATTGCGCGGTCTAATCTGATCTTCAACCTTGACCAGTGAATGAAAACCCATGCATAGGGTGATCACCGGTAAGATCAACCTAATGTAATGTAATGTGCATTTGAAGCAAAGACTTGTTATGTAATACATCCTCTTTTATATTATTGAGCTATCAGTCTTTCTCATATCCTTTTAGGTGTTATTTATAACTTTAATTATTGATCGCGACGAATGTTTCATTTGATTATATTTTCACAATTAATACCTATTTTATTGCATATAGTGACTATTTTGTATTATAGGTACCTTTTAAAACCTAAAAGAACTTATCAATAAGTTTTTATAGCTTTAAAATACATCTCTAGGTGAATTTGAATCCTAATATCGTCCCCATGCGAGGGTCAATAAACTATTTCTCTTTTCAAATAGTTTATTTACCTTTGTTTAAAAGGGGGTCACAGTGGCGATTTTTTATACTGACATGATTTTATCTGTAGTCATGAACGTCTCTTACAACTTTATCAAGTTAGTTACGGAGTAGTTGATATCTCCTCGCCCAAAGTATATAAGAGGTAAAGAAATATTTGGCCAAACAAATGCACCTCATGACACAAGAGTTGGGTGGTTACTCCATATTATTTATTTACGTTGATCACTTGCTCTTCAAGTAAGAGGGAACAATACATCTTACATAGAGAAAAACAAAGGTAAAAAAACACACATAACTTAAAAGATAAGTTGAGACACAAGACAACATAATAGAACCACCACCATGATTGTACGTAGGTAGCAACAACAACAACACTTAGATGACGATCTTAAGGCCGGAAAGTGAAGCAAACCGAATGCATGCTTAAACCGGGGCAGAAGCCTCGTTAGCACCATCCCTCGTCTCCTGCACGTCGACAAACAAATCAAGTATTAGTATAAAACTATTACTCCCTCCATCTCAAATAATCTATTTAACTTTTAAATTTATGCGTGTCTTATTCATTTATTTACTTTTCTATAATAGTTATTTACGTTTCTATATTAGGATTGTTTTGAACGTATAAATTAATAATCATCCAATAACACTATTATTCACTTTCATACTTTCATTCTATACCAGTATCTATAAATAGTGTCTTTCCCTCTCCTACGGAGGGATTAGGTTATAAATAGGTTATAAATACTATTCACTCGATCTGTTTTAATTCTTTATTTATCTTTTTTTTGTCAAAAAAATATTCTAATCAAACGTAAATACTTCATCCGTCCCAGTTACTTGTTTAAGTATTCTATTTTAGGCATTTTCATTCATTTGTTTATCTTTATATATCAGAAATGCTTTTATGTACTTCCTCCCTTCAACTCCATTCTACCATATTACTTTTTCACTTCTTCACAATTGTCAAGACGTGTTTTACACGGTAAATATCGTTAGCTACGTATTTACAAAAATTATAAAAATTAGATTTTTTAAATGTACTCGTAAAGAAATAAAGACAAATCAACAAGATCACAATTCACACATGAATATATTTTTTATATATATTGAGAGAAAATTGCAATTAGATGTTCACTTGTGAATAGTGTACAAAAGTAAAAGTGGTAAAGTGAAGTTGAAAGGAGGAAATATAAATTAATCCTTCAATGAAATTATTGTCTAGTTATCATTCAGTACCACTATTTACAAATGGTCATTTAGTTCTCCTACCGAGGGAGCAGGTATAAAATATTATTCACTCGATATGTCTTGATTATTATTTATTCTTTTTTTTTTAAAAGTATTTTAATCAAACGTAACGAGTACTATATATACCTGACAACATGGATCAAACCGCCAACCCTCAGAACTTGGGCTCAAAGAGTTGAGAGTTGATGAAACAGCAGCCATTTTCACTAGCAATATAATTTCACTTGTAATATCAATTTATTTGTTTTTGTGTACTGGTATACTTCACTTATATATCTCACTATTTATAGAGGGTTTAAATTAGTGTGTCCATTAACTTATTTCAATAATTAAATATATTTTATTATATTTAAAGCTTCTAGTATTCAGATCCATGTGAAATTGCATGCATAAAGGCCGAGTTAATAAGACGACGTGTCATATTCCAAGCGTATTTTGAATAGTGTGCATGCATGCATCGTCTAATTAAGAGACAACGTGATAATGTGATATGCTCAAACACTTACTTCGATCTGCAATTTATTTTTATCCTAATGTATGGCGGTGAGAATTTTCATTAAAAATCTTCCCGTTTAGTGTCTTGCTATTGTAAAACCGTCTCATATGAGAATTAGTGTAAGAAGGACTAAAGGAGTGACATTTCTGTTAGAAAATGATAGTAGTATTCTAAAATTCAATAATAATAATGGATGTATTTTATCTCCACGTAATTAATTTTTGAATGAAAAAGGAAAATTGAATTTAACCAACAAATTATATAAAGTTTGGGAGATAGAACTATAGAAGGTAGGAAAAAAGAAGGCGGCTGGTAAACATCGACGACGTTTTAGGAAATATCGACGACGTTTTCATTACGAAAGACAATATTGCCCTTTTGCACTCAAAATCTCTCTCTCTCATCTCTAACTCTCCCAAAAAACAAACACGACTAATTGAACTAAAAAAAATCACAACAACAACAATTTTACTAAATCGATAATTATCATGACGGAAGAACAATATTCGGTATATTTACAAATTAATCAAAACTTAAATTTGCCAATTTTTTTTTCCAAAATCCGTTAATTGTTTGTTTATAATTAATTATATTAATTGATTTACATTACGTTTTAGTTAATTAAGAATCAAATGCGAAAAATTTTAAAAACAAATTGAAAAAATATCACCATGGTGGGACTTGTGTTTTGAATGTCCAACCATGGTTGGACATCCAATTTTTGTGTCCAACCATGGTGGGAATTAGAGGGAAAAAAAATCACCCATGGCTGGACGTTCAAACCACACGTCCAGCCATGGACGATTTTTTTTTTGCTCCAATTCCCACCATGGTGGGATGAAGAACTCGAAAAAAAAAATTAAAAAAAAAAAAAAAACGTGATTTGTGGGACTATTACCGGATGAAAAAACTGGAAATCCAACCATGGTGGGATGAAAAATCTGGAAATCCCACCATGGGTGGACAACCATTTCACACGTCCAACCATGGTTAGACGTGTGAAATGGTTGTCCAACCATGGTGAATTTCCAGATTTTTTCATCCCACCATGGTTGGACAACCATTTCACTTGTCCCACCATGGTGGGATTTGGGAAAAAAAAAATCCCCCATGGTTGGACGTGTGAAATGGTTGTCCAACCATGGGGGAATTTTTTTTTCCTCCAAATCATACCATGGTGGGATGAAGAACTCGAAAAAAAAAATTAAAAAAAAAAAAAAACGTGATTTGTGGGACTATTACCGGATGAAAAATCTGGAAATCCAACCATGGTGGGATGAAAAATCTGGAAATCCCACCATGGTTGGACGTGTGAAATGGTTGTCCAACCATGGTGGATTTCCAGATTTTTTCATCCCACCATGGTTGGACAACCATTTCACTTGTCCCACCATGGTGGGATTTGGGAAAAAAAAAATCCCCCATGGTTGGACGTGTGAAATGGTTGTCCAACCATGGGGGAATTTTTTTTTCCTCCAAATCACACCATAGTGGGATGAAGAACTCGGAAAAAATTTCGTTTATTTCTTTCTTTATACAAACAACAACAAACAAATCAAACAAAAAAATTAAACACGAACAAACAAAATACAACAACAAACATAAACATCACATAACTATAAGTTTTACAACAAATTAAACAAACAAAAAACCAAACTCAATATTATATACAATGAATCAAAAGATTAAACTAAGATATTAAACCAACAATGATTTAAAAGACAAACTAAGAACAATCTACTTTTTTTAACTACAACTTTACAAATTAAACCAACAATCTAATTTAAGTTACAATAAATCAAAAGATTAGTAAATAGATCTAAGAAATTTAAAAAAAAAATTGAAAACTTTCCGGCAGTGGCGGCGGCGATGGCGGCGCAGTGGGCAGCTGGGTGGCGGAGCAGCAGGTGGCAGTGGGTGCCGGCAGGGGGCGGTGGCTGTGAGTGGCGGTGGTGGAAGTAGATGAACTTTGGTAAAAGGGGTTTATTTTTGGAGAGTATAATTTTGTAGAGAGAGAAAGGCAAGGGCAATGCTCGTCTTTTTTATGTTTAACGTCGTCGATGTTTCCTAAAACGTCGTCGATGTTTTACAATCCGGAAAAAGGAACATGTATTTGATGTACTCATGTACTACAACCTATTTGAGTTTATGTGTTTTATTGTTCTTAAATTTATGCGACCTTAAATCCTGTGAATAAACCCGATGTCCCACATGTGAGTGTAATCCCACATTGATAAAGGAGGGGAGAGTTTACCACCTCATAAGGCAATGGGCTACTCCCTCTATTGCCAATTGGTTTTAGAGTGGAACCCCCTTGGGTTTATAAAGTGGACTCGCTCTCCTCAGTACAGGTTGGACCCAGAGCCGATTATAAAATTTAACATGGTATCAGAGCTAACATGGTATCAGAGCCCATGGTAAAAAGACCTGGGCACATGTGAGGGGGAGTGTGAACAAACTCGATGTCCCACATGTGAGTGTAATCCCACATTGAGAAAAGAGGGGAGAGTTCTCAGGTGTGTCTCACATGCGAGTGTAATCCCACATTGAGAAAAGATGGGAGAGTTTAACACTTTATAAGGCACTGGGTTACTCCCTCTATTGTCAATTGGTTTTAGAGCGGATCGGAAGCGAATGCCTCACCGACGGAAGCCGGGCTTTCAACGTTGGACGAGACGGCAGCCGCGGCGTAAGGTCGGCGGTGGTTTCTCTTTTCGACGACTTGGGTTTAAAGAGTGGAGAGCTGCGGAAGTAGCATCCATTTTCAAAAACAATAGGAGTAATTTCTTTTGTAATATCACATTATCACGTGAACAAACTGATATGATATGATATGATATGTTTATTTCTCACTATATTTATACAAGGTTCAAAGTGGATGTTCATCAACAGATTATTTTTTTTCTTTTATATATATTTTAAGCTTTTTGGTATATATTCAAATCCATTTGTAATTACAATCATAGACTACTATACTTCCAATTATTTGCTAAATCCTCTGTTTAATTTGACTAAAAACAGTTTTCCATATTCATTCCAACTCACACCCATCATATAGAGAAATGAACCTAATAGTTATATAAACATGATTGAGATCAGCTGATGTTATTAGTCGTAAATTACCATAATACGTGAACATTAATATAGTAATTATTACATGAAACAGTCTCATAGTACAGTCTCACATTGTGAGGCGGTCCGGTCCTATTATATAACAAGATAGCACATTTATTAGCATTAAATAAATGAGTTATATATATATATATATATATATATATATATATAGAGAGAAAGGATCAAGAGAGTTCATCCCAAAAGAGTGAGTCCATGAGTCCTATTAGAGGTCATTGGATCTTGGAAATGAAGGGTTGAGATGAAAACAAGAAAATGATCATTAGTGGGTGTTTAATCCACTTCTCTCACATCCACACTAATCAAACCATTAATACATCTATTCATTTAACCTACTTTTTCCACTCAATTCAATTCACTCAAAACAATTTCTTCTTCTCTCTAAAAATAGCCTTCCTCCTCCTTCTCTCTAAATTCAAACCAACCATCAAAACCAACAAAAACAAAAAACCTAGATCTAAAAAAAAAAAACTCTCATCTCTCACCACGACGCCGCCACACCTACCCTCCTCTCACACCTACTCCGGCCGTTCTCCTGCCGCACCACCACCGCCTACAACCTCCAGCCACCCTCCTTCTGCCGCACAACCACCTTCTACAACCGCACAACCACCTTCCCCCGTTCTCATTTACAGCCACAACAAACACCACCAAAAAGAAAAAAAAACTAGATCTGAAATGGTTGACAGCCACAACCGCCACAACAACCAAAATGGTGGTTGACACCTTCCTCCTCGGCTCCTCGTCGCCTCTCCCTCCTCACCATGCCTCGCCCTCCTCACAACCTCACCCTCCTCTTTCTTTTCAGATCTGAAAATGGGGGACTGGTGGTGGAGAGAGTCGGAGGGTCGCGGGTCTGGGGGTTGTGGTTGTGGGTGTTGGTGGTGTCGAGGCGTCGGGAAAGGGTTGGGAAAGGGTCGGGTAAGACGGGGTGAGGGGGTGGTGGCGTCGGGGTGAGGGTGGGGTCAAGGTTGTTGTTGTTGTTGTTGTCGTTGTCGTGTTGTGTTGTGTTGTTGTTGCTGTTATGTTGTTAATTAAATTTGATATTTTTTATTTTTTTATCTTAATTTTGTTGTTTAAATTTTCAGATTTGTTTTTTTTTTTTTGATATGATAAAGGGGATTTTAATAATGTCTATTAAAGTAACACAAATATTATATTAAAGTTACACACCTTATATATTAAAGTCACATATGTAGTCTATTAAAGTTACACAATTTATTTATAAGAGTAACACATTTTTATTTACTGAATTTACACATTTCTTTTTTATGTTTTTTGTTTTTTTTTCAAATTTGTTATATTTTTATTTATTTAGATCTGTATTTTTATGTTTAGATCTGATTTTTTTGAGTTACACAATTAAAGACTGAAGTTACACAATTAAAGACTGAAGTTACATGAAGTTACACTTATAAGGCTTGAAGTGACCCTATTAAGACTTGAAGTGACACTATTAAGCCTTAAAGTTACACTTTTAAATAATAAAGTTACACTTTTTTTTTGAATCTATGTTTTATTTTTTAGATCTCGTTTTTATATAATGAATGAAGTTACATATTTAATGACTGAAGTTACACATTTTTGTACTGAAGTTATATATATTTTTTTGTGGTTAATGTTGTTGTTTTACTGAAGTTTCACATATAATGACTGAAGTTACACTTTTAGTAACTGAAGTTACTCATATAATGACTGAAGTTACCCAGTTTTTTTTTGCTGAAGTTACACTTTTTTTTAATATGTTTTATGTTTTTTTTTTTCGAATTTGTTATGTTTTAAATAATAAAGTTACATTATTAAAAACTAAAGTTTTTATGTTTTTATTTTTTAGATCTCATTATGATTTTGCTTAAGTTACACTATTATGTTTTGATTTTATTATGATTGATGGTGTATTTGGACTGAAGTTACACTATTTTGGACTGAAGTTACACTATTTTGGACTTAAGTTACACTGGTAATGACTAAAGATAACATGTCTTAAAATTTCATTATTAAAAATTGAAGTTACACTTTTAAGGACTGAAGTTACACTTTTAGGGACTGAAGTTACACTTGTAAAGACTGGAGTTACACTCATAAAAAGGTTCAAATCATATAAATTGTCTTAAGTTATTTCAAATTTGTACCGTCGAAATCATATTTTAGCTTGAAGTTACACAAATAATGGTTGAAGTTAACGTCAGAAAAGGCTAAAATCACATGAAATTGTCTTAAAGTTACATAAATTCAAATTCATAAAGTCGAAATCACATTTTAGCTTGAAGTTACACAAATAATGGTTGAAGTTACACTCAGAAAAAGGCTAAAATCGCATAAACTTGTCTTCAAGTTTCATAAATTCAAATTTATGTCGTTGAAATCACATTTTTGTTTGAAGTTACAAAAATAATGGTTGAAGTTACACTCGTAGTGACTGAAGTTACACTCATAAAAAGCCTAAGATCACATAAACTTGTCTTGAAGTTTCATAAATTCAAATTTATGTAGTCGAAATCACATTTTAGTTTGAAGTTACATAAATAATGGTTGAAGTGACATTCGTAATGACTGAAGTTACACTCATAAAAAGTCTAAAATCACATAAACTTGTCTTGAAGTTTCATAAATTCAAATTTATATAGTCGAAATCACATTTTAGTTTGAAGTTTCACAAATATGTGCTGAAGTTACACTCACAAATCTCAGAAATTCAAAAGTGCTCAAAATTGATTAACTAAAGGCTAGATAGAGAAAGTTAATTAATTAGTGCATAGGTAAATGATTAGTGTTAAGTGTGTTTTTGTCTCTACAATCTCATCCATCCATCTCCCTCATCCAATGGCTAAGATGAGGACTCATGGACTCACAAAAAATGGTGGACTCTATATATATATATATATATATATATATAGAGAGAGAGAGAGAGAGAGAGGAATGAGATCAAATGAGTCCACCCCAAAACCTTGAGTCCATGAGTCCTCTTTGAGGCCCTTGGATCTTGTAGATGAAAGGCTTAGATTAGAACACAAAAAATGTCATTAGGAAGGTGTTTAAGTCCACTCTCTCACTACCACTCTAATTAAACCACTAACATCTCCCTATCTCTAATTCACTTCTCACACATTTCATCCACTCCTCCTTCTCTCTAAATTCACTCCTCCTTCTCTCTACAACTCCCTGCTCTATTCTCTCTAAAATCACTCATCCTTTTCTCTAAAACAACCACCACCAAAACCAACAAAATAAAAAAAAACCCACAAAAAAACTAGTGACCCCTTCCTCTACCGCCTCCACCCCGCCGCCAACACCACTAGCCGCCACCTGCCGCCGCCACACCGTCAACACCACCGCCAGTCACCGGCCACCGTCAGTCACCGACCACCGTCAAACACCGACCACCGCCATTTTTTTTCTCAGATCTAACATCCTTCTTCTTCCTCCCTCCTTCCTTCTACAAAACTATCAACCACCACCGGACACAACCTCAACAACCACCACAAGACCATAAAAAAACTACTCCTTTCTCTCACCCCTACCTCCATTGTCCTCCTTAATCACCAACAAAGCCAACAAAAAAAAGATCTATAAAGCAAACACACACAAAAAAACTAGATCTACCACTAATCATCCACATGCCGCCGCCACCGCCATCAACCACGCCACCAACCATGTCCCCCGTCTCCTCCCTCCACCGTCTGCCCCGCGCCTCCCCTCCCTCACTCTTATTGTCGTTCCTACGTCCTCTTGGGTGGAGGTCGTGGTTGTTGGTGGGTCACCACCGACTTGAGGAGGAAGAGGAGCAGAGGTGGTGGTGACGTCGACGCGGTGGGGCGGCCGTTGGTGGGGTGTTGCCGACTTGCCTCTTATCAATCCACTTTTTTTTTCTTTTTTTTCAGATCTAGTAGCTTGTTTTTCAAATTTATTACTATTAATTTTATCTTTTTTACATTTTATTTTTCAGACTTAGTATAACTTTATTTTCTTTTTCTTTTTCCTCCATCTTTAGATCTACTAAAAAGTACTATTAATTTAAAAAAAACCAATATACAAAGTTTTTACCATTTTTTTTATGTAGTTGATTTTAATTGTAGATCTACTAAAAAAAGTAGATTTTAGAAAATATAATCGTATTGCAACGGAAGTTGTGGATGGACTGGAGTTACACTCTCAATTAATTGAAGTTACATTATATGTGGAGTAAAGTTACACTCTATATGGACTAAATTTACAATATCAATGTAAGTTACACTCTATATGACTAAAGTTACACCCTCAATATACTAAAGTTACATTTTGAAAAGGCTAGAGTTACATAATAAATTCGTTAATATTTAAAAATTTCAAAATAAGATGATATAAAATTACTTAGGATAATAAAATTACCTAAAGTTACAGTCTAAAAAATGTAGAAAATGTCATGAACTTGTCTTAAAATGACGTAAATCTACTTATAAAAATAAACTTACACTATTTTGTATTAAAGTTACACTTGTAAAAGACTAAAGTTACACTCTAAAAATACGTAAAATGTCAAAAGTGGTCTTAAAATAACTTTTTAGCATAAAATTACACTATTTTGGATTAAAGTTACACTTGTAAAACACTAAAGTTACACTCTAAAAATACGTAAAATGTCAAAAACTTGTCCTAAAAGCATTTTTTAGTATAAAACTACACTATTTTGAATTAAAGTTACACTCGTAAAAGATCAAAGTTACACTCTAGAAAACGTAAAATGTCGACAACTTGTCTTAAAATCATTTTTTAGCATAAAATTACACTATTTTGGAGTAAAGTTACACTTGTAAAATAATAAAGTTACACTATAAAATTACGTAAAATGTCAAGAACTTGTCTCAAAATCACTTTTTAATATAAGGTTATACTTTTTTTAATTAAAGTTACACTTGTAAAAGACTAAAGTTACACTCTGAAAATACGTAAAATGTCAAAATCTTGTCGTAAAATCAATTTTTAGTAAAATGTTACACTGTTTTGAATAAAAGTTACACTTGTAAAATGCTAAAGTTACACTCTGGAAATACGTAAAATGTCAAAATCTTGTCGTAAAATCAATTTTTAGTATAAGGTTACACTTTTTTGAATAAAGTTACACTTGTAAGAGGCTAAAGTTACACTCTGAAAATACGTAAAAAGTCAAAATCTTGTCGTAAAATCAATTTTTAGTATAAGGTTACACTTTTTTGAATTAAAGTTACACTTGTAAAAGGCTAAAGTTACACTCTGAAGATATGTAAAATGTCAAAATTTTGTCGTAAAATCAAATTTTAGTATAAGGTTACACTTTTTTGAATTAAAGTTACACTCGTAAAAGATCAAAGTTACACTTGTGAAACTGCACACTCGTAAAAAAACAAAAGTTACCCTTCAAAACAAAAGTTAAACCCTAAAAATGCCAAAATGTCATCAACTTTAAGCTAGAGAGAGAAACATAATTAATTAGTGTATAAGTAAGAAATTAGTGTATTGGTTACTTTTTGCTTTTAATCTCAACCACCCAACTTGATAGATCTAAGGGCTCATAAGAGGACTTAGGGACTCAAAAGATATGAAGGACTTATTTGAACCTTTCTCTCTCTCTCTCTCTCTCTCTCTCTATATATATATATATATATATAGCAAAGATCAATTGAGTCCACCCCATTCCTTAGAGTCCTTGAGTCCTCTTTAGGGCCATTGGATATGGGGAGATGGATGGCTAAGATTGATACTCCAAAAATGTGATTAATATCACTCTCTCTCTACCATTCACTAATTAATCACTAATTCACCCTAATTCAATATATATACTTTTTCTCACAATTACTTCTCTCTCATCTCACATAATATTCATTACCTCATCTCTCTAAAACCCTAATAAATTCAAAATCCAAATAAATCACTCATCTCCCCTCCTCTTCACTACCGCCACCTACCCCACAACCACCACCATACCCGGCGGCTCACTGCCACCTTCGACACCACCACTGTTCATGGTGCCGCCACTCTCCCTAAACTGCCGCCATCACCACGGCCACCACCCGCCATCACCACGGCCACCACCCGCCATTCTCTTTTCTTCTTTCTTTTCCTCCCACCTCCGACGCACCACGCGCCCTGCCACCACCGTGAGCCGCCACTTCTTCATCCTTTCTTCTCCTGCGGCCCTCCTCACGCCCCTCCCACACTGCCGCCAGGCCCGCCGCTGCCTCCTTCTTCTTCTTCTTTTTTTTTTTTCAGATCTGGGTTATTCCAGATCTGTAGTGGTGTGTTGTTGTTGTTGTTGTTGTTGTTGTTGTTGCTGTTGGGGTCGTGGTGGTGGTTCTGTCGGAGTAGAGGTGGTGTGGTGGTGTGGTGGTGGTTCTGTCGGGGTAGGGGTAGAGGTGGTGTGGTGTTTATTTTTTTATTTTTCTTTTCCTTTCTTTCTTTCAAATCTTTTATTGTTTGCAGTTTCTGTCTTGGTTTTTCATTTTTTGTTAGATCTGAAATTTTTTGTCAAATGTCAATGACTTTTATTTAAGTAACACAAATTATCTATTAAAGTCACATATATCCTTTATTAAAGTAACACTAATTATTAATTCTAGATCTGAAAAAGGGTGTCAAGTAACAATGACTTCTATTAAAGTAACACAAATTCTCTATTAAAGTTACACATTTTATTTATTAAAGTCACATATATCGTCTATTAAAGTTACACATTTTATTTATTAAAGTCACACATATCGTCTATTAAAGTTACACATTTTATTTATTAAAGTTACATATATTGTCTATTAAAGTTACACATTTTATTTATTAAAGTTACTCATTTTATTTATTAAAGTCACATATATCATCTATTAAAGTAACACACTGTATTTATTAAAGTAACACTATTAAAGTAATACAAAATGACCTTAAAAGTTACACAAATTGATGTCAGATCTGTTTCTTTTTTTACTTTTTAGTCTTGTTTTCATTTTTGTAAGCGTGGGTTGGTTTATTAAAGTAACATTTATTAAAGTCACATATACCGTCTATTAAAGTTCCACATTTTATTTATTAAAGTCACATATATCTTATATTAAAGTAACACACATTATTTATTAAAGTAATACAAAATGACCTTAAAAGTTACACTTGTTGATGTCAGATATGTTTCTTTTTTTAGTTTTTACTCTTCTTTTCAATTTTTTTTTCTAGATCTACCTTTTTCTAGATCTACCTTGCTTTTTACATAGTTTTTACTACAGTTACACTTTTTGAGGACTACAGTTACACTCATAGAGGACTACAGTTACACTCATAGAGGACTACAGTTACACTTATAGAGGACTACAGTTACACTCATAGAGGACTAAAGTAACACTCATAAATTTGTAGTAAATTACGTAGATTCAACATGCAATAAAATTCAAAAAATTCCACTCAAAATGACCTTAAATTACTAAAGTTACACTCGTAAAATATTAGAGTTACACTCGTAAATCATCAAAGTTACACTTGTAAAATGTAAAAATTATATAAATTCAAATTTTTATTTACAAAACCGTCTTAAAAAAAATTAAAGTTACACTCCTAAAATGTTAGAATTATACTCGTAAAATGTAAAAAATTATATAAATTTAAATTTATAAGTAATAACCCGTCTTAAAAAAATATTAAAGTTACACTCGAAAATCATCCAAGTTACACTCGTAAAATGTCAAAATTATATAAATTCAAATTTTTATACAAAACCGTCTAAAAAATATTAAAGTTACACTCGAAAATCAGCAAAGTTACACTCGTAGAATGTTAAAAGTATATATATTCAAATTATTATATCAAAACCGTCTTTAAATTTAAAGTTACGCTCGAAAATATTACAGTTACACTCGAAAAGTATTAAAGTTACACTCGTAAGGTGTTAAAATTGTTTAAATTCAAATTTTTGTATACAATCCGCCTTAAAAACTTAAAGTTACACTCTAAAACATTAGAGTTACACTCGCAAGCATTAAAGTTACACTCATAAATCTCAGCAGCTAAAAAGTGCACAAAAGTGCTTAAAAGTGTTTAAAAAGTGATTAATACTAAGCTAGAGATATAAAGTTAATTAATTAGTGCATAGGTAATTAATTAGTAATAAGTGTATTTTTTAATCTCCCAAATCTCAGCCATCCATCTCCCTCATCCAATGGCTAGGATGAGGACTCAAGGACTCTAAGAAAATGGTGGACTCAATTGAACTAAGCTCTCTCTCTCTCTCTCTCTATATATATATATATATATATATATATATATATATATATATATATATATATATATATATAGAGAGAGAGCAAAGATCAATTGAGTCCACCCCATTCCCTAGAGTCCTTGAATCCTATTTTGGACCATTGGATGAAGGAGGATGGGTGGCTGAGATTGGTGCTCCCAAAAGGTAATTAATGGCTTAATTTCCCACTCTCTCTCATC